>JADBJO010002693.1:230000-292252 GCA_016801955.1 Conus betulinus | reverse complement strand
TTTTTATCCGTGTGTTTTTTCGGAATGTTAAATTCAAAAGCCACACATAGTACGTCTTCTGATCTGCCTTGCGTTTAAGGATCAGTGTGGATCACAACTGACTATGACTCTCAACTTCATCAGTCGGCCTCTACAGCTGAGACTGATGCACTGATGCCTGGGACCCGGGATGCATTGCCAAGAACTGGACGACTCTGAGTAAGTTCCGGCTTCATGATAAGACTGAACTTACACATGCCTGTCTCATCCCCCCCCCCCCCCCCCCCCCCCCCCCTCCCTCCAATTCTTTACCATCCTTCTCTTTCTGATTGTACTGTGTTTAACGACACGCCTTTTTTCTCGGTCTGTTGGCAATCTTGGTGTAACTCTGGACCGGTTTCCCCCCTTTCAACAGGATATTTCAAACGTCTGTGCAGTGACCTTTCTAGAACGGCGTGGGTCGAGGTCTGATGCCAGTATCTTTCTACCGGTGCCATTAGAGCACGTGTGCGCGTTTTGTCCTCAAAGGATGGATTACTGTCCTTCTGTGCTGGCCGGCTATTCCAAAGATCTGTTGGACAGACTTCAACGATCCCGATGACGCTACCAGACTCATTGTCAGTGCTGCTAGATCAAAGCAAGTTTCTCCTCCTCTTCACTCTCTTCACCGGTTACCTGTTTCTGACCCAACACACTACAAGCCATCTGTCCAACTCCGCCTGCTGTCAGTGGCGCTGGACCAGAGCCTTTCTGATCTCCTCCAACACTCTACTCTGTCCTGCCGCCTCCACTGTTCCTCTGATTCTCAACTTCTTAGAGTCCCTCATACCACGGGTAAAATTTATGGACCAAATCTTTTTTTCTGTCCACCTCAGCGACATGGAACAGACTGCCTGACAACCTCCAGCTCTTCGATTCCCTTGCCTCTGTTAAATCTGGCCTTCAAACTCATCTCTTCTCCGGGCAGTAGGTCTGGTTGTGGCATGTAAATCCAAATAGTCTGCATTCTGAACACCTGTGATATGTTTGATGAATGTGCATGTATTTGTTTGGATTCGCTCTGTTGTAAGAGAAATCTTATACGGGTATGCACCATTGTCCGTGTAGGGTTTGTTGAGCGTGTGGTTATGTGCATATGTGTCTTATTGACATAATGTATGAAAAGTAATTGTTTGTGTTTTGTAAACATGCCTTATTTTCATTATTATTAATATCATTATTACTGTTGTTGTTGTCATCGTCGTTATTGATGTTGTTGTTGCTGCTGCTGTTTTTTTTGCATTGTTGTAAAGCACCTACAGCTGGTTTTTGCCTTTTTTTTTTTTTTTTTTTTTTTGTTGTTTTTTTTTTTTAGTGCTTTACATAAGTATCCATTATCATTATTATCATGTCTTATCAGTCGTAACAGGTCTGATGTTGGAAGCGCTCGATTTATGATTAAACATTGCTGGAAAGAAATCTATGCCGAACGTTCACCCTCTCTATGAATTCACATCATGTACATCAGAAACTAAACTAAGTGTAGCAGAAGCTCATGTAGGTAGAGAGACGTGAATACGTCTCTGGACATGTTTAATCAGATTGTTAAAGAACGAGCAAATCCTATAAAGAAAAGAATACGGGCAGGTAAGGAGGTCAGAGTGGAGGTCTAGTTGGTTCTATCATTGATATAGACCGGCGCAGTGTGGAGTACATGTACGAAGTTTGCTGAGAAGGTTGGAAAAACATTACATTAAAACATTAGAAAACGGATTTGCATTGCGAGACGTGAATATGAAAATCTAATGATTTGTCAGTAAAAATGAACTAGTAAATTCTGTAAAATGTCAAAAAATCTTCTGGGACACGGTGCACAAGACTTCGTAAAGAAAATCCAGACCTCAAAATCATATATGTGAATAAATGGTTCGGTCTTTTTAAAACTGTTCTTAGAAAAAGACGAAGAACGTGTGAAGAGTCTCGTCAGGATCTTCAGCACCGTGTGGTCACATCGCTGGACGTCTGTTCAGTGCGGTCAGCAGCACCGTGTGGTCACATCGCTGGACGTCTGTTCAGTGCGGTCAGCACCGTGTGGTCACATCGCTGGACGTCTGTCAGTGCGGTCAGCACCGTGTGGTCACATCGCTGGACGTCTGTGTTCAGTGCGGTCAGCACCGTGTGGTCACATCGCTGGACGTCTGTTCAGTGCGGTCAGCACCGTGTGGTCACATCGCTGGACGTCTGTTCAGTGCGGTCAGCACCGTGTGGTCACATCGCTGGACGTCTGTTCAGTGCGGTCAGCACCGTGTGGTCACATCGCTGGACGTCTGTTCAGTGCGGTCAGCACCGTGTGGTCACATCGCTGGACGTCTGTTCAGTGCGGTCAGCACCGTGTGGTCACATCGCTGGACGGCTGTTCAGTGCGTCGTCAGTGTGTGTCATTCATTTAACGTCTTTCGACTAATCGTGATATTAGACGATTTTTTTTTAAATCGTACCGAAAGAGAGAGATAGGGAAAGAAAGAGCGTATGTGTTTATGTTTGTGCACGCACACGTATGTGTGCATGTGCGCGTGCTCGTGTGTGTATACATATGCGAGTGTGTTTGAGTATGTGTGTGTGTGTGTGTGTGTGTGCATATGTGTATGCTTATTGAGTGCTTACATGAATGATAATGGTAATCACGAAACGCTTAAATTTTTCAAATACGTTTCAAAAGAAAAAAAAAGGTAAAATTTTAACAAAACTGATTAATTTAACAACATCAAGGCACAGAAACTTAACCTGTTTCAGTCCTTGTCACTCTCAGTCCTTGTCACTTTTAAGCTTTGTACATTATTCCATCTTCCCTCCCCACACATATCCTCCATCCCTGCTCCACACACAAAAAGGGAACCTATAAATACTTCCCCAATGGAGTGTGCTCTAAGCATACAAAAAAACTCATTTCATAGAGCTGGTGACTCAAAGATGGCCTGTGCACTATTCTGCCTCATCACTGGAATTATTGTTTTCATGTCTTGACATATAACAATAATTATGATCACGTGTTATTTTCTTTTTTATAAAACACACTATGTTTTTAACACATTTTGTTTTAAACGCATCAAGTTTCCACCTACACATCAGTGAAGTAATTTTTGTTTTAAACTGAAATTATATTGAATGATTTTAATATAAAAAATATCAAACTGATTTTGATTGTCATGTTCTATCATTCTATCTTTGAAAGTTTTCGAAATATGTGTTTTAACTAAATTGCACTGCTCATGTACCGTTAAGGGTGGTTTCAGATATTCAGAACCACAGGTATGTTTTGCTCTACGCTTAGCAGCCCCCTATCTACTTTATCATTGTAATAAAAGGAACAGTGTGAAGGAATCCAACAAAAGGATAATTAGATGCCTCCTTCAATAAGCATGTGGATCAAACAGCTTATCTCAATAATCATTTCAGGCCTGGTATGCAAGTGAAAAATCTGTTATCGCCTGAAGGACTGATTTTGAATCTTCACAAAACAGAGCTTGAAATATTGTTTGGGGGAAATTTAAAAGGTAATTCAAAGCCACGAGTATTGCTGTTAATTCAGCTGTGAATATGAATATGTTAAATCCTATGTAAAAAGATTTCTCCACCTTCAAGTCTGGGATTAAGAATGCACGACCTGTTTGCTTACCAATGCATGAACCATCTGTGTATATTTTCAATTGGTTGGTGCATTTCTCGTCAATATGACACGTCGTATAACTTGTTAACATACCCGATATTTTCATCTTTTTTATGTGGTGGTGTGATCAATATCAAAATGGGCTTTTTTAAATCCCCAGGGTGGAATAGGACAAAAAGATGGTCTGAGAGAGAAAGCTTCTTTTTCTAAAGAAACCCCAGAATCTGAAATAATTTTTGATGTATAAGTTGCTATTGTTATTTGAAAAGTTATAGACTTTGCTCCTGTCGGAAAATAAAAATCTGATCTTATTTTGATTTCTGATTTGATATATGTTTTTCTAGCTGTACTTTTAATAACAAATTTACATGTTAGATCTCTAAAATCATCTAGAGGAAGTACCTGAGCTTCATAATTGTACGTGACAATGATGCATGCACAGGAAGTCCAAGGGCTGATTTCAATGCCTGACATTCAATACTTTGCAGTTTTTGTAATAGATATTTAGGCACGTTAAAGAATATTTCTTGGGCATAATTTATTTTTGATCTCATTAAAGATTTACATAGAGTAATCAAGCTGGATCTTGCCCACTTTTCTTCAGAAATAGTTTTCAGAAGGTTTAATAATTTTTTTCGCCTTCGTTAATAATATTCAATATGAAAGTTCCATTATAATTTAGATGTAAAATAAACTCCAAGAAATTGAATCTCTGTTACGTACGTACTTAAGAGGTGTATCATCCAATTTGAAAACAGGCATATTTTCTGGGTCTACCACTGTTAAAAAGAATTATATTTGTTTTTTCGGTTGACAGACTTAATCCATTTAGCTTCATATAATCCACTATCTTGTTTAGTTCTCCTTAATAGATCTTTTTGACGAATTTCATATCTCGCTGTGAAGTTTTGTTTTTTTAATGTTACATCCATCCACATGCACATATCATCTGCATATTGGACAAGAACAACATTTTTTGATAATTTGTTTGGCAGATCATGCATCAATAACGAGAAGAGAAGTGGCGCTAATACTTACCCTTGAGGGATTCCCATTGAAAGTGTTCTACTTGTGGAATATGTTTTCCTACTCTTGTTCTTATTACCCTATCCTCCTTTAGAAAACATCTGACATAGTTGTATATATTTTCTGTCAAGCCAATGTTTTTAAGTTTGTTCAATAGCTGTAAATGCCACACTTGATCGTAAGCCTTATTTATACCGAAAAAGGTAGCGAGAACACATTTTCGTCTGGCAAACTGTTTTCTTTACATTTGTTGATAATTTCACTAAAATTTCTGTAGTGGATCGACCTTTCTGGAAACCAGCTTGTTTAGTTGGTATGATGTTATATTTTTTCGCAGTAATGTACAAGTCTATTCAAAACAATTCTCCCTGAAAGTTTGCATACATGTGAAGTTAATGCAATGGGTCTATAATTCTTAGGATCCTTTGTAGATTTTCCTTGCTTATGAATTGGAACAATGGTCGACTGTTTCCATATTTGTGGCATATCACCATTGCTCCAACACGTACTAAATTATTTATGAAGAAACTCTCTACAAAATGTTCAGGCAAATTTCTTACATTTGATTAGATATTGCATCTAAACCAATTGATGATGTTCTTAATGGTATGGCTCTAATGGCTTCTTTTACTTCTTGGATAGTTATAGGAGCATTGATATTGTTACTATTGTCTGCTGCTGTAGATTCATCCTGTGCTTTACTACTTAATTCTTCTTTCTCTCTGTATATTTGGTCAGTGCTTGTTAGACTTCAGACCTGCTTACCTCAGCAAACATGTTTACAAAGGCTTCTCTTGTCTCATCAGCACCAGGAAGACTGTTGTTATCTATTTTTTATAGGGTACTGTGTCAATGTTAATCCATTTTTCACAGCTTTCAGTTCCTCCCACACTTATGGTTTTTTAACTTTAGAGTTGCAAAATTCATTCCAATGCTGCAACTTTGCATCATCTATGACATCTTCACTTTCTTTATCTGCCTTTTTCATTTCTTTATGATTACTTGCTGATCTCTTTTTGCAATAAATGTTGAACCTTTTCTTTTTTCTTTTTATTGGCAGTTTCACATTTTGTGTTCCACCATATATTTCCATTATGTTTTTATGACTTTGTGTTGTTTTTTTTATTGTCGGGGATCGACTTGTCAGCTGCTGCTAAAATACATTTACAAAATGCAGTGTATTGGTCATCCTCGTTTTCATTAGCTGAGAACACTATGTC
Organism: Conus betulinus; assembly: GCA_016801955.1. Taxonomy (NCBI): domain Eukaryota; kingdom Metazoa; phylum Mollusca; class Gastropoda; order Neogastropoda; family Conidae; genus Conus; species Conus betulinus. The sequence continues at coordinate 286,381 of JADBJO010002693.1, read as the reverse complement.
TGTGTTGTTAGATTGATTTGAAAAAGTGACCAATCTGCATTTTTGTAAATATACTTTGGAATAATATCTTCTGAGATGTCTTGTTCTAATATGGTATTCAACGATATTATTATTGGAATATGATCTGATCCCAGTGGATTATCTCCAGTTTCCCACATTGAGTTTACTACAAGTGATGGAGATGTAAAGGTTAAACCAATGGCTGAGGGGGTTATGGGTGGCTATATCTGGAATGCGAGTAATATTTCCATTACTTAGCAAATATAGATTAGAATTAGCTATATTATCTAATAATCTATTACTTGTAACATAAGAGCAGCCATGGTCCCAAAAAGGAGCACGTGCGTTTAAATCTCCTCCAATAACCCATTTGTCTCTTTGGTCTTGGAACCCTTTTAACCATTCTGTATTCGGATCATCAGGTCCTTTTGGAAGGTAAACTGAGGCAATGTTCAATATCAAAGAAGAAGTAAATCTAACCATTGCTGCACAGCATGAAGCAGAAGGGATGTTATTGGATACTGGTGGAGTTCTTTCGTAAAACTCCAGGCCTTCACGCACATAGATAGCTGTTTGTATTCGGTCCGCACATTGTTCATAAACTTGAGGGGGGGGGGGGGGGGGGTGAGATAGAATCCAGGTAAATGTGGTAGATTATCACTGTTGACATTTAGTATTTGTAATGATACATGAAACTTATTTATTCCTAGATGTTGATTCAAGTATGATACATTTTTTGTTATGGAGCGACAATTCCACTGAGAAGCTTGATAGTTGGTCCCTTTTTTGTTGTCAAAATAAAGATGTATACAATAAGTGAAGTGACTGAGAAATTCCTTTCTAACGTACATTAACAGGTAAGGACATGCACGATACCCATAAGACGTCAAATAAAAAACAAAATAAATGGAGAAAGATTGTAAGAAAAAAGGAATTCAGGCTTATAGTTGCAGGAAAAGAGATAAACCAAACCATATTACCAGACCACCAGTCAACTGATTTGGTTCAAACAGCACCATCCCCATCTCTGGCACCCAGTGTTATTCTGTGTCAAAACTACAGGAAAAGAGTAAACGCCAAAGTAAGCATCTGGGTTGTGAGCATCTCACACACACACACACACACACACACACACACACACACACACACAAACGTGCGCGCACGCATGCATGCACGCACGCACGCACGCAAAAACACATGGTAGACATTCGGAAGATAACTGACAATGCTGATTTTCAACACATTTCTGTTTGATTTTCCCCGACAGTCAACCACCAAAATGCAGCAAAACAAAAGGAATATTAAAACATTTTTGTTGAATTTGGAGAGCATTGCAATGCAATAAAAACTTTGTGTCTACTTGCAGATTCAAAACTATGTACAGGGAGGTCACTTTTGTACACTATAAGGGGAGGTCGTCATTTCTCCACTGTTTATTGATATCATACACTGAACAATAGAAGAGAACAATATGTGGATATAATCCATGTATCAGTCTGTGAGAACATGATACGTTGTGAAAAAAAGAGTAAGCTGAAACATTACGGTCCGTAGGACCAGATTTTTACAGTGGATGCCTGTGTCAGTGACTGAAATGTTCCATATACAGACAACCGTGTTCTTGTCGGTTTCCACTCGTGTTTAAAAATCCCTTGCCCAACTCATGTTCATAAATGGCGTTTATCGCGCATGTCTTCTTAAACAACTCTGTTGATGTTTACTGATAATCAGTTTATCAGCCAGTATACAGCCCTTATCGCCATGTTAATCGCTTGTTTGTCTGACTGACAAAGCCTGTACAGACCTCAGGGCTGGTGATGTCTGGCTGACAAAGCCCTGTACAGACCTCAGGGCTGGTGATGTCTGGTTGACAAAGCCCTGTACAGACCTCAGGGCCGGTCAGGTCTGGCTGACAAAGCCCTGTACAGACCTCAGGGCTGGTCAAGTTTGCCTGTCACAGATCTGACAGCACTGTCACTCCAACACATCCAAACTGCCCGGCAAACACATTAAATGGGTGTTGTCTTTACTTCTTTTTCAACGTCTGAGTGCCAGGATATTTTCCCCTGACATTTCCTGCCCTTTTTTATTCCCTCTTTCACTGGCAACTTTTAAAAAGCGATGTCTTGTTCTCATGGGAAAATGTAAAGACTACCATTCAGTCTAACGAGTCTCTTTCTTCCTTATTACCAAAGTTCTTCGCATCCCTATCCACCACCTCCTCCTTGTCCCCTCCCCGAAGTTGTGTCAATCATTAGCTTCATAGTCATTGTCCATGACATCAATGGCACTACTGCGCCACCTGGAAGTGGCATCAGCCAGCAGAAGTGGTGACACCATGGAAGACAACACGGAGTTCTCTTTTTGAACATTGTCAAAGAACGTTCTGTTGGTTGGCGATGTAGGCGTCAGTTCCCCGTCAGATAAGTTTCTGATGACAAGAAATACAGAAAATGTGGGGGAAAATCATATTGAAATCAGAAACATAGAAATGGTGGTAAATTTCTTATTGAAAACAAAAAAAAGGCTAGATGAAATGATAGTAAAAATCATACTGAAAACAAACACAAAAGTAGTGGTCTGAATCATATTAAAAACAAATACACAGAAAATCGTTTTGAAAAAAGGAATACAGAAAAATAATTGTAAAATAATATTGAAAACAGAAACACATAAAATTATAACAAAAATCATATCAAATTCATCCAGCTCCTCTTTTTTCTCTCTCCCTCTCTTCATCTACGTCTGCCTTCACCATATTTGTGAGTCTCTGTCACACACACACACACACACACACACACACACACACACACACACACACACACACACACACACACACACACACACACACACACACACACACACAGAACACACACACACACACACACACACACACACACACACACACACACACACACACACACACACACACGAAAACATACATGAGCCTACGTATACTCGTTCTGACACATGATAATAATAACAGTCATAAAACCTTCACCACAACATGTCTTACCGTGATGTGTCCCCTCCACATCCATATCTTACCGTGATGTCCCCTCCATATCCATATCCATGTCTTACCGTGATGTCCCCTCCATCCATGTCTTACCGTGATGTCCACTCCATATCATGTCTTACCGTGATGTCCCCTCCATATCCATATCTTATCTTACCGTGATGTCCCCTCCATATCATATCATGTCTTACCGTGATGTCCCCTAAATGTCTTATCCAAGTCTATGGCGATGTCCCTCCATATCCACGTTTACAGTTATGTACCACCCAAACCATGTCTATAGTGAGGTACCCCCCCCCGTGTCCATGTCTACTGTGATGTCCCCCACACACATCCATGTCTACAGTGATGTCCCTACAACATGCATGTCTACAGTGATGTCCCCACAACATGCATGTCTACAGTGATGTCCCCACAACATGCATGTCTACAGTGATGTCCCCACAACATGCATGTCTACAGTGATGTCCCCACAACATGCATGTCTCCAGTGATGTCCCCACAACATGCATGTCTACAGAGATGTCCCCACAACATGCATGTCTACAGTGATGTCCCCACAACATGCAGCATGCATGCATGTCTGCAGTGATGTCCCCACATCATACATACCTACAGTGATGTCCCCACAACATACAACATGCATGTCTACAGTGATGTCCCCACATCATATACCTACAGTGATGTCCCCACAACATACAACATGCATGTCTACAGTGATGTGCCCACAACATACAACATGCATGTCTACAGTGATGTCCCCACAACATGCATGTCTCCAGTGATGTCCCCACAGCATGCATGTCTACAGTGATGTCCCCATAACATGCATGTCTACAGTGATGTCCCCACAACATGCATGTCTACAGTGATGTCCCCACAACATACAACATCCATGTCTACAGTGATGTCCCCACAACATACATGTCTACAGTGATGTCCCCACAACATGCATGTCTACAGTGATGTCCCCACGACATACAACATGCATGTCTACAGTGATGTCCCCACAACATACATGTCTACAGTGATGTCCCCACAACATGCATGTCTACAGTGATGTCCCCTCCATATCCATGTCTTACCGCAATGTCCCCTCCACATCCATGTCTTACCGCAATGTCCCCTCCATATCCATGTCTTACCGTGATGTCCCCTCCATATCTTACCGTGATGTCCCCTCCACATCCATGTCTTACCGTGATGTCCCTCCATATCATGTCTTACCGTGATGTCCCCTCCATATCCATGTCTTACCGTGATGTCCCCTCCCATATCCATATCTTACCGCAATGTCCCCTCCATATCCATGTTTTACCGTAATGTCCCCTCCATATCCATGTCTTACCGTGATGTCCTGTCCATATCCATATCTTACCGCAATGTCCCCTCCATATCCATGTCTTACCGTGATGTCCCCTCCATATCATGTCTTACCGTGATGTCCCTCCATAGCCATGTTTTACCGTAATGTCCCCTCCATATCCATGTCTTACCGGGATGTCCCCTCCATATCCATATCTTACCGGGATGTCCCCTCCATATCCATGTCTTACCGTGATGTCCCCTCCATATCCATGTCTTACCGTGATGTCCCCTCCATATCTTACCGTGATGTCCCCTCCATATCCATGTTTTACCGTGATGTCCCCTCCATATCCATGTTTTACTATAATGTGCGCTCCATATCTATGTTTTACCGTGATGTCCCCTCCATATCCATGTCCATGATATCCCCTAAACATCCAAGTCTATGCGATGTCTCTCCATATCCACGTTTACAGTTATGCACCACCATAAACATGTCTACTGTGATGTACCCTCAACAGATTTCTACAGTGATGTCCCCACAACCTGCATGTCTACAGTGATGTCCCCACAACCTGCATGTCTACAGTGATGTCCCCACAACATGCATGTCTACAGTGATGTCCCCACAACATACAACATGCATGTCTACAGTGATGTCCCCACAACATACATGTCTACAGTGATGTCCCCACAACATGCATGTCTACAGTGATTTCCCCACGACATACAACTTGCATGTCTACAGTGATGTCCCCACAACATACATGTCTACAGTGATGTCCCCACAACATGCATGTCTACAGTGATTTCCCCATGACATACAACATGCATGTCTACAGTGATGTCCCCACAACATACATGTCTCAGGTGATGTCCCCACACAACATGCATGTCTACAGTGATGTCCCCACAACATACATGTCTCAGGTGATGTCCCCACAACATGCATGTCTACAGTGATGTCCCCTCCATATCCATGTCTTACCGCAATGTCCCTTCCATATCTATGTTTTACCGTGATGTCCCCTCCATATCCATGTCTTACCGTGATGTCCCCTCCATATCATGTCTTACCGTGATGTCCCCCTCTTATCTTACCGTGATGTCCCCTCCACATCCATGTCTTACCGCAATGTCCCCTCCATATCCATGTCTTACCGTAATGTCCCCTCTATATCCATGTCTTACCGTGATGTCCCCTCCATGATCCATGTCTTACCGTGATGTCCCCTCCACATCCATGTCTTACCGTGATGTCCCCTCCATATCCATATCTTACCGTGATGTCCCCTCCATATCCATGTTTTACCGTAATGTGCCCTCCATATACATGTTTTACCGTGATGTCCCCTGCATATCCATGTCCATGATGTCCCCTAAACATCCAAGTCTATGGCGATGTCCCTCCATATCCACGTTTACAGTTATGTACCCACATAAACCATGTCTACAGTGAGGTACCCCCGTGTCTATGTCTACTGTGATGTACCCTCAACATCCATGTCTACAGTGATGTCCCCACAACATGCATGTCTACAGTGATGTTCCCACAACATACAATATGCATGTCTAACAGAAGATCAAAACGTAAGACGTAACAGAGATATGGACAGGCCGACAAAGAAATCGAATGGCCATATTCTTACAGTTCGCTGAAGGCTCTTCGGGCGGAGAGCAGTCCCAGGAGGTGCCTGTACCCTGACGTTTGGTGGTGGCGGGTCGGCGGCTGGTCCGGCATGGCACTGCTGACCGCTTCTCCTGGCTGGCCAGCACTGCTGTGATGTCACCAGGAGGGCGCGACGGAGAGGTGCGGGGGGCTCCCTCATCCTGTGCATCTGGCCTTTCTGCACCCATTCTAGAGTTCAAAAAGAAAACAGGACGAAGGTGACAGCAGATGGAGGAGTATGATTTAGTGACGGGAGGGGAGGATTCGGAGTGGGGGGGGAGGGAGGAGAGGGTAAGCATAGGTGTGTGGCAGTCATTTAAAGTCCATATCGCTCTGTGCTGGCCTATCATACACAGCCAACATAATTTTGAACACGTATTGCAAGCTACTTAATGCTGAATTTCAAAGCAGAGAGAGAGAGAGAGAGAGAGAGAGAGAGAGAGAGAGAGAGAGAGAGAGAGATACAGACACACTTTCTCTCTGTCTCTGTCTCTCTTTAATAACGACAACATCTTAAATTTTTTTTTTTTAGTCTTCTCTTTGTTAAGTTATCCTCGTCATAAGTAGTGTGATAGGAACCGAGAACTTCATGCCTGTCACATGTTAATAAATAAAATACCAGTTATACCCTCCATGTCGTGAAATTTAATACTCGTTTTCACCGTTTTTTGTGTTTTTTTTTAAACCACAACTGTCAAACATAGTATCAGATTATTTCAGTTTGTTTCAGGTTACAGTCTGACCAGAGGAGATGCTACGGATAATTAGAAACATGTTTATAATTAGAAACATGTTTAACTACGGATAGTTAGAAACATGTTTAACTACACGTATACACCTCTCGCTAAATTATAAACAATTAAATGCGTTTGGGCAGAGTCGAATCAGCTTGACTACGGGAATGAATACCAAACGCCCGATCCAGAAGCCTTTATGAAGGACACATCAGTCCTTTCAACCAAGGAAGATGGAACAAAATACAAAGTTAGCTGCGTCATCAGGGATGAGTTTCAAACCAAAGAAATCAGGAAGTTTGTTCTCGCGAAAGGGAAAAAAGCTGCAGAACAACACGTTCTGCAGCCGATCAAGCCATTCTGGCATTGACAAAAGAACCAGTAAAGAACCTTGGCAGGTGAAATGGTGACTCCTTCAAAGACACTGACAGGGGAAGAAACCAAGAAAAAATGACAGAAGATAACCTGCAGATAAGAGAACAGTGTGGCCTCTCTGGTACCTACAAGGTCTGACGTCTGACGTTCCTGCTGATCTCGAAGCTTCTCTGATCTCTGCCGTTAATCTATATCAGCAAGAGCACAGTGGAATCAATGGAGGCCAAGTAAAGAAGCTCACAAGGAAATAGCGTCGTATTCCACTTGGTCTCATGGACATTGACTTCTATTGTCGCCAAGCACAGCTGAAACTACCCCTGAAATCCATCCTGGAGAGCACAAAGTGGGCAAAACAATGTTATTAACTATGCTTGAGGACGACTGTTGTGTCGATCCAGATCCAACTAAAGACTGGCCGAAAAGGGAACGTCCAGGAGGCCTGAAAACTGCAGAGGAAAATCTTAAGACGAGCGATATAACAGGACACACTCAAACCAACAGACAGGGGCTGGGGTTAATGAAAATGAGGTGGTGGTCAAAGGTAAAAGGGATGGGAAGGGGGACATTGTAATAGAAGAGTTGAAGAAAGATGAGGACGCCAAGAGAATCCAGAAGGCAGTTCAGCAAGGTCAACAAAAGCAGTGGGCTACGTGGGAAAATGCACTCCAAAGGAATCTCAGCTGGAATAGTATATGGCACATGGCACTCTCGGGATCAGCTTCATCCCCAGATCTATATAGGACTTCGTGCCCTCGAATTCCAACCCGGTGAAAAAGGTATATCAGATAACTGGGGAAATTTACAAATAGTGCAAGAAGTCCTAAGTTCATGTACAACAACGCTAACCCTGGGAAGATTCTTATGGAAACACAATCAAAGGTTCACAGTGATCGCTATCCCGTTATCACTGTCAGGGAAACGCTAGGCCACTGAAACCCCAACATCGACGGCAGAAGGTCACAAATCATGGTCTTCAATAGCTGTGACACCAAGTATATGGATGTGATGACTCGGAGTGCACTGCAGACCTTCCAGAACTGGAAAACCATCTAGAGATCATCCGGAAGAGTGGCATGAGATAGGCTGTTGTATTCCACTCCGGTTCATCAATACAACGGATACTGACTGAACTCGCTGTGCCATATGGAAGCCGAACGGAGTGAGCTCCCATCTACAGGACTGAGAAATAAGCCAATCTAGTCCGCAGCTTGAGGGAATCTGGGTTCCAAGCCAAAGTCCTCGCCATGGAGGTCAAAACAAGGACGGTGGCAGGATCTTCAGCCCATGATCTCTTGAAACAGCTGAGAACTTCTGATTAAAAGAGGATCAGAAGCCTAACGACAGAGGCAGAGGTGCTGCACTGAATACTGGCTGGACGTAGTCGAGAAGGAACAAAAATGAACTTCATAAAACTTAAATTTCTCAACTCAGAATAGGTGTCCCATAGCGATGTGGATGAAGCATCCGTCTGGAAAGGCAACGCCTTCAGACGCCCACCTACACAGGAGCTGCTGGTTTGATTCCGGCAGCAGCGCCAGGTGAAAAGTGACAGCGAAGGGGTATTTGTGAGTCATGACCTGAATGCGACCCAGGCCTTTAGATCAGGTCCGAAACACTTGCCTGACGGGGTTCTTCACTGAACACCTTCGGCTGACAAGCTCTCCTTGAGTTTTCTGCTTGCCCTTTGACAAGTCTTGGAGAGAAATTCGTTTGAAAGGGACAAAACCAGTTTCAACAGTATTTTTCAAAGAAACTCTGAGGAATAGACAGGGCGGTTAGATCGCTTTGAAAACTCATGTGTCGAGTTCCTCAGTTAAGATTATTTTGCAAGCAGCTTTCAATACTGATTTACTTAATCCGCATAACAACTAGTACATATTTTTTAGCTGCAAAAAAAAGTTTAACACTTCACACAAGAGGAAAATAATTTTGTGTTTGCAAAGTATCACAATTGTTTAGCACCTCAGCAAGAAAACCATCAAATGTTATAAATTCCTGTACCTATGGTTAGCCCTGCTGATCATTTTCCTATACGTCTTACATGACCTAAAGATGGACAAAATTTTCCGTGGCATTTCAATAATGTAATGTAAAAGGATATTTATATAGCGCTTTACTCGCAAGAGCCCAAAGCGCACATTACAGAAAAAAAACATGATAAAATATTAGTTCTAATTCAAAGCGCGCACACACACACACACACACACACACACACACACACACACACACACACACACACACGTACACATGCTCGCGCACGCGTTCGCACACACACACACCACACAGACACACACACCCGGAAAAAACTCACACACGCAGACACACGAGCGCGTCAACACCAGCAAACACGCGCACAGTGGTAAGTGGATATCGTTAATCAGTCAGAGGGAAAAGATGTGTCTCTAGGGAGGTTTTAAATGTCTCTAAAGAGTCCATGTTACGCAGAGAAGGGAGACCATTCCACAGAGCAGGTGCCTGGTAAGAGAAAGGTCGTTGGCCTGAAGTTTTCAGGCCAGCGGTGGGAAGCCGAAGCAGACGAGAATCGGTGGTTGAGCGTAAGTTGCGAGACGGGACATAGAAATGGAGGAGGTTAGAGAGGTAGGAGGGAGCCAGATTATTCAGTGATTTGAAAACCAGGAGGAGAACTTTAAAGTCAATGCGAGACTGAATTGGGAGCCAGTGTAAGGATGACAGAATTGGTGATGTGTGGTCAGATCTAGAGGAGCAGGAGATCAGACGGGCGGCATTGTTCTGAACTTTTTGAAGTTTAGAGATGAGCGTTAAGGGACAACCAGCAAGGAGGGAGTTACAACAGTCAAGCCGAGATAGAACAACAAAAGAACAGATTAGAGTCTTCAGGGCATTATGAGTGAGGAAGCGGCGAACTGAGCTGATTCTATGAAGTTCAAGGTAGCAGGACTTCCACACATTCAAGATATGTTGTTTGAAAGAGAGAGTTTGGTCGAGTGTAACGCAGAGGCTATGAGCAGACACTGACAGATTTATCTCGTTTCCATCAACATTTATAGAACTAGGGAGAAAATGAGTTCTGATAGTGTGTTTCGAAGCAATGAGGATTATTTCAGTTTTGTCTGCGTTAAGTTGTAGTTTGTTATTGTGCATCCATGATTTAACATCGGATATGCATGCGTTAAGTTGTAGTTTGTTATTGTGCATCCATGATTTAACATCGGATATGCATGCTGAAAGAGGAGATTATTTCATGAAGCTGACTGAGATGGGCAGAGATATATACAGATGGTTGTCATCTGAAAAGCTATGGTGAAGGAGAGAGTGTTGGCTGATAATGGCCGAGAGAGGCTGGGTGTACAGCACAAACAAAAACGGTCCCAGGACACAGATCCCTGAGGGACGCCAAAGTGAAGTACTCTCGCTGGTGAGGCTCTCCACAAAGGAACACACAACCGACCGGATCAATCTGAAGTTTGAATAGCTATGGGCTGTGGAATTTCCCCAGTACTGTTTATGTTGAAAATGAAGGTCATTTTGAAAGAAATCATGACCTGTACAGGTTTTGTATACCTCAGGAATGGATACCCAAACGCCCCCTCTGACAGCCTTCAGAGGATGACACAGCAGTACTTTGCACCGTGAAAGACGAGACACACAAAAGAGACTGAAGCAATTAGACGGATTGGTCGCTTTATCCAAGATCAGTCTCAAACCAAAGAAATCACTCTGGAGAGGAAACGTAGCTGAAACAGTTATGTTCACCGTAGCCAACCAACCCGTTCCAAAGGTGACTTCATTAGTCAAGAGCCTTGAAAGGTGTTATCATGATTCCTTGAAAGATACAAAGAGAGCAATGGATACCAAGAAAATGACAGAAGGTCTGCGTGACCTCGCTTATAAATACAAGGTCTGGTCTCCGCTTTCATGTTGGTCAGAAGCTTCTCTGGCCTCTACTAAAATACGATATTAACACACTTGCTCAGAGGAACCAATGGAGGCAAAAATCAACAACATGCAAGGAAATAGCTTGGCTCCCAACTGTTCTCACTGACTTTGTTACCTACTGTTGCCAAGCAAAAACTGAAGCTACATCTGAAGTCCATCCTTGAGGAGTACAAAGCTGGAAGAATCAGAGTTACTAGCCATGCCTGAGGATTCGGGAGACAATATTGTGAGATCAGTCCAGCTTAGGCTAAGGACTGGCAAAAAGGAAACATTCAGGAGGTAGTGAGCATAGCAAGAGACAACCTTAACGTCAAAGAAATGAAAGGACACACAAACCAGTCGTCAGGAGCTGGGATCTACAGAAATGAAGTAAAGGCTAAAGAGAAAGTAATTAAAGACACATACAACAGTTGAAGAAAGAAGAGGATGCAAAAGGAACCTGAGAAGCTTTCTAACAAGGCCAACAGGAGCAATGAAGTACGAGAAAAAAGCGCACTCCAATGAAGTTTCAATTGGAATGAAATAAGGCGCACGACTTCTCTTATGATTAATTTAATCCTCAAATCTTTGTATTACCTCCTTCCTTTGTATCAAAGCATGGTAAAAAGGGAAGAAATCTGATAACCTTTTGTATCCCCTTTGTCAGAGCAAATAGTGGAATACGTCTTGTTTCTTGCAAAGTAACCAACCCCAGGAAAGGTATACACGGACACCCAACTTTCCAGGAGATCATACATGCCAGATACCAGGAACAGCAGAAAGGACCAGATATAGTACTCCACGTAGATTCATCAAAAAAGGTGATTCTGGTTGAACTCACTGTGCCTTATGAAAACACAATGGAAGAAGTCTACACCTAAGAAAGAGAAGTATGCCTGTCTACCCAGCAGCTTGTGGGAGTCAGCTGAATCCTCGCCACATAGGTTGGAGCAAACGGACACAAAGGCTGAACACCCAGCTCTCAATTTCTGGTATGAAGAGGACCAAAAACCCAAAAGACGACGGCAGAGGCGGCTATAATGGTAAGACATCCATCAAAAGAACGCCTGGACACGCCCAACTATCCGGAAGGTGCTAGTCTGAATCCCCTCAGCATCAAACATATTATTGACAGCAGAAGGGCATCTACGAGTCATTACCTGGATGCAACTCAGCCCCCTTAGAGTGTAAGGAGTTCAGGGTAGAAACACCTGTCTGAGGGGAATGGTGAGGGCTGGGAAGAGAGGGGGGTCTTCTTCTCTGAAGATCTTCTGCTGTCAAGCTACATTTAGAGTGTCTTCTTACCAACATAGGCAACAGAAAATAAAATGTTCCAATATGTGTCTGTCTTGTGTCCTTTTGTTGTCATACAACACGCATTACTGACAATTTTTTTTTTCACATCTGACCTTTGTTTTGGTAACTTTTCAGAAGTCATCAATATAACGATCGCGAAGAAATTATATATACATAACATTTATATACACACGCACGCACGCACGCACAAACGCACGCACACACACACACACACACGCGCACACACACACACACACACACACACACACACACACACACACACACACACACACACACACTAATGTTTTAAAATAAAAGAAACAGAAAATGAAAAAGAAAGACGAACTTCTCGGTACAATCCGCTTCGTCTTCTACGTATGAAGAAAATGAATTCTGACGCAAAGGATTGGGTGGTCAAATAGTAAATCTTTCAAATTATGCCCATGCACAACAAATAGTAATGCGATCTAGCTGGCGGGAAGACCTGTCGGCCTTTCTTGACAGGCAGAGAAAGAAAAATAAACACACCTTTTGCCAGCGTGGTTGAGGACTTGGTTCTGCAGTAAGCTCTCCTCGATCATTTCCTTTGTAAAGACAAGAAAATCCACGCAAATGTATAAGTGCAGTCACAAAGAGAGGCAATAAGGTTTCTCTAACTTTTGTCCGCATAGCTTGTATAGTTGAAAACAATATGTCATTTACATGAAAACAATTATTTTCGTGACACTTTGTCATTAAACTAATTGTGGACCCAAATCATTTGCTAAGAACTGTTAAATTCAAATGAGTTTTGTTTTACTGGCACACATGTGGGTTTTTTACTGGCACACATGTGGGCTATGTTTTTCAAATTATTGGAGATGTTATCTATATATGGTGCTCCGCACGCGCGCGTGCGCGCGCGCGCGCACGTGAGTATGTGCGTATGTGAGTGTGTGTATGAGTGTATGTGTGTGTGTGTGTGTGTGTGTGTGTGTGTGTGTGTGTGTGTGTGTGTGTGTGTGTGTGTGTTTAAGCGGGTTCAGATGGGTGAATTTACTGACACAGACTTCACGTCGACTGATCTGAAGAACCGAACACAAATAAAAAAACAGTCTTTATGCTGAAAATGTACATAAGCACACTTTCAATACTTTCTCGCTTGGTCGAAACAAGCAAGCATGCACTTCATTACATTAAGAGTTTTGTCTCCGTCACCCCTGCATTCATAAAACCCTATGCAGTAGTGGTCTTCATTAACTATGATAACCATTTCTGTGTTCCCAAACTGAACATTCTGGATGTCAACCATTTGTGCCGCCTCACGAGTGAAATGCCAGGGACCATGAGCTATTTCATGTCCACGTGTACCACCTTTCCACCTTCCATTGCATTTTAGTGCAGATCTCGGGGTTCAGCATGTATAAAAAAACTGATTAACTTTTATCCCAAGCTGAAAGATATACATTCATAAAAAAAAAAGAAATGGAAACCCTACTGAGCCCAATCCAGCGTTCCACCAGTCCAGCTATTCTGACCCAAACCCCGCAGTCTACATCAATTCCCAACGAGCCGAACTATCCAGCCCCCTACTGAAGTCTCTAACCTATCATTAACTCCTCTGACCATCCACTGAATCCTCTAACTCACCAACGTCTTAACCTTCCACCTCAACCATCACTGAAGCCTCCAACTCACCAACCTTTTAAGCCATTACCTCATTCATCACTGAAGCCTCTGACACCCACCACTGAACCTTTCAACTCATCCACCACTGAACCCTTCACCTCATATACCACTGAACCCTTCAACTCATCCACCACTGAAACCCTTCAACTCATCCACCACTGAACCCTTCAACTCATCCACCACTGAACCCTTCAACTCACCCCACACTGAACCCTTTAACTCATCCACCACTGAACCCTTAACTCATCTACCACTGAATACTCAAACCCATCACTAAACCTCCAATTCGCAAACGACTGAAGCAGTTCTTACCCCATTTACCCACCACTAAACCCTCCAATTCGCAAACCACTAAAGCAGTTCGCCCCATTTACCCGCCACTAAACCCCCAAATTCGCAAACCACTGAAGCAGTTCACCCCATTTACCCCCACCCCACTAAACCCTCCAATTCACAAACCACTGAAGCAGTTCACCCCATTTACCCGCCACTAAACCCTCATTTACCCGCCACTAAACCCTCCAATCACAAACCACTCAAGCAGTTCACCCCATTTACCCGCCACTAAACCCTCCAAGTCACAAACCACTGAAACAGTTCACCCCATTTACCCACCACTAAACCCTCCAAGTCAAACCACTGAAGCAGTTCACCCCATTTACCCACCACTAAACCCTCCAAGTCACAAAACACTGAAGCAGTTCACCCCATTTACCCACCACTAAACCCTCCAAGTCACAAACCCACTCAAGCAGTTCACCCCATTTACCCGCCACTAAACCCTCCAAGTCACAAACCACTGAAACAGTTCACCCCATTTACCCCACCACTAAACCCTCCAAGTCAAACCACTGAAGCAGTTCACCCCATTTACCCACCACTAAACCCTCCAAGTCACAAACCACTGAAGCAGTTCACCCTATTTATCCACCACTAAACCATTTCATCCCTGATCTCCCCATCCACTACTACACCCTACACCCACCACTGCATTCTCCACCCCCTAATGAATCCTCCAACCCACCTTTAAAATCGCTTAACCCTCCAACGCTCCACTGAACTCTCCAACCCACCACTGAATCTTTCAACCACCACTGAAGACTCCAACTCAGCACTGAATCCTCCAAGTCACAACCGAACCCTCCACTGATCCCTCCAACCCTCCCAGAACCTTTACATTGAACCCCACAAACCCACCATCACACCTTTCAACCCATCACCGAACCCGCCAACTCACTCAGAACTGAAGGCTTCAAGTCACCACCGAACCTTCAAAGTCACTACTGAACCTGAACCCTCCAACCCACCACTGAACCCTCCAAAAACCCACCACTGGGCCCTCCAACAACCCACCACTGGACCATTCAACCCACCACTGAACCCTACAACAACCCACTACTGGACCCTCCAACAACCCACCACTGAACCCTCCAACAACCCACCACTTGACCCTCCAACCCACCACTTGACCCTCCAACAACCCACCACTGAACCCTCCAACAACCCACCACTGAACCCTCCAACAACCCACCACTGGACCCTCCAACAACCCACCACTGAACCCTCCAACAACCCACCACTGAACCTCCAACAACCCACCACTGGACCCTCCAACAACCCAACACTGGACCCCCCAACAACCCAACACTGGACCCCCCAACAACCCACCACTGGACCCCCCAACAACCCACCACTGGGCCCTCCAACAACCCACCACTGGACCCTCCAACAACCCACCACTGGACCCTCCAAACAACCCACCACTGAACCCTCCAACAACCCCCACCACTGAACCCTCCAACAACCCACCACTGAACCCTCCAACACAACCACCACTGAACCCTCCAACAACCCCACCACTGGACCCTCCAACAACCCAACACTGGACCCTCCAACAACCCAACACTGGATCCTCCAACAACCCACCACTGGACCCCCCCAAACCCACCACTGGACCCTACAACAACCCACCACTGGACCCCCCAACAACCCACCACTGGACCCTCCAACAACCCAACACTGGACCCTCCAACAACCCACCACTGGACCCCTAACAACCCACCACTGGATCCTCCAACAACCCGCCACTGAACCCTCCAACAACCCAACACTGGACCCTTCAACTCACCACTGGACCCCCCAACAACCCACCACTGGACCCCCAACAACCCACCACTGGACCCCCAAACAACCCACCAATGAACCCTCCACAACCCCCACCACTGAACCCTCCAACAACCCAACACTGGACCCTTCAACTCACCACTGACTCTCCGAACCCACCACTGAACCCTCCAACGCATCACTCGACCCTCCAACCCACCACTAAACCCTCAAACCCCCACATAAAACCTCCATCCCACCACTGAACCAACCCACCACCCCACCCTTCAACCCATCAGTGAACCCTCCAACCCACCACTGAACCCTCCAACCCACCACTGAACTAACCCACCATCCGACCCTTCAACCCATCAGTGAACCCTCCAACCCACCACTGAACCCTCCAATCCACCACTGAACCAACTCACCACCCGACCCTTCAACCCACCACTGAACCCTCAACGCATCACTCGACCCTCCAACCCACCACTGAACCCTCAAACCCACCACTGAACCCTCCAACCCACTACAAACCTCCAACGGCCTACCACTGAAACCTCCACCCCACCACTGGACCCTCCAACCCACCACTGAACCCTCCAATCCACCACTGAACCCTCCAACGCACCACTGAACCCTCCAATCCACCACTGAACCCTCCAACCCACCACTGAACCCTCCAACCCACCAAATGGACATCCAACCCATCACTGAACCCTCCAATCCACCACTGAACTTTCCAACCTACCACTGGACAACCTACCACTGAACTAGCCCAACACTGAAACATCCAACACTGAAACCTCCAACCCATCAATGATTCAACGCCTTCTTACTTGCGCTGAACTCGAAAGCGATCTGAAGCGATCAAAGCTAAGTGAAATTTCGTTATTTTATTTGTCTGTGTCTCACCTGAAGAAGACCTAAGAGGTCGAAACGCGTTGTGTTTTGTCTTGTGACTCGTTTGTCCACGTTTCTCTGGGCGGTTCGCTAACATTTATTTAGATGTGTTTAGATTTCCGCCTGCAGTCGTCTCATTATGCAACTAGATTCTTTTCATCAGCTCCATCATCATCGAGAGGTTTCCATCAACTCCTCAAAAAAGGCCATTCCCCCCCCCCCTGTGCAAGACCCACCTGTCAGACTGACCATATGTTCTGTGTTCTTCCTTTCTGGAAAAAAAGCCGGTTATATCTTTAGGTGTGTTCTTCTCTCATCACCAGCGAGTGGAACCGACTTCTACCCGATATTCCGTCTGTGTGAGGTTTTAAACACCGGGTTTTAAGTCTCCCTAAGGCCCTCCTCAACTATACTTCTTTCCTGCCCCTCCGTTATCATTTTATCCTCGCCCCATTGCCCATCTATCCTTGCATCCTTTGCTCCCTTCCACTCTTATCTTTGGTCATGATCATTAAGAAAACGAATCACTATCAGAACCCCTGCAAGTTTTTTTTTTTTGATTCAAATGAGCATCTAGACCATTCAACAATGGTGAACTTTCAAACAACAAAAAGGTAAATTAGCTTCCAATGAAGTATACAGTAAATCAGCCGCGTTGAGAATAAACCATGTCAACAAGAAACCATACCACCAAATATCCATGTAACCAATCAACCGTGTCACCAATGAACCATGTCGCCATTTTGCCATGTCACTAATCGACCGTGCAGTCAATCAATAATGTCGCCATTCCGCCAGGTCACTATTAAACATGTGGCCAATCAACCATTTTACTATCCAACCATGTCACCAAACAACCATATCACCATTCAGCTCTGTCATCAATCAACAATGTAGTCAATTGACCATGTAACCAACGACCTATATTACATCACCAGTCAACAGTGTCACCAATCAATAACGTTATCATTGAGCCATGTCAACAATCAATCATGCAGCCAATCAACCATCTCACGAATTAATCGTACAACCAGTCAACCATGTCATCAATCAACAATGCAGCCAGGCAACCATGTCACAAATCAACTGTGTAGCCAGTCAGTCATGTCATCGATCAACCATGCAGCCAGCCAACCATACCACAAATGACCCATGTTGCCAATCAATCATCCATTAAATACAGCGGGTCACTAATCAACCCAATTCCTTGGCACTGGATGTTACCTAGTTCCTGCAGACAGGCGGTGTACTGAAAGTAGCAGAGAGACACGCTGACCTGCACATCGGTTAACCCTGTGGCGGCCAACAATCTGTCTCCCCCGAACAGTTGCCCGACCAGCCTTTGTAAAGTACCACTCTCAAACTTCTCCCACAAATCAAGAACGCCAAGCAAGGTCGAACAGTTGACTTTGATGACGACACTTCCTGTCATGACGTCATACACGCTGCGATTGTGTTCGCTCAGCGTGCTGATCAGCTGCCATGCCTCCTGCGTCAGTCTCTCGATCTCCTGCGCTTGGGCGATCCACAGATCCATGTCCGCCTGAGAGGTTCCGGATGGGCGGATCTGGAGATGATTTTTTTGAGGATCTGTTGGATGTAGGTCTCGATCTTCATGCGAAGAAATTCTGGATGTTGTGCTGAAGCAGCCCTTGCCTCATAGTGTTGCTGGTGTGCAGCTGAAATGGCTTGCTTACATTCCAGCGTCACGTCAATGTCACCTGGGATGGAAAGCAATACACACGGTGTAAATAATGCGGTGCACAGACGATAATCATAACATTTCATACAATATACTACACAATACAATGCAACAAAACAGAACACGGTGTAATAAGTTAGCGTAAAGAAAGAGAAGTGCAATGTGTGTAATGCCTTGCAATAAACTATGCACAACGGTACCACACAATAGCCTATAAAATAGATACATAACAAAGGACTGAAACAAGACGTGGCGCTGTGCAATGCACCATTTGCAGCATCTGTATTTTGGACGATGCCTGAATTATTATTGTAATATGTGATAGAATAATATGTTATGTCAATGTAGCCAACCAAGCCATTCAAACGTTTGAGAAGAATCAATTAAGAGCCTTGAAAGGTGGTAAGATGAGCCCTTGAAACACACATTATGAGGAAAGAAAACCAAGCAAATGGCAGATGAAGCCTGCAGAGAACAGACCAGCAAATCCAAGGTCTAGTGTCAGCAGTTCATGCTGATTCTGAAACTCCTCTGGTCTTTACTGATGTACGATATCAGCAGCGACATAATAAATTCACAAGAAACTGGGTCGATGTCCAAACTGATGTTACTGACATTGCGCCCTACAAAGCTGAAGCTACCCCTAAAATCCCTCCTCGAATAATACAAAGTGGGAAAAAAATCGTTATGAACCATACTTGAGGTCTCAGGATTGAGGATTGTGAGAAACAATTCAGCCCAAGCTAAAGCATGGCAGAAAATGACAAGTTCAGGAGCAGCGGAAGTGGCAAAGGAAAATCGCAAGATCAGAGAAGTAACAACAACAGCAACCGCAACAACGAAAAACAACAACAACACATACACACACGTGCGCGAGCGCGCGCACGCGCACGCGACGGATGGAGATCAACAGATATAATGTAGTGGTCAAAGGCAAGGCAGGAAGCAAAAGCAGACGTGGCGAAGAAGTAAAGAGGATGCCAAGAGAACCCAGAAAGTAGACCAGGAAGTGCAGTGGACTATGTGGGGAAAACATATTTTTAAAAAAAGTCTCAGCTGGAATGAAATAAAGCACAACACATCTTTTGTGATTAAATTCATTTTCAGATCCGAACCTTGTCTTTGGATTCAAACCTGGTGAAACAGGAGAAGTCCGACGGCTCTCCGTGTTCGCTCTGTCAAGGCAAACAAATAGTGGAACATGTTCTGAGTTCATACAAAGCAGTGCCAACCCAGCGAAGGTACACGTGGAAACAACCAATTGCATATAAGGAGATCGTACATGCAGTTAGCACTTCCAGAGAGAACACTGCGCCACAAGAAGCTCCAACAGCAGCGTTTAACATGGCAGGAGGCTACAAATCATGGTCTAGAACAGCAGCGACTAAGCATGGAAAAGGGGTGTATTGGATGGAGTTAATCAATGTGCACAGCAGACCTTCCAGAAATTTCCAGTGACCCAGAGTTCCCAAATTCTCAGACCATTAATAAGAGTGGCATGAGACCGGATTAGTGCTACACTCATGTTCATCAAAACATACAGACTGAACTCAATGTGCCATCTAAAAGTACAAAGGAGAAAGCTCATATCTTCTAGACTGAGAAGTATGCCAGTCTTGCCAGGAACTTGAGGGAATTTGGCTTTCATGCCTAAGTCCTTGACATAAAGGTTAAGGGGGTATGTAGGTTCATCCGGCCATGATCTCATGAACAGCTCTCGATTTCTGGTAAGAAGAGTACCAGAACTCATGTGGCGATGGCAGAGCCAGTTGAAAGGAGTTCCAACTGGATCCGGTCGAGGAGCAGCGAAAGTGAACTTTAAAAGGCTGAAATTTCCCAGTTTAGAACAGGTGTCTGACAACTACGTAGGTAAGACATAAGTCACACAAAGCAACACCATGTGACCCCGACCATTCAAGATGCGCAGACCTGAATTCCGGCAGCATTAACAATAATTCTGACAGCAGGAGGGTATCAAGGAGTCATGACCTGGATATGCTCGGTCCTCTTGGAGTGTAAGGAGTTCAGGCCAAAGCACTTGTCCGAGATGCGGGGTGGAGGTGGGGTGGGGGTTTGGGTCTTTTCTGCAGACCTTATGCTGTCAAGCTCTCCATAGAGTTTCTTCCTACGGCATAAAAATATCCAATTGTAAAACACTGTGACGAATTTTGACTTCGAGTGTGCTGAAGTGAAGCTGAATTTAAGTTCTTTGGAGACAAAATGCGCGCGGTACCAGTGAAACCAAAATGTGTCCTGTGTATGTTTTAGAATGTGATCCATCATTGTATAACAAATGCTTTCGTCAAAATGGACCAGGAGCATGGAGGTTAAAAGGGAAACAAACAGGCCGGGCCAGAATCAACAACCCGAACTGAAACATTCAGAACTATCGCAACAATCCGCCACATGACCGGCATCACAGCACACCACTGTCAGGTTCTATGTTTAGCAGCGAATAAAACGTTCGTGAATGCTTAAAACTATTGTTCTTTTAACTGTGAAGGGAACAAGAAATGACTCAATAACTTGAAGAATAACGAATTGGGTTATAGTAGGCTGTAATGACGTCGGTTCCAAAGGCCGATGGTCGTTTGCTATTTTGTAGGAATTCGGTCATAGACAGTATTGCTTCAGCCATTTCCGAGATTGACGAATATTACAAAAGAAAAAGATACACTGGCGGACCTGGACTGTAGAAGCCCTCTTTTCAAAATTCCACAAGATCTCTTCGTTGAAAGATATCGCCTTCCAAATGAATTTAGTGATGCCGATTTGTATTTTGATTTAGCATTTGCATAATATTTAAAGTGTTTTCTCATTACATTTACTTTTACATTTGGCGACAGAGAGAAAACATGTTTCAAAGCGAAAGTTTCAAAACTTGCGGATTCCTTTGGTTGCCGCTACCCTGTGAATGACTCAGGCATTCATCATTTAAAAAATATTCTGCAGTCTAATACTTTCACCAGTTCTATCCAGAGAAACGCACACAAATTCTGTTTAGACAAAGAAAACATGTTTCAAAGCAAAGTTTCAAAAACTTCCTTTGGTTGCCGCTACCCTGTGAATGACTCAGGCATTCATCATTTAAAAAATATTCTGCAGTCTAATACTTTCACCAGTTCTATCCAGAGAAACGCACACAAATTCTGAAGAAATGAAGGCTAAGATATTGAAACAGACGAAAAGTCAAAACACACGCAACCACACACAAAACAAGATGCATAGTAACGCTTGATTTAATACACATATGAAACAGACAAGTAATCTGTCGACAACTGTCTTCTTTAGACGTTCCAAACTACGACATGGAAAATGCACAAACAACACTCTCCAGATCACATCAGAAGATGAAAATGACAATGTATGAGAGTGGAAACAGTTTAAAAAAAAAAACACCAACCCAGACCGACAGACAGATAGGTAAAAATGACACTGGAAAACAAGGAAAATTCCCTCTTCCTCCTCCTCTCTCTCTTCACTTCTCCTCCTCCCCCCCCCCCCCCCCCCTCTCTCTCTCTCTCTCTCTCTCTCTCTCTCTGTCCTCCGGTGTGGTGTCTACAATTACCGGGTTGTCGTGGCCCTGACCCATTGCTGTATCTAGTGCTCTCCATGTCACGTATCCAGGACTGCGAGCGTCGAAGATCCCAGGCAGAACTAAAGCTCTGGCGACGTGCTAACGGTGGAGGGTAGGTGTAACTGCCCTGCTGCTGCCATTCCGCTACTGAATGACTTTCCTCCGCCAAATCGTCCGTGTCTGAAAAGATCATCATCTTTTTTTTCTTCTGTGGGTGTAAATTACATGTCACACACACACACACACACACACACACACACACACACACACACACACACACACACACACACACACACACACACACACACAATGACAATGACAATGACAATGACAATGAATACAGTTTAATGTCATCAGCAAAACCTGCTATTTGACATGGGGAACACTGCTTAAACAAAAAGAAGAAAAATCAAAATCAAAGAGAATCAGAAAGCAAATAGAAATTAGTAAACATCATAAACAGCAAGCGACCAACAGGCCTTGTCAATCAGTTGAGAGGACAATAGGACTTAATGAGAAAGAACATTAATTCGACTTAAGTATTGAAAAGCTTCTTTTTTCGAAGAATATTTGCCTCTGCGATAAATTTAGCAATAGATTTTAAGTAATTTTCACTATCACTCTGTAACAGAGTGACTAAGTCGCGTTCTTCTGATTTAAAGACATCGCATTTTCCCCGTACCTTTTCATACACATCACACTGAAAGAAAAAGTTAAATTCATCTTCTATATTACTTTTTTTTTTTTTTACAAATTGGACAGATACAATTAGGTTCATTATTAGATATACCATACCACCTCTCTCTAGCATATAGACCAAAGGTCCTTGTCGAAAGCGTGCTAATGAATCCCTACGCCATTTTTGCGTAACAACCGATAAATACTTTTCTGGCTGTAAGTCAATATTAAAGAGCAAGAACCAAGAGTATTTCTCACTATTTTCTAATTCAGAGTGCCAGATCCGTTGGTAGGAGGATATCAAACGCTCTTTAAATTCTAGGATAAAAAGTTTGTCGTTCTCAACACCCTGGTTTTTCCATACAAAACCAAATCCAGTTTCGAAAAGGAGATTTTTTACTCCAGAAACCCAGTTTTGTCTTCCATTATTATGTTGGCTCAATAACATAAAGTATGCTTGTTTATTAATTCTGCTTTGTGGAAGTTTAACAAGACGTAGCCAATACTTGACACACACTTAGTTTTGGAACGTACTTGCAAGGGGTATATACCCGTTTCTCCATATGCCATTTTATTAGAACTGTGTAAAGGAATTTAGAAAACGTTTAATCGCCAATGTGTGCACCTTTTCCAATGGCCATTTTCCAATAAACCCATATTTCTCCTCCATATGTTATCATAGGTTCCACTTGTGAATCAAAAAGTTTCCAAAATATAGCAGGTTCAATACACTTAAACTCCTTAAAGATCTTAAAATCTCAATAACTCCTTTCCTTCCTTTTCTATACATTTCCATCCATGCCTTACTCATACTTGATTTAGTTGTGAAAAATAGACCTAAGCATTTGTAGTTATTTGCAACTTTAACTTCTAAATCACCATACCACCATTGTTCATGCCTAGCCAAATACCCTCCCTTTCTGAAAGCCATTATCTTTGTCTTATCCATATTAACCGTTAATTTAGTCTATATCCGCCTCTCCGTTTAGTGCATTTAATTGATTCTGCAGTCTAACTGGCGTATCTGAAACAAGAATCACATCATCTGCAAATAGCAACAGAAAAACGTCTGTCATACCTGGTAATAACTGGATCCCGTGCCTTCCCTTTCTATTAATTTCTAGAGCCAATTCATTTATAAAGAATGAAAACATTTGTGAGCTCAATAAACATCCTTACTTTTTACACCTTGAGGGCATCCGAAATAATCTGAATATAAACCCTTATACCTAACACAGGCTAGTACTAAATTATAAACCCCCTTCAGTGACCTACATAATTTACCTTGAACACTTGTTTTTCTTAGCACATCCCAAAATATATTTCTATTCACAGAGTCGAATGCTTTTCGGAAATCGATGAAGGCTACATATAGTTTCTTATTTGTCAATAGATAAGATTGTACTATAGCATATAGCATAAAACATGTGGTCGATGGTGCTATAACCTTTTCTGAATCCTGCCTGTTCTTCTGTGATTTTTTTCCCCCCCGTTCAGCCCATGCGGTCAGTCTCTTGTTTAAAATGTGGGTGTCAACTTTACTCACTGCGCTAGTTAGGGCTACACCTCGGTAGTTTATCAGGGTTGTATACATCTCCTTTTTAAATATTGGGACTATTATAGATTTATACCATTCTTTTGGGAAAGCACCAGTATCATAAAGCCTATTTAACAACATCTCAAAATAGTCGATAATACTGTCACCGGCACATTTCATCATTTCACGAATCATCCTATCTGGTCCAGCACTTTTACCATTCTTTAAGTTTTTTAAAACTCTTTTTTTATTTCCTGTTTGATTATGTGCTCATCAAAAAATTCTTGTGCTTCTTCTTGATTCTCATCTTCAAAATAAATACCATCATTTCTATCAATATTGTCCAGGTCGTTAAAGACCTTGAAAAAGTTATCTCTCCATTGCTTGATGTTACTATCATTGTATATCACTGTTTTTCTGTTGGTTTCTCTTACCGTTTTCCAGAATAGCTTTGGATCTTTGCTAGATTGTTTCAGTTTTTCGAGTCTGATTTCATCATGCACCCTCTTTTTTTCATCTCTTTTAAGATCTGTGTATTTTTTTTCCTTTCTTTCACATATAACTCCTTCTGATGCTTTCTATATTCTTCAGATCTTGCTCTCTGAAAACTCTTCAGTAACCGTTCCACTATTGTTCTTTGTGCTTTACATTCTGTATCAAACCATGTATTATCTTCTGTTCTCCTACACTAAATGTTCTGATGAAACAGCCACCAGCGGCGTACAATGCATTTGTGAATATTTCTAATGAGCTATCTACATCTTTACTTACTTCTGCATAGGTCTTATTAATAAGTGCTTTAAAGTTTTCAGAATTTATTTCATTTTTGAATGAATCTTCAAAATTATCTGACCAAATTATCTTTTCCTCTATTGTAATAATCGGTTTCTCTGGTTGTTCCATCACACATTTTTGACTGGGTAGCCATGTAAACTCAACAGGCAAATGCCATGAAAACAAACAATTATTAACAAACAAATCACAAAATGATGATAAACCTTCGAAACAATAAAATAATCGAATGACATTATCACCTTGTGGCGCCACAAAAGTGAATTTTCTGTCAAAATCATTCTTACATAATCCATTCATAATTTCTAAAGAAAAAAAGGAAATGTAAGTCTAACAAAGGCTGTCCAAAATTGTGAATGACACAATCTTTTGACCGACGTTCAGGTGCGTCATCACTATCACCACCATCATCATCATGATCATGAAAACCAAACACATAATTTTCCATTCTCTCCATTCTTGACTGCTCACGCCCAGTTCTAGCATTCAAATCACCACAAATCAGCATATACACATTTTCTTTTCCTATCTCAGAATGTCCAAGTAACTCTTCTTCTAACATCGCAATCCCATACTTTGAGTTCATGTATGCAGGGGATCCCTCGGGTGGAATATAACATGCTGTTAAAATCAAATCTTTATCAATGTCTAACAATTCTTTACTCATTTTTATCATAACAACATTAGAACAATCCACTCTTATCCTTTCTACATATTTTTCATATTTATTATTTATAAGTAATAACACTC
The DNA here is from genome assembly GCA_016801955.1 of Conus betulinus. Lineage (NCBI taxonomy): Eukaryota > Metazoa > Mollusca > Gastropoda > Neogastropoda > Conidae > Conus > Conus betulinus. The sequence goes on along the minus strand of JADBJO010002693.1, from coordinate 260,376 downwards.
CACCTGAATTTCGACCTTGATTTGACAGTTTTTCGGCTGGAGCACTATACTTTAGGAACTGAAGGAAGACATAACTAAAGTCACAATTATCACTAACAAAGGTTTCCTTTAACAAACAATATCAAACTTATCTATATATTGTACAAAGGACACATCATTAATTTTTGAGAACAAGTTTTCTACATTATAGTTCAGGAATTTTTTTTTCTTGTGCCTGTGACCGCGCTTTGTCTATTTTCGCCAGAGTCCGACCGTAGTCTGCGCTGGCTGTCACTGGCTGTGTTGACACCACCACCACCACTGAGAAAGGTCCGCATGTTTCCCTGTGATTTTCCACCCCGTGACTCTTTTCGTTCAGTCACAGTTTCACGTGCCTGTCGGGTGTTACCCCCACCTCTCCCATTTCCACCCCAACCAGTAGCATTCCGAGGACCGACCCCCCCCCCCCCCCCCCCCCTCCCCAGAGAGAGAGAGAGATACGAATACGAATGATTTGATGTGCTAGGCTTTGTGCCCATTCACATGGGGACAATAACAACAGCTCCACAGTCATTAGTTAACGTGAGATTTTCCAAAGTGAATAGAACAAGTTTACATAATAATAAACTGAACGGTATATATATATATATATATATATATATATATATATATATATATATATATATATATATATATATATATCACTGATGGCATTGAAAATTACTTAAGGAACTGCATAGTTCTCAGGTTGCTTCAAAATTTAGATTTCCATTGTAACCAGCACTTTGTTTTTCTTTCTGGTTTGATGGTATTGATAAGGCTGTCCATTGGCTTTGATTTATCTTCAAAACACTTTGTAATAGCGTTGTACCGGTCAGATACATTAACTTGTGATGTGTCAGCTGACTCACGGACATCCGTCGTGCTGTTGCATGTGTCCTTGTTCTTTTTTTCAGTCTCTTGTAGTGTAACGAACTGTGGATCGCTGGCTAGTATCCCCACGTTAATGTCGTAGTCCTCTAATTCTAAAAAAAATTCTGATTGTTCATTGTCATGAAAAGATGGTTTATGTCACTTGCTGCGGCAGGTGATATACAGTACTACCGATTTATACTTGTCTCATGCGCACAACTCGCAACACAGACGCGATTGTCGTCGTTAGATATGTCCGACACAATGTAATGTCCCGTGTTGTAAAACAAAGTTAGAGGAGTGGGAGAAACAAGCCAAAGGGAGATGAGGAAGAACTTGCCTTCTGTTGTGTCATTGTTTTGTGCACCTCGGCCCGTCTCCTATCCCTGGAAATCTGCGACGGACATTTATGACAAAAGACAACAACGTGGTCTTGGCGATTTGTGCGCGGCATCGGGATGAGTTGGTGGCTGTTTCAAACGCAAAACCACGACAGGTTGCGCTCCCCATTCTTCCATTTCATAAGACAGCCACAGTCCATTTAACAGTGTTCAACACAGATTCAAGAGAGGCTGGGGTTCTTCCTACTGGCATTATCCCTTAGTTTCTTGCAAAAAGAAAATAATTTTGCCAGACATTTGTTGAAATGCTTCTTGCTGGTGGCCATGCAAGGAAAGCGACGAGAGAGAGAGAGAGAGAGAGAGAGAGAGAGAGAATGTCCTCTCAGGAGTGTAGATTATTCTTCAATCCAATGCTGTTTTCATTGTGTAGTTGTATAAAGCCTACTATAACCCATCTGAACGCAGTTTCAAGGCAGATCAAGTTCCTTGCTATGTAACTGACACTGTTTCTTTCATTGAAACAGGAGTACAGTAAAGAAGAGACACGTAGTTTTCTGCAGAAACTGAATGGCCGACACTTCAGGGCTGTGGCAGCGGTGAGAGCAGTGATTTCAGGTATAGCAGCACCTTGCTGGACTGTCGGGAAGCCTCGGGGTAAAAAACGTATCGACTTTATAGCCTAGCTTTAGTGTTTCTTATCAATTGTTCTCCGACACTTTAATCTCAAAACATTGCAACGAAAACAGTTTCTCACGAAATGGTAAAAAAGAGGGAATCTTCACACACACACACACTCATGAAAAAGAGCTCCAGAAGAGAAGATTTATTATCGAATAGAAGGCGACTTTGCCAGGTAACACAAATGTTGCTTGTGTTCCTTAGATCAATAGATCCAGTATCGTTCATTCAGACTCTCTTTGATTTGCTCAGGGGCGCGTGCTGAAAGAAAAATGCTGGCACTGGCTTGGCCTCTTTGTGTCCAAATCATGAGCTTGCGCAAAGCCGCTGACAGCGCTTTCAATTGAGGCTGGGGAGCAGTTACCGCTTAAAATCAAAACATCCGATCCAGCTGATCGGGTATCAATGATCGGAACATGTTATGCCGATGCAAAACGAAGAGGTGCGCACGCTCCAGCAAAAATCAGCCCCAGCTGCTGGGCTGCTCGCACATTTATACCCCTGCTGTGGTTTTAAGCAAAGTGGTGGCTATGATGGACGAGTTTTTGGTCTGTGATGTTTCCTCATTCAATACTGAGGACTAACTTAAGTACAGGCACCGAACCAATAGTAATGAACATGCAGGTACCTTATCATTTGGATACTAAGTCCATTTTTAGTTTGCAAGTGTTTTTTTACACACACACACACACACACACACACACACACACACACACAGAGAGAGAGAGAGAGAGAGAGAGAGAGAGAGAGAGAGAGAGAGAGAGATGAAATGAAATGAAATCTATTTATTCAGATAGGCCACAGCCCCTTCTGAAGGGGGATTACATTCAAAACTCAGTATGATAAGTGTGACAACAACATCAACACAAAATATTAATAGAATGCATGACAAAAATTGATACTCAAGTGCATGAATTACAACTTACTACACTCTCTAATCTGCTGACCCAGATAGTAACTCCATACTAGGATATCCATATCTGCATACAACCTCATGAAACAGCTCTCAGTTGCAGGGAGGGAAAAAACCAGAGCCCTGAAAGCAATGGCAGAAGCAGCAGAGAGGTGTTCAAGCTGGATCTGGTCAAGGAGGAACAAAAGTGAACTTCATAAGGCTTAAATTTCCTACAAATATCAGGTGTCCCAGTCGCTCAGTGGTTAGTGCGCGAGTCATTAAGTGGAAAATGAGCATGTCCAGAAGGGCATGGGTTCGAATCCCAGCCATGGCTCGTCCCGAGATGGGGGGGAAAAAAAAAGGGGGGGCAGCAGAGGGACATCCGGAGTCATGAACTGGATGTGGCCCAACCCCCCTAGAGTGTCAGAGTTAAGGGCCGAAACACACTGCTTGAAGGGGGCTTCTCTTCTGAGGACTCTCTGCTGCCACGCTCTCCACGAGTTTCTTTCTACCATGTAATATCGGTGTGTCTATACATTTGTTAGTTAACCATAACAGCTCGCCTCTTAAAGGCTTTATACAAATACACGCACAAATTCCTCACAAATAATTTTATTTCCATTTGTCGTTAAAAGAGTCACACAAAACTGACATACATTTGCATAATAATTAATGGGATATGTTCCTGCTGTAGGTCACTGAAGGCAGCGCAGACAAACAGAAAGTGTATTCGTTATCATTTGCCTTTCCACATCGTCCCATAGCGGGCATGTCAGACTGCTGTCAGAAACTACATTACACCGCTGACGATGCACTGTTATATCCGAAATACCAAATCTGAACTTCGTCAGTTAATTCTTAATATGTCAGTCAATATCAAGTGAAAGGTATATTTCGCAATTATTGGATGATTTAAACGATCTGCACCATGTAAATCTATCACTTTCCTGAACATGTTCATGCAAGTTTTGTCATCTGTTATCAATAAGTGTTTGACGAAACACTTGCAAAAAATACTTCACATTTTCCACAGCCTGGCTTAGCCACACAAATCAAAACAATTTCGAAATAGAGCCTTACGAGCATTTGACGCCCATGTGGTTTTGCCTTGTGAACCCAACCAAAGTAACCTTTTATAAGCTTTCAAAGGTAATCTGTTATCATTCATCCATGATATCTTTAGCCAGTATCTAATACACTATACACTTGAATTTATGTAAAGTGGGTGACGTCCAGTTTCTCCATAAACAAGATCATTACGTGTTTTTATGTGGACTCCTACAAACTTCAGAGCATACAAATGCACGTTTTCAACATGAACGGCCACAGCATCCAGTCCCCACAGTTCAGCGCCATAGAGAGCAATTGGTTGCATCCGGGTCTCAAAAACTTTTAACTCTCAGCGAATTATCATTAAGTACGAACAAAGCATTTCTCGCTCTGCTTGCAACATGAGAGAGAGAGAGAGAGAGAGAGAGAGAGAGAGAGGAGAGAGAGAGAGAGAGAGATGCAGTACACTGTCTTTTCACACGGTTATGTCCCTTGCATTGCATGCTTGAAATAAAGCTCTATTTTCGTTGTTCATTTACTTTGTTCGTTTACTTTCGTTTTCACTTAATTTGATTTCCTTAAAAGACAAATTAAGCGACCATATTCTGTTGCCATATTGTTGGTCTTTATAACTAACATTGCACTGCAATCACACTCATCAAAAGAGATCTGTGACGTGGTCGCACAAGTCTCTGTAGTCACTATATTGTTTTTGCTGTCCAACAGCAACGTGTACTGCAGCCACTGGACAGCGTTTGACCCACTGCTGCCCGCAGCCTTTTCTATACAGTTGTACACAAAAACATATGAAATGTAGACTGAAGATACGGCGCAGAGGGAAGAGGATGGCGGAATGGAGATGGGTTCTTTCCATGCTCAACAGGAAGATAAGCGGCTGGAGCCGGGGGAAAAAAGTGGTGCCTTCAAAATCTAACACTACATGTCCAAAAAGGTAGGAAATTGATGTTGTATTATGTTTCTATTTCATCTGAAATTGTTCAGGTACTCTGTTCACTTTAGGAATATCTGCATTTATGAGAAGAAAGTTAGGATTTTCTCTGAAACAAACATCTAAATGAAAGAACAAACTACCCAGGAGTTCTGTTCAGTTTTGAAAACATCTGTATTATTGAACAATTTTGAAGAACTCTGTTCGTTTTTTTGGAAACATCTACATAACTGAACAAACTGTTTAGATATCTATTCATTTGGAAACAACTATACTATTGAACAAATGTTTTAAGAAGTCTGTTTATTTCGATCATCTGCATTTTTTAACAAACTGTTCGGGGAGTCTGTTCGTTTTGGAAACATTTATATTACGGAACAAAAAGTTTAAATCTGTTCATTTTTTGAACATCTGTTTCATTGAACAAATTCTTCAGGAAGTCTGATCATTTTGGAATCATCGATATTATTGAACAAATTGTTTTGGAACTCTGTGCATGTCGGAAACATCCACGTTTCCAAAACAATGATGAAGGAAGATAACTGCGAGGCAGACTTTTATAGCGCTGTGGATGTTAACAAGACCCTCTGAGCTCAAAACTACAACTACAGGAGACGCAACCGATTCCTTCCTCACAAAAAAGAGAAAAAAAATCAGAGATGACTGGAAGGCGGACTTGGTGCTGTAAAGAAGTGTACAATGACGTGGTAAGCAGGCTCCAGAAGACTGGACCATGCCATCGACGCCAACATCCTATCTAGGAATCTCCGAGTCTGCCAGTGGTGGGGGAACTTTCCGTGCCTTACAAGCAAAGGGGGGGGGGGGGGGGGGGGGGGGTCTCTCATCAGGGGTGGATAACGTAGCAGCAGAATAATAGAAAAAAACAGAGCACCTGACGTCTTCAAACCACTAACAACTCCCTTTCAGAAAATATGGAATGCAAACCAGTGGCCACGAGCATAGTATCATGTCTAATAATGGCTCTGCCAGAAAAAGGAAGCATAAGACTGTGTCCTAATGAGAGTTCCACCAGTGTGATCATCCATCCCAATAAAATGATGTTATAGATCCATTAGTGTGATCATCCATCCCTGTTAAATGAAGATACAGATCCATCAGTGTGATCAACATTCACGGTAAAATTATGTTTAGATCCATTAGTGTGATCATCCATCTCGGTAAAATTATTATATAGATCCATCAGAGTGATTATCCATCCCAGTAAAACGACGATAGATCTATCAGTGAGATATCAATTCCAGTAAAATTATGTTATACATCCATCAATGTGATCATCAGTCCCAATAAAATCATGTTATACCGCTCCATCAATGTGATCATCCATCCCAGTAAAATAAAGATACAGATCCATCAGTGTGATCATCCATCAGAGTAAAATGATATAGATCCGTCACTATTGTTATCCTCCCAGTGAAAAGATGTTATACAGCTCCATTAGTGAAATATCTGTCGCAGTAAAAAATGATGTATACACAGCTCCGTCAATATGATAGTCCATGCCAGTGAAATGATGTTGTACATATCCATCAGTATGACATCCATGCATTTAAAATGATGTCATACAGCTGCATTAGTGTGATCATCCATCTCAATAAAATGATGTTCAGGGTCCTATTAAACAGACTCGAAAGTAATACCTGAGGTTCTTGTTCATGACCATGGAAGATTCAGGCCACGCAGCAGCTATCTCAACATCAGACGGCGACAGAGAAGGGCCTAAAGCACCAATATGATCTCCACCTCAACTTCATCAACTTCGCCAAAGCCTCTGACCGTGCATGACATGATAGTGTGTGTCATGTCATGAGGAACGGTCACTTTCTTTATATCACATATAGCAGCACTTTACAGTGATACCAACAACGCTTTTCTGGAACACAGTAGGTTCACAAAGGATGTCAGGATAGCTGGCCTGGCTATTTCTGCCATGACAAGCATGAGAGAAATCAGGTCAACTACATCAATCAGTTTCTCAGAGTTCAAACTCAAAAAGCCACTGGGGGACCCACCGTCTATTGGGATGCAGAGCTGGATACTCACAGCAGATCTCAAGCGACAAGTCAAGGAGTGGGAAATGAATGCTTCAGATGGATTCTCTGTATTTCTAAGACCATGGTTCGTCAGACACAAGTCTCCATACACTGGCACCAATGAATCTCATGGCAGTTATACAGCTCCGTCAATATGATAGTCCATGCCAGTGAAATGATGTTGTGCAGATCCATCAGTGTGACATCCATCCAAGTAAAATGATGTCATACAGCTGCATTAGTGTGAGCCATTACTACCCCAAAGTAAATATACAGCTTCAAAGTAAATATAGGGCTGCCAATGTCCCTGACTGCCTCAAAGTATATATACAGGACTGTGAATGCCCCTGACTGCCTCAAAGTATATATATATATAGGACTGTGAATGCCCCTGACTGCCTCAAAGTAAATATAGGACTGTGAATGCCCGTGACTGCCTCAAAGTAAATATAGGACTGTGAATGCCCCTGACTGCCTCAAAGTAAATATAGGACTGTGAATGCCCCTGACTGCCCCACAGTAAATATGAAGTTTCAAAGTTAATATAGGGCTATAGGGCTGTCAACGTCCTGTCTGCCCCAAAGTAAAGATAGCGCTGTCAAATGTCCTTGACTGCCCCAAAGTAAACATAAGGCTGTCAGTATCTTTGACTGCCCCAAAGTAAATATAGGGCTGTCAGTGTCTTTGACTGTTCCAAAGTAAATATAAGGCTGTCAGTGTCTTTGACTACCCCAAAGTAAATATAGGGCTGTCAGTATCTTTGACTGTCCCAAAGTAAATATAGGGCTGTCAGTGTCTTTGACTGTCCCAAAGTAAATATAGGGCTGTCAGTGTCTTTGACTGTCCCAAAGTAAATATAGGGCTGTCAGTGTCTTTGACTGTCCCCCAAAGTAAATATAGGGCTGTCAGTGTCTTTGACTGTCCCAAAGTAAATATAGGGCTGTCAGTGTCTTTGACTGTCCCAAAGTAAAATATAGGGCTGTCAGTGTCTTTGACTGTCCCAAAGTAAATACAGGGCTGTCAGTGTCTTGACTGTCCCAAAGTAAATATAGGGCTGTCAATGTCCCTGACTGCGCCTCAGAGTAAATATAGGGCTGTCAATGTCTTTGACTGCCCCAAAGTATTTAAAGGACTGTCAATGTCTCTGACTGCCCCAAAGTAAATCTAGGGCTGTCAATATCCCCTGACTGCCCCAAAGTAAATGTAGGGGGCTGTCAATGTCCCTGACTGCCCCAAAGTAAATATCGGGCTGTTAATGTCCCCGACTGCCCCAAAATAAATATAGGGCTGTCAATACCCCCTGACTGTCCCAAAGTAAATATAGGGCTGTCAATGTCCCTGACTGCCCCAAAGTATATACAGGGCTGTCAATATCCCTGACTGTCCCAAAAGTAAATATATGGCTGTCAATGTCCCTGACTGCCCAAAAGTATATACAGGGCTGTCAATGTCCCTGACTGCCCCAAACTATATACTAGTATAGGGCTGTTAACGTCCCTTCCTGCCCCAAGGTAAATATAGGGCTGTCAATATCGCTGACTGCCCCAAAGTATATATAGGGCTGTTAACGTCCCTTACTTCCCCAAAGTATATACAGGGCTGTCAATGTCCCTGACTGCCTCAAAGTAAATATGGGGCTGTCAATGTCTTTGACTGCCCAAAAGTAAATATAGAGCTGTCAATGTCTTCGACTGCCCCAAAGTAAATATAGGGCTGTCAATGTCCATGACTGCCCCAAAGTAAATATAGGGCTCTCAATGTCCCTGACTGCCCCAAAGTAAAATATAGGGCTGTCAATGTCCATGACTGCCCCAAAGTAAATGTAGGGCTCTCAATGTCCCTGACTGCCCCAAAGTAAATATAGGGCTGTCAATGTCCCAGACCGCCTCAAAGCCAATATAGGGCGACAATGTCCCTGAATGCCCCAAAGTAAATATAGGGCGTCAGTGTCCCTGAATGCCCCAAAGTAAACATAGGGCGTCAATGTCTTGTCTTAAAGTCATCAACATCTTACAGGACATGTACGCAGACAACCAGTGCTGTGTGCGCGACATGATGGACAGCAGAGCGAGTGGTTCCACGTCCGGACCGGGGTCAGGCAAGGCTGCGTGATCTCGGGCTGACAATGTTTCCCTGTCGTCATTGACTGGGTGATGAGGAAGGCCACCAGCGATAGGGCGAGAGGGCTTGTATGGGGACTGACAGCCAGGACTGCCCCAAAGTAACTATCGCCGACAATATTGCACTGCTGTCGCACCCTGAGGGCGTGCAAATATAGGGCTGTCAATGTCCCTGACTGCCCCAAAGCAAGTATAGGGCTGTCAATGTCCCTGACTACCCAAAGTAAATATAGGGCTGTCAATGTCCCTTACTGCCCCGACGTCCGTCATAGGATCCATGTGACTACTATTAGAGGACAACAACAACAGCAACAACAACAACAACAAACAAAAGCAGTGTGCATAAAAAGGATCTAAATGGTGATATAACTCACGTATGTGTAAGTATTGATATGCTTTGTGTGTGGGACTGGTTGACGATAATAGACACGCATCACGTTCAACAACACTTTCTCTTTTCATGGCATCGTTTTCGTCATATGAATGAAACCTAACAAGTCAACTCTAGTTTGCTTTCAGTTATGATCTAACGGTGTTTTTGTTAAGGTGGCTGTGTGAACAATGTATGAATGGGCAATAATAAACAAGTCAGGACATGTCACAAAGATTCGGACAAAGAATGTGTCTATTTGAGGAAAGGAGGGAAACACGAGGCTCCATTAGTCTCTCACCGCCTACCTTGAAACAGGGTTCTCCTCGCGTCTCGGCGACCGTCGTGCCGGAGGAACGGGGAAGTCCGGTCCTGGTCCTGTGAAGGTGTCACAAGCTGACGGTCATCAGGTTGACATGGTCACTTTTCATTCATTTACTCTTTCTTTTATCTTAATTTAGCATTCTGGTTCTTTTTGGTTTGATCTGTTCAGATTTTTTTTTGGGGGGGGGGGGCAGGGGTATCATGTTCCTTTCCTCTTTTCTGTTTTTCTACTTTCCTCCTTTAAATGTTAACTGCTTAATGTGTGTTGACTCCAGATCTGTTTTACAATCACTAGAGTGTCGGGACTGCAAAACTAAAAAACATTTGCTTTTTGAAATGAAACATTTACTGCATTGTTTCGTAACTCTAGGTATAAGAATTGATTTTTGTTGGGTCCCACCTCACTGTGGTATAAAATGGAATGAAATAGCAGATGGTTTTGCTAAAGAAGGAGCAAATAGAAACGTTGAAAATTTATTACAAAATCCCTTAGATCTAGCCTCTTGTGATTTAATCAAAAAGCAAGATTTTAGTCAAAAAATGGCTACTTTACCATCGTGCCCAAGGCACACTGTTTGATTAATTTATAAATTAAGGCTGAATACTTGGAACACTAAATATTCTCATGGTATTACTTGTGTCTGTGCGTCATCTTTTGTTTGAATGCTCAGTGTTGACCTTGCTCTATCAGGAGAAAGGTACTGAGATGAATAACTTTGATAATGTCAATACTGTCCTATATGGTTCATATATTGCTGAAATTGCAATGGTTATTTCGCAGTCATATGTTGCAAAATTTTTATAAAGATCAACAATTTTGGGTACCAAAAGGGTATTTCACTTCTGTAAATATGCATATATCAGATGTCGGTTTGAAAAAAGTGCTAGATAAGCTGAGTGTGAAGGTTTTTTTTTTTTTTTGACAAGTGTCTAAAATCATCTGGCTATGAAAAGACACTAAACAAACAACTGAACTGAACTGTTAACTTCTTTTAAAATTTCACAATATGTTTTTACATGTACATGTGCATATTTACATTTTGCAAATCGACAATAATCAACAAGATATGCATACGTATACACATACACACAAACATATATATAAACACGCACACATGCACATGCACATATGTGACTAGAGAGATGCTATTGCTTTTAACCTATCCGACCGCGAAAGGGCACATCAGAAGTGCAATGTTTCTGCTATATACCACAGACGGATCACCAGAGGTGTTATATTTCTGCTACGTACTGTAGACGGGCCCTTAGATGTGGAATGTTTCTATTACATACTTACGGCAGACCAGAGGAGGGGGAATGTCGGGCAGACCATAGGAGGGGGTATGTCTATGTTACATATCACAGGCAGATCCTTGGATGTGGAATGTTTCTGTTACATACTTAGGGCAGACCATAGGAGGGATAATGTCCGGCAGACCATAGGAGGGGGAATGTCCGGCAGACCATAGGAAGGGGGAATGTTCGGCAGACCATAGGAGGGGGCATGTCTGGCAGACCATAGGAGGGATAATGTCCGGCAGACCATAGGAGGGGGAATGTTCGGCAGACCATAGGAGGGGGAATGTCTGGCAGACCATAGGAGGGGGAATGTCCGGCAGACCATAGGAGGGGAATGTCGGCAGACCATAGGAGGGGGAATGTCTGGCAGACCATTAGGAGGGGGAATGTTCGGCAGACCATAGGAGGGGAATGTCTGGCAGACCATAGGAGGGGGAATGTCCGGCAGACCATAGGAGGGGGAATGTCTGGCAGACCATAGGAGGGGGAATGTTCGGCAGACCATAGGAGGGGAAATGTCTGGCAGACCATAGGAGGGGGAATGTCTGGCAGACCATACGAGGGGAATGTCCGGCAGACCATAGGAGGGGGAATATCCGGCAGACCATAGGAGGGGGAATGTCTGGCAGACCATACGAGGGGGGAATATCCGGCAGACCATAGGAGGGGGAATGTCCGGCAGACCATAGGAGGGGGAGTGTCTGGCAGACCATAGGAGGGGGAATGTCCGGCAGACCATAGGAGGGGGAATGTCTGGCAGACCATAGGAGGGGGAATATCCAGCAGACCATAGGAGGGGGAATGTCTGGCAGACCATAGGAGGGGGAATGTCTGGCAGACCATAGGAGGGGGAATGTCCGGCAGACCATAGGAGGGGGAATGTCCAGCAGACCATAGGAGGGGGAATGTCCGGCAGACCATAGGAGGGGGAATGTCTGGAAGACCATAGGAGGGGGAATGTCCGGCAGACCATAGGAGGGGGAATGTCTGGCAGACCATAGGAGGGGGAATGTCTGGCAGACCATAGGAGGGGGAATGTCAGGCAGATCATAGGAGGGGGAATGTCTGGCAGACCATAGGAGGGGGAATGTCTGGCAGACCATAGGAGGGGGAATGTCTGGCAGACCATAGGAGGGGGAATGTCCGGCAGACCATAGGAGGGGGAATGTCTCGCAGACCATAGGAGGGGGAATGTCTGGCAGACCATAGGAGGGGGCATGTCAGGCAGATCATAGGAGGGGGAATGTCTCGCAGACCATAGGAGGGGAATGTCCAGCAGACCATAGGAGGGGGGGCATGTCTGGCAGACCATAGGGGGGGGGGGGGGGGGGAACGTCCTGGCAGACCATAGGAGGGGGAATGTCTGGCAGACCATAGGAGGGGGAAATGTGTCTGGCAGACCATAGGAGGGGGAATGCCTGGCAGACCATAGGAGGGGGAATGTCTGGCAGACCATAGGAGGGGGGCAGAATGTCCGGAAGACCATAGGAGGGGGAATGCCTGGCAGACCATAGGAGGGGGAATGTCTGGCAGACCATAGGAGGGGGCATGCTTGGCAGACTATAGGAGGGGGCATGTCTGGCAGACCATATAAAGGAGGGAGGGGGCATACTTGGCAGACCATAGAAGGGGGCATGCTTGGCAGACCATAGGAGGGGGAATGTCTGGCAGACCATAGGAGGGGGAATGTCTGGCAGACCATAGGAGGGGGAATGTCCGGAAGACCATAGGAGGGGAATGTCCGGGCAGACCATAGGAGGGGGAATGTCCGGCAGACCATAGGAGGGGGAATGTTCGGCAGACCATAGGAGGGGGCATGTCTGGCAGACCATAGGAGGGATAATGTCCGGCAGACCATAGGAGGGGGAATGTTCGGCAGACCATAGGAGGGGGAATGTCTGGCAGACCATAGGAGGGGGAATGTCTGGCAGACCATACGAGGGGAATGTCCGGCAGACCATAGGAGGGGGAATATCCGGCAGACCATAGGAGGGGGAATGTCTGGCAGACCATACGAGGGGAATATCCGGCAGACCATAGGAGGGGGAATGTCTGGCAGACCATAGGAGGGGGAGTGTCTGGCAGACCATAGGAGGGGGAATGTTCGGCAGACCATAGGAGGGGGAATGTCTGGCAGACCATAGGAGGGGGAATATCCGGCAGACCATAGGAGGGGGAATGTCTGGCAGACCATAGGAGGGGGAATGTCTGGCAGACCATAGGAGGGGGAATGTCCGGCAGACCATAGGAGGGGGAATGTCCAGCAGACCATAGGAGGGGAATGTCCGGCAGACCATAGGAGGGGGAATGTTCAGCAGACCATAGGAGGGGGAATGTCTGGCAGACCATAGGAGGGGGAATGTCCGGCAGACCATAGGAGGGGGAATGTCTGGCAGACCATAGGAGGGGGAATGTCCGGCAGACCATAGGAGGGGGAATGTCTCGCATAGGAGGGGGAATGTCCGGCAGACCATAGGAGGGGGAATGTCCGGCAGACCATAGGAGGGGGAATGTCTGGCAGACCATAGGAGGGGGAATGTCCGGCAGACCATAGGAGGGGGAATGTCTCGCAGACCATAGGAGGGGAATGTCTCGCAGACCATAGGAGGGGGCATGTCAGGCAGACCATAGGAGGGGGAATGTCTCGCAGACCATAGGAGGGGAATGTCTGGCAGACCATAGGAGGGGGCATGTCTGGCAGACCATAGGGGGGGGGGAACGTCTGGCAGACCATAGGAGGGGGAACGTCTGGCAGACCATAGGAGGGGAATGTTCGGCAGACCATAGGAGGGGGAATGCCTGGCAGACCATAGGAGGGGGCATGTCTGGCAGACCATAGGAGGGGGAATGTCCGCAGACCATAGGAGGGGGCATGCTTGGCAGACCATAGGAGGGGGAATGTCCGGCAGACCATAGGAGGGGGCATGCTTGGCAGACTATAGGAGGGGGCATACCTGGCAGACATATAAAGGAGAATGGAGGGGGCATACTGGCAGACCATAGAAGGGGGCATGCTTGGCAGACCGTAGGAAGGAGAATGTCTGGCAGATCATAGGAGAGGGAATGTCTGGCAGACCATGTAAGGGGGAATGTCCGGCAGACCATGTAAGGGGGCATGTCTGGCAGACCATAAGAGGGGAAATGTCTGGCAGACCATAAGAGGGGGAATGTCTGGCAGACCATAGGAGGGGGAATGTCCAGCAGACGATGTAAGGGGGAATGTCTGGCAGACCATAGGAGGGGGCATGTCAGGCAGACCATGTAAGGGGGCATGTCTGGCAGACCATAAGAGGGGGAATGTCTGGCAGACCATAGAAGAGGGAATGTCTATGTTATATATCACTGACAGACTATTAGAGGTGGAATGTCTTTGTACATACAACAGGCGGACCATTAGCAGTGGAATATCTCTGTCATTAACTATTGGCGGCCCCGAAGAAGTGGACTGCTTCTGTCACACACTTCAAGCGGGTCATGAGACCTAGAATGAGTTTCTTATACTACTGTTATATACTATAGGCGGACCGTTAGAATGAAAATGTTCCTTTTCATACACCATAGATGGACCAGTAGAAGTGGAATGTTACTGTTATATATTAAACGTGGGCCTTAGCGGTGTAATATCTCTGTCTTATAGTACAGGCAGGCCTTTAAAGTTGGAACGTCTCTGTACATACCACAAACGGACCATTTGACTTGGAATGCCCGTGTTATATACCACAAGCGGACCATTAGAGGTGGAATGTCTCTATGATATAGAACAAGTAGACATTAAATAAGGAATGCCCATGTTATATACCGCAAGCTGAAGATTAGAGGTTGAGTGATTGTTACATACTACATGCGGACAATCAGGTGGGATATCTCTGTTATACACGATAGGCAGGCCATTAGAGGTGGAATGTCTCTGTTGTACTACAGGTAAATTATTGGACATGGAATTTCTCTGCAAATACTATAGGCGGACCATTAGTTGCGGAATGTCTCTGCTGCATATTAGAAGCGGACCATTTTAGGTGGAAGTCTCTGTTATATACGACAGATGAACCTTTTAGAAGTGGAATGTCTCTTTAAATACCACAGGCAGACCATAGGAAGTGGACTGTCCCTGCTATAAGCCTACTAGCGGCGGAACATCAGAGGTGGGGGGGGTTATATACTACAGACGGACCTTTAGAGGTGGACTGTCTCTTTAAATACCACAGGCGGACCATTGGAAGTGGAGTGTCTCTGCAATATACTACAGGCGGAACATCGGAGGTGGGGTGTCTGCTATATACCATAGAGGGACCATTACACGTTGAATATCTCTATTATGTACCGCAGGTGGGCCACTCTGGGTAGAAAACATCTCTCTGTTATGTACAACAGGCGCACAAACAGAGATGGAAAATTTCTGTTACATACAACCAGCGAACCATCAGAGGTGCCATGACTGTTTTGGATGCTAAAAGTGGACCATTTGAGGTGGGATGTCTCTGTCACACATATTACAGGCGGATTATGACATGTTTAATGGCTCTGTTATGCACTACAGTAACCATTAAAGGTGGAATGTCACTTTTGTTTACTACAGTCGGAAACTTTGAGCTGAACTGTGTCTGTCATATATCAGAGGTGGACCATCAGAGGCAGAATATCTACTACATACTACAGGCGCATTTTTAGAGCTGGCATGTCTTGATTTTTTACCCACAGGCGGACAACTGGAGGTGGATGTCTTTGTTACATATCACAATTAGACTATCAGACGAGGGATATGTCTGTTGTGCACCATAGGTAGATTATCAGATGAGGAGGGATATGTCTGTTGTGTACCCATAGGTAGATTATCAGATGAGGGATATGTCTGTTGTGTACCATAGGTAGATTATCAGATGAGGGATATGTCTGTTCTGTACCATAGGGAGACTATCAGACGAGGGATATGTCTGGTGTGTACCATAGGGAAACTATCAGATGAGGGATATGTCTATATTGTGCACCATAGGTAGACTATCAGATCAGGGATATGTCTGTTGTGTACCACAGGTAGTCTATCAGATGAGAGATATGTCTGTTGCGTACCATAGGTAGTCTATCAGATGAGGGATATGTCTGTTGTGTACCACAGGTAGTCTATCAGATGAGAGATATGTCTGTTGTGTACTACAGGTAGTCTATCAGATGAGAGATATGTCTGTTGCGTACCACAGGTAGTCTATCAGATGAGGGATATGTCTGTTGCGTACCATAGGGAGACTATCAGATGAGGGATATGTCTGTTGTGTACCATAGGGAGACTATCAGATGAGGGATATGTCTGTTGTGTACCATAGGGAGACTATCAGATGAGGGATATGTCTGTTGTACCATAGGGAGACTATCAGATGAGGGATATGTCTGCTATACACCACAGGTGGAATGTCTCTGACATATGTCACTGGCGGATCGGTGGAGGTGGAGTGTCTCTTTTATATATACTACAGCTGGACAATTAGAGGTGGAATGTCTCTGTAGATAATTAGACGTAGAATATCTCTGTTATGTACTACAGACGGATTGTCAGACGTGAGATATGTTACATATCACAGGCAGGTCATTATGGGTGGAATATCTGTTTTATACATTCCACAGGCGGACCATTACATGTGACACATCTCAATAATATACTACAGGCGTACTGTTAGATATGCGATGTCTCTGATACATACTGTAGGCAGAACCTTTCTGTCACACGACAGACATCCATGGTCAGTCAGTAAAGAAGTTAGCATCCAGTAGAAAACACACCCTCTGTCACTCATCCCCTGTCCCCACTTCCCCCTCTTGCTCCTTCCCCACCTCTTCTTACTTCAAAAATCTTTCTGAAGAGAGATTCATTGTTTTGCCAAACTTGTATTCCTCTACTATCCATTTGTTGTGTACACGGTTGTGATACTGGGTTGACGCGTAAATTAATCAAATCATTGGCAACCAATAATCGAACATACAAACAAAGAAATATGATTAATTAATTACAAGGAAATTAGTAGTAGTACCAGCCGCCGTGGCGAAGTGGTTAGCGTCGCGGACTCCCGGCTGGGAGGTCGTGGGTTCGAATCCCATCAGAAGTCATGTGGGTTTTTCTGCCCCGACCGGCTCCTACCCAGAGTTGAGTTGCTGCGGACTCAGTTGGGAAGACTGGGACCACACAGTCGAGTTTCATCCACTAAATGGATGCGTTTCTGAGAGTGTTGCTCAAATTTCCTGACCAACACTGCAGGTGTCTGTATCTCTCGGGCCTGGTTGACGCCGGGATATATTATGAAAGGAAGCGTAGAGTACAGCCCTGTCATGTAGTCTCAGACCGAAATGGAAATCCGTAGCATCATCATAATCATCCTCATCTCATCGATCAGCATAAAAAAAAAAAAAAGTCAAATTCTCTGTGGCCCTTCATGCCTGCTCTCATGGTGACCTCAGTTCGATGTCCTCTCCACGTCTGTGGCCTTGGTTTGGTTCCGTCGGGGTCACCGGTATCGGCGAGTCCATGGAGGCTGTCGTTGGACGGACGTGGTGGCGCCCTCCGGAGGGAGAGCTCACTCACGCCGGCTCCGCGACTAAGCAATTATTGTCGTCAGTAGGGGGCTTAGTAGGTGGTGTCCTGCGTATGTTAGATCAGAACAGGCGCCACTGAACACCACTGAAGTGAGTCGGCGGCAGTGCAGTGTCTCCTCCGGTGGGTTGCCTCTTGACGACTTGACATTGACTGCTCCCTGTGGATTGCCGGTGCCGGGGCTGCGGCGGGGCCGACCGGCTGTGGCTGTGGACGGGGTGTCGGAATGAGCGGCGTGGGTGCACTGCCTCTGAGGTGGCGCAGAGGTTGGGACAGCAAAAAAAAAAAAAAAAAGAAAAAAGAAATTAGTAGTCGTCTCACTGGATCTTTATCGCTGCTGAACGAGGCCAAAGGGGTGACTCTGCGTATGTCCTGAAGCTGTTCCAGTAGCTGATCACAGTCAGCCGGCGGCATGGCCCGGAGCTGTTCCATCAAGCGCTTGGGGTCAGAGATGTGTTCGGAAAAAGAGCGCAGGTATTTGTAGTGCGCCATGGCTTCCAGCTCTGCCTTGTTCGGAGATTGCTCAACGTTGCTCTGACTTCTCAAGGCTGGGCTGGAAATGCAAATACACCGACGCAAGCAGGCAAAATCACGCACGCACACACACACACACACACACACACACACACACACACACACACACACACACACACACACACACATGCAAGCACGCACGCACGCACGCAAGCACACACACATGCACACAATACACACAAACACATATCGACATAAACACACCATCTGATTACCACAGCTCAGCCTGATGAAGCTGCTGATAGGCTTAGAAAACATGATAAAATTCATTATTATGTTAAAGTAGTTCCCAATTACTCAAAGTATCTAAAAAATCAAAACAAGTATGAAAAGATCTTGGTCTAGAGGCACTACTGTAGATACAAGCTGGAGGAAAATAAAGATTCCCAGTCGTTTGTACATGTAGTAATGTCTAATTCACAACATTTACTGTTTTAACTCCAGATGTACATGCGTTGTATTCTGTTAAAGTAGCACCACTTCTTACTCTTGCTATTGCAGAGTCAAACATGCATTTGTATAGTTATCTACTTACTCCATTTTTTAACTACATAAGCCAAAGGATACTTCTATTAGCTGAGAGAGAGAGACAGACAGACAGACAGACAATGAGCATACAAATAACTGATATATCACAAACGAGAAAGCATAAATTAAAATCAAATCATGCATTTGGGAGAACAGAGTGTTATGTAGTGATCCCAAAGGAGATCATCTTGATTATCATGTGAATTATCTTTGGGGCTCTGGAATAAACAAAATGGCGGAACCAGACAAGACAAAAGTCTGTGTTTTATGTTGTTTATCTCCTGTTGTTAGGATACAACACGGAGAATAAAAGAAACATTTATCTGAATGATAGTAACGATATCATGCATATCAATCACAGTAACATCAAAAACGGAAAGAACTGTTGAGCAACACTCCAGGTCACAAGTCATAAAAGGAGGGAAAAGGAGTGGAAAGACAGATTAAGAGAAAGGGTTTAAGGAGAACGAGAGACAGACAGACAGACAGACAGACAGACAACAGAGATGTAAATGGACAAGCGGATACAAATGAGAAGAATATGCAAAAGGGAGACGAAAATGGAGAAGAAAGGAAGGAGAGGGGAAGAAGACCAGCAGGGGACAACAACAAAACTGATGTAGAACAGGGCTGGATATATAACGGGTAAAAGAACGATTAACAACAACTCATGGAATTTCTTTTTCTGATTCAGCTTAAATACGAGTGATTCCTTTCTTTGAACACGTTGAAACTAGTAGAGACAGACAGACAGACAGACAGAGACAGAGAGAATATGACATTCCATATCCTGTTGCACTTTCTCATTCCGTTCCTCAGAGTTGATTTAATACAAGCAAATGTGGCACAGTCACATGGAGTATAAACAATGGGATTGGTAAGCTTGGGTAGATAATGGGGATAACCAAAGAGACATCTCTGCAAATATATGAAAGAAAACATTGCACAGAACTGCATATCAACACACAGGCGACAGTGAATACATAACAAATCACAATTCTATTACAAAATATATACTCAGAGGAAGAAGAGAAAGCCGGAGGGTGGTAGGTAGAAAGGGGATGGAGAGAGACTGAGAAAGAGTGAGAGATGGAGACACACACAGAGGGGAAGAGGAGTTGAAATACAGTAAAGAGAAAGAGACAGACAGATCGACAGAAACAACAGACAGACAGTGGCAGAGACAGACAGAGAGACACAGAACAACAGACACACACACACAGAGACAGAGACAATTTTCCATTTGTCTCTGTCTGTCTGTGGAAAAACTGCACGAAGAAAAACAGCACAGACAGACAGACAGACAGACAGACAGACAGACAGACAGAGAGAGAGATGCAAGTGGTTAGGCAGACGGAAACGAGAAGAACGGACAAAACGGGGGAGAAAGTGAAAATCAGAGGAAGAAAAAAGAGAAAGAATACCGATAGGGAATGACAAAACTGACTTTCGACTAGAGTTGGGTTGATCAAAGGAAAAAAGAATGGAGTGACAACAACTCAGGGAATTTCGTATTCTAATTCAGTATTAAATGTAAGTGATACCTTTCTTTGAACACGTTGAGACCAGGAGAGAGAGAGAGAGACACAGAGAGAGAGAGAGAGAGAGAGAGAGGGGAGGGAAGAAGGAGTGAGAGATACAGAGATACAGAAACATGTAAGTGGACAGGCAGACAGAACGAAACGAGAAGAGTAGGCGAAAGGGGCGAGAAAATGGAAGAAAGGAAGAAGAAAGAGAGATCAACAAGGGATGACAAAACAATAGAACAGGGTTGCGTAGATAACAGGAAAAAAAAAAAACAAGTGAGAAATACTCATGGAATTCTGTTTCTAATTCATTATTACATATGAGTGATACCTTTCTTTGCACACGTTTGAGACCAGTAAACAGAGAGACAGAGACAGACAGACAGACAGAGACAGAGACAGGGACAGAGACAGACAGACAGAATGGGATATTCGATATCCTGTTGGACTGTGTCTATCAGTTCCTAGGTGATGATTCAATACAAGCAAATAAGGCACAATAACATGGTGTATCAGTCATGAGATAGATTGGTAGTTCTCAATTGTTCATTAGGTATATTGTGACCGAGCTTCATCAAGAGACATTTTGATTGTTCTTCACAGTGCTGTTCCAACTGCACTATGTGAACCCATTTTGTGTCTGCGCCCCCATATACGCGTGCATAAACACACACCGCTAGCATCCACTTGCACTCACTCACGAACGGGTACACAAACATATAACCGTACGCACATACGGACGGACACATGCACACGTGTTCGCATGCTTTTATGCACAAAACACACACACACACACACACACACACACACACACACACACACACACACACACACACACACGCACGCACACATGCATACACACACACACACACACACACACACACACACACACACACACACACACACACACACACAGGCACACACATGCGCACTCACGCGCGTGGATGTACACAAGCACATGCGCATACACATACATGCATGCGTACACTGTTGCTCATTGAGAGAGAGAGAGAGAGAGAGAGAGAGAGAGAGAGAGAGAGAGAGAGAGAGAGAGAGAGAGTTAGAGAGAGATCTTCTTGTGGGAAAGAAATAAGCGAGAAGTCAGTGTCTGTTTCTCTTTTCCCTTTTTTTCCTCATCCAGGCCATTCATCTGGCCTCCCTTACAAAAAAAAAAAAAAAATTAATGAACACTAGCCACACGGCAGTGAAAATCGTTACAACAAGTGAAAACCGTTACATAACAAAACAAACCGTCTTTACTAATTGAAACCCAGGGACATTAGAAAGCACATTTTTAGGCAGCAAAGACAGCAATTTATGGCGGTATTACAAATGTGGTACGAAAGCAGAAGAGGAGAGACCAGGAAAAGAAAGAGAGGATATAGAAGATACAGTGGAACTTAGAAAACATCATCATCATCATCATCATCATCATCATCATCATCATCATCACCAACATCACTGTTTTCGTCATCATCATTATATTTGTTCCGATTGATATAATTCACATGATAATTAGTCTTGAATCAAAACACTTCTTACCGTTTGGGGAAAACTTCAGCAGAGAGCAGCCCCCAGCAGAAGACCTGTCAGCAACTGTGTAGCGGCCACCAAAGCCCACCGTGACTGCAGGGTTTTTGAAGGGAGATCCTCTGTCCGGACCATTCCCTTCCTCAAACACTGAGTCCTCCTCCACTGTCGGCCTGACACCGGCAGGTGCTCTGTCCCTGGGATTCACTTGCCATGGTGAAGGGGTCCGGCTTGATGACTTGACACTGTGCTCTCCGGTGCTTGGTTGACAGTGAACCGGCTTATATGTTCGCCAGTAAACATCTCCGTGGTCTCTGTTTATCACTCGCTCGTGCGTTGAAGGATCTTCCAACGACTGGCGTCGTCTACTCACTTCAAAGCAATCCACTGGACTGCGCGCAAGAACGCTTTGGCTGAGAACTTGACTTTGACTTGTGGCACAATTCCTCCAAATCATGTCATTTGCTCTCTTCTCTTCGTCTCTAAGGAAGAAAGTAGGATGTCCTTCCACCCTGTTGAAGCCTTCAGAATTCTCAGAGCGAAAACGGATTTGCTGCTGCGGACTTCTTCCTGGTTGCTTAGGATTTTTAAGGAATTCACTGGGACCTGATTCCTGTCTGCAGGGTTGATCTTTTGGTTTTGCTGGTTCAGAAAACTGCCGCAGCGCGGTGGGTTTGACCTTGTCAAAAACCCGTTTCAGTTTGGACACGGTCCCTGGTTCAGAAAGCTGTCGCTGTGTGGTGAGGGCACTGACCTGGCCTTCTGTGGAACTGCTGATCCACAATTCTCCAAGTCTGAACGGGGCTTTGTGCTGGGTCTCCTCTGTGGCTGCAGACGGGTCTGGAGGACAGACGACACTTTGTCTCCCTCTTTGGGAAGCTGCTGAAGTGGTGCCCGAGCTGGCCACCTGACCATCTAACATTGCTTTCGCCTTTTCTATGTCACTTGACAAGAAGGTGAAGGGATTGGATTTAGAGATCGACACAGACGTGCTGTTCTACACTCCTCTTCTGCAATCAGGTCTACATGGGCAGTTGTCGTTGCGGACAGATGCTTACTTTCAGTTGTTGTTATCGATGAACCTGAAGACACGCTGGAAGCAGACGTCACCTTGTTACACTGTCTTTCCTCATCTATTGTCTGCCCTTGCGAAATCATTGCACTTGTCTCATTCTCCTTGTCTTCCCTTTGGACTGACTTCTGGTCTGTGTGTGAAGCATGCTGGGAAAATATCATTCTCTGCATGTCTTGCAGACGACTTGCTAATTCCGCCATGTAAAGATCTGAATCGGTGAAGGTGTCGTCACTGCTCTTTGGGGTAGTCTTCGTTTGAGAAGCTAAAGAAGGTGACATCGATGAAGCACTAGGGCATGGGGAAGACGACACTGCCCCTGTTTGAACTCGTGACTGCACAGTGTGTTTATCTGCTGTCTGGGGATCCCTTACCACGGGTCTGTCAGACGTCTGTGACATACAGTCGAATACTGCTGACTGCGTCTCTGATTGGACCGATTCTTCATCCCACTCGGTGTCCCTTGTCGTTGAAGATGGGTGCTCGTTGTTTGACTCGGTGGTCTGTCCTCTACATCTGAAGAGCATCTGCAATGTTTGCATGGATTCCTGTGGTCTGCGTGCTGAGTTTGAATCAGACGTACCAGAAGTGTTGTCCTTATCAAATTTATCTGCCCTCTTTAGCTGCTGGGTGTTTACTAAACTGACTACATCCAGGGTTTTCCCCCTTCCGTATGCTGTTTGTCGTCTGCCTCATCAACGAGTCTGTTATCCGACGAACTTATTGTGGAATTACGGTCGTTCTCTCTGGTCCTATTGGAGGAATTATTGTTGTTGTCAGTCATTCCACCCCCAAGCTGTGGAAAGATGTGCACCACGTCAGTCGGTTTAATTTGTTTTGAAGCCACTGGTATGCAGCTGGGCTGAGCGTCCCTTCTGTCCCCAACAGTGTCAGCCCCTTGCGTTGTCCGCTGCCTTACCACAGGGGAATTGGGGGGCGTGCAGGAGAAGGTGCCATGCTCTGACTTCAGTCGCTTAGGGGACAAGGTGTTGGAGGTATAACTAGCACCGCCTTCCCCGTGAATACCCCTATGACACAGGGCCAGTCCACAGGGCTCGTGAGCAGCTTGTGTAGGGAGTTTTTTCGGCCAAAGAATGGGTCAGCGGTCCTTGTAGCACGCGCTCCGTGCCTTTGGCTTTGCCGGAACCAGCTGAAAGCGCTGATAAGCCGTGAGGTGGGGAGGTCAGCTGACAACTGGCGTTTGAATTTGGGTTTTAGGTGGATCCTGAAGATGGATGATGGGGATGGGTTTCTTCTTCCGCCTCCTGGTGCTCCTCTATAACACACATGCACACCCTCGCATGCATGCACGCACGCACACACACACACACACACACACACACACACACACACACACACACACACACACACACACATGCACAGGTTGCGCACGCTTACACATGTACAAGACGCATACGTGGGCACGTAGAAGTGCTCACACAATCACGCGGACGTTTTTGTAGTCTTGTGTAGATAATCATTTGACGCACAAACACAAAACGCTTACAGAATAATACGCATGAAATGGCTGTCAGATTTCAGTGAACATGGGTACAGAGTGGAGAATGTCACTGTGAAAGAACAAATATACTACAACATATGATTATAAATACATGCGAAAAGTTCCTACGTGGACTGGCAGCACACTGACTGAGTGATCGATTGACCGGATGGGTAAGCGATGAATGAATTGATCGGATGAGCGGAGAGGAAAGAAGACGTACATCTACTGATGGTTGTGTATCTTTAACTACATGTTCTTCTTCATTTTTTCAACATTGGCTTTCAAGATAATTATTTGTAAGAAAAGTGGCATCTTTTCTATCAGTGCGACAAACAGCAGCAGTCGGAATTTACGTAGTTCTGACTGCCATAGTGCCAGCACTTTGTAACAATGAAAGCTGTAACAGCAATAACAACTGCAATGAGATCAGCATGTGACAATGATGACGAGGAGGACGAGGAGGAAGTTGCTGCTGCTGCTGCTGCTGCTGCTGCTGCTGCTGCTGCTGCTTATGATGATGATGATGATGATGATGATGATGATGATGATGATGATGATGATGATGACCTCACCCACAATCTTCACACTGTCACTCATCCCAGCCTCATGAGCCATCTGAATAATGTGTCTGTGGATCTCCTCCATCTTCCGGGGATCCATGTTGGTGGGAAAGTCGAGTGAAATGGTTCGTTTCGGAGACCGCAGTGCCAATGACGTCACTGCCGCTGACCGCTGTGGACTGCAAGGAGGTAAAAATATCTCAGGCTTCCTGTGGTCCTGTGATGGACTGGACACATAGTGGGCACCATGGCAGGCAGGATTTCTGTGTTCCGAGGGAAGCTGAGTCACCAACTGTCCCCCGACAGAAGGAGGTCTCTGCCGCGCTGCAGAGAGGACAGACACACTGCCAATCCGGAAGACTCCGCTTTCCCACGTTGAAGAGAAGGCAGGGGTGAGTACGCTGTGGCTGCACAATCCTCTCTGGACTGACAGGAGAGGGGACTGTCTGCAGTCTGGGTCAGCTCCCAGAGTGCCACGTTCTCCCGACGATGGGTCCACCAACAGTGTGGATGGTGCTGGTGCTGAGGGAGGACCCGTCAGGATCTGACAAAAGGCAGGTGACATTGACAAGAGGCAGTTAACATTCACAAAAGGCAGGTCTCATTGACAAAGGGTACGTCACATTGACAAAATGCAAGTCACACACTGACAAGTGGCAGTTCACATTGACAAGAGGCAGGTCAAATTGACAAAAGGCAGTTCACATTGACAAGAGGCAGTTCACATTGACAGAAGCAGGTCAAACTGACAAAAGGCAGTTCACATTGACAAGAGGCAGTTCACATTGACAAAGAGGCAGGTCGCATGACAAGAGGCAGGCACATTGACAAAGGCGGGTCACACTGACAAAAGCAGGTCACATTGACAACAGACAGGTCACATTGACAACAGACAGGTCACATTGACAAAAGGCTGGTCACATTCAGAAGAAGAGGCAGGTTACATTGACAAGAGGCAGTTAACATTGACAAGAGGCAGGTCCCATTGACATGCCGCAGGTCATATTGACAAGAAGCAGTTAATATTGACAAAAGGCAGGTCACGTTGACAAAAGGCAGGTCACGTTGACAAAAGGCAGGTCACATTGACAAGAGGCAGGTCACACACATTGACAAGAGGCAGGTCACATTGACAAGAGGCAGGTCACATTCATAAGAGGCAGGTCACATTGACAAGAGGCAGGTCACATTGACAAGAGGCAGGTCACATTCATAAGAGGCAGGTCACATTCATAAGAGGCAGGTTTCACATTGACAAGAGGCAGGTCACATTGACAAAAGGCAGGTCACATTGACAAGAGGCAGGTCACAGTGACAAGAGGAAGTCCATATTGACAAAAGGCAGGTCGCATTCATAAGAGGCAGGTCACATTGACAAGAGGCAGGTCACAATGACAAAATGCAGTTCACATTGACAAGAGGCAATTCACATTGACAAGAGGCAGGTCACATTCACAAGAGGCAGGTCACAATGACAGAAGGCATTTCACATTGACACAGAGGCAGCTCATATACACGAGACGCAGGTCACATTGCCAAGAGGAAGTTCAGATTAACAAAAGGCAGGTCACATTGACAAAATGCAGGTCACATCGACAAAAGGCAGGTCACACTGACAAGAGGCAGGTCACAGTGAGAAGAGGCAGGTCACAATGACAAGAGGCAGGTCACAATGACAAAAGGCAGTCCACATTGACAAGAGACAGTTCACGTTGACAAAATGCAGGTCGCATTCATAAGAGGCAAGTCACATTGACAAGAGGCAGGTCACATTGACAAGAGGCAGGTCACAATGACAAAAGGCAGTCCACATTGACAAGAGGCAATTCAACTGACAAGAGGTAGGTAACATTGACAAGAGGCAGGTCACAAGGACAGAAGGCATTACACATTGACAAGAGGCAGGTCACATATACGAGATGCAGGTCACACTGCCAAGAGGAAGTTAGATTAACAAAAGGCAGGTCACATTGACAAAAGGCAGGTCACAATGACAAGAGGCAGGTCACAACGACAAGAGGCAGGTCACATTGACAAGAGGCAGGTCACACTGACAAGAAGCAGGTCACAATGACAGAAGGCAGTTCATATTGACAAAAGGCAGGTCACATTGACAAAACGCATTTCACATTCACAAGAGGCAGGTCACATTGACAGAGGAGGAAGTTAAGATGTACAAAATGCAGGTCACATTGACAAAAGGCAGGACACATCGACAAAAGACAGGTCACGTTGACAAGAGGCAGGTCACACTGACAAAAAGCAGGTCACATTGATAAAAAGCAGGTCACATTGACAAAGGCAGGTCATGGTGACAAGAGGCAGGTCACATTGACAAAAGGCAGGTCACATCGACAAGATGCAGATCACATTGACAAGAAGCAGTTCACATTGAAAAAAAGGCAGGCAGGTCACATTGGCAAGAGGCAGGTCACATTGACAAAAGGCAGGTCACATTGACAAAAGGCAGTTAAAACTGACAAAAAGGCAGGTCACAAAAGGCAGGTGATAACAGGCAGGCCACATTGACATGAGGCAGGTCACATTGACAAGAGGAAGGTCACATTGACAAGAAGCAGTCACATTGACAAGAGGCAGGTCACATTGACAAGAAGCAGGTCACATTTACAAGAGGCAAGTCACTGATAAAGAGGCAGATCACACTGACATGAGGCAGGTCACAAGAGACAAGAAGCACATTGACAAGAGGCAGATCACATTGACAAGAGGCAGATCACATTGACAAGAGGCAGACAAGAGGCAGTCACATTAACAAAAGGTGCCACATTGACAAAAGGCAGGTCACATTGATAAGAGGCAGGTCACGTTGACAAAAGGCAGGTCACATTGATAAGAGACAGGTCATATTGACAAGAGGCAGATCACATTAACAAAAGGCAGGTCACATTGATAAGAGGCAGATCACATTGACAAAAGGCAGGTCACATTGATGAGGCAGGTCACGTTGACAAAAGGCAGGTCACATTGATAAGAGACAGGTCATATTGACAAGAGGCAGGTCACATTGACAAAAGGCAGGTCACATTGACAAGAGGCAGATCACATTGACAAAATGCAGGTCACATTGATGAGGCAGGTCACACATTGATGAGGCAGGTCACATTGATGAGGCAGGTCACATTGACAAAAGGCAGGTCACATTGACAAGAGGCAGATCACATTGACAAAATGCAGGTCACATTGATGAGGCAGGTCACATTGACAAAAGGCAGGTCACATTGACAAAAGGCAGGTCACATTGACAAAAGGCAGGTCACATTGACAAAAGGTAGGTGTATGACAAGAGGCAGGTTACATTGCTATCGTCCGACGGATCGACAAGTCATTGACAGAAACTGAGGGCAGAACAGAAGGATGATGACAAGGAGTGGCAAAGTCGATTACGGAGATCTGCTACCTTTTCATTTCGATCCCCTCTCATCATCAAGATCAAAATGATGTAAATTGTGCGTGCGAGGTTACGCGCCCGCGCGCACGTGTGTGTGTGTGTGTGATTTAAAATCCGGGCGCTTCCTCCACCGCACCCCAGTAAATCTAAAACGGTGCTGGAAATCGGAAGACTATTTTCAACCCAGAAAAACTTAAACAAATAAATAGCAAGTGAAAGATTGCACTGGCCGTCCACTCCTCAAGTATCTTGAACACGCTGACGTCCCTGAGTATTCCTTGCTGTCCTTTCACAGATCTGCTTATGTATTGCTTGTGCCGTTGTCTTTTTTTCACTCTTCTTTCATTTTTTGTTCTTTTCAATTGGGTCCCCCCGCGTTGTTTTGTTTGTTTTTTAATTTTTCATTTATCAAACACAAGATGAACAAATGTCGCACATAAATCAAACCACCTCCGTGTATGTAACAAATCATGACAATGAGGACTCATCTCTCCCCCCCCCCCCCCCCCCCCCCCTCTCCCTCTCACTCTCCCTCACACACACACACACACACACACACACACACACACACACACACACACACCGCGCACACACAAAAACGCACACACACATACACATATATGCACGCACGTAAGACCTGACACTAATACCCTCGTGCACACGCGCACGCGCACATACTCGTACACACGCACACAACACACACATGCGCGCGCTCCCGTTAACACACACACACGCATAGCGCACGCGCACCTACGTGCGACCTCTCGCTGGTCTGCGGCCGAGGAAAGCACCGCACTTTGGGGTAGGTACCTGTGGTGATTTCGCTTCGCGCGGAAAGTCCGCGTAACTTCAACGGTGTCCGGAAGCAGCAAACTTGCCTATTACGTAATGACAATTTTACACTGTCCAGTGCGGACACTAGCCGTCCCTTCGGTGGCGTTCATGTGTCCATATGGATTTGTTTTACGCATTTTTGAAGCATTTTCAGGTCTTTTTAATTGAGCTTTTTTAAAATCCGGGAGCGACTAATGCCAGGCGCTCTCAACGCAGCCTTACTGTACTTGCTTTCAGAAGTCAATAGTTCATCTATCATGTCTTACACACGCCTTCATTGCCTGTTTCTTTTTCAGGATTTGAGCCTTTTTCTTTTTGGTGGCCTGATACGTTTTGAGATGTGACGTTTTCCTCCTGTCTGGGTTAGAAAAAAAGACTCTGAAAAGACTGTGTGATGGGCTGGGCAATCGTAATCAACACCTGAATGTGTACACGCACACACACGGGACAGAGCGACCCAATAAACAGCCAGAGACTACTGTCGGGGGCAGGAGAAATGGCAGAGGGGGGAATAATAGGGCACGGGTAGAAGTATGGGAAGAGTGTAGGTGGCGATTTGGCGAAAGAGGACAGGACAAAAGAAACACGAGTAATGATTATGACACATCCACATAACAATGACACTCCCCGCCCTCAACCAGACATGACGTTCCTTCCCACCCGATTTTCCATCCCACCATTCAACACCCACCACACTCACACTAACATCGTTTCACGCCTCAAAAATTAGTCCTTGGAAGGTAGATGGCCTAGTGTGTTTGGGGTGACTCAGGAGGAGATCAGACAGTCGGAATGCCTGATGCACAAGAGCTGTGAGTGCAATGCACCTATCAATGGCGTTATAGGACAGGACGGGCCGAGGTCACAGTGCTTGGTCTGTGCGTTTCTGCCACAACCGGAGATTTGTGAGCTGAGTTTGCACAGACGACAACATCACTGTGCGTGGTTCAGCTCCCGTATTCTGGTTCGGGTACACGTGCTCCGCGTTCTTCTGAAGTGCATTTTTGTTTTTCAGGTCAACACGTACTTTATAAGTGGGTCACTAACAACTGTACCTTTACTTGTTGTTTTTTCAGTTCAACATATAGATGAGACATTAGTAATTGTACCTTTCACCTGTCGTTTTCAGTTCAACACGTACATTTACACGTGGGACACTAACAACTGTACCTTTCACCTGTCGTTTTCAGTTCAACACGTACATTTACACGTGCGACACTAACAACTGTACCTTTCACCTGTCGTTTTCAGTTCAACACGTACATTTACACGTGGGACACTAACAACTGTACCTTTCACCTGTCGTTTTCAG
Organism: Conus betulinus; assembly: GCA_016801955.1. Classification (NCBI taxonomy): domain Eukaryota; kingdom Metazoa; phylum Mollusca; class Gastropoda; order Neogastropoda; family Conidae; genus Conus; species Conus betulinus. Next base: position 230,022 of record JADBJO010002693.1, on the reverse strand, counting down.
TTCAACACGTACATTTACACGT
>JADBJO010002693.1:167500-225000 GCA_016801955.1 Conus betulinus | reverse complement strand
TGCTGACAGGGTTCCAGCTTGCACAATCCAAACGCAAACTTGGTGCCTTACCTGCGAGCTATCGCGGCTGTGACGAGTCACTTGACAACTCCACTCGATTGGTCCCAAGCACCCACCCTCTTGTACAAATTGTATACAAATGCCATCCACCCCCTTTTTTCTCTCTCAGAGTGTCTCACACACGGAAACAAATCCATTCAAATCTATGCCAACTCTCCCCTCTCAACCCCCCACCCCCCGCCCCCTTCTTTTCGCCCTGATGTAGCGATTCACAAGAAAAGTTTATGTCACTCTGTTACCATGTCCCCCCCCCCCCTGTCTCTCTCCCCCTTTCCATCTCTCTCCACCCCCCTCCCATAGGACAGTGAAATAGTTTACGTCATCTTCAGAACACAGCACTTGTCCCACAGGCTCTCTGTCTCTATCTCCTCCTCACCCATCTTGTGTGGAGAGTTCATCTCAGGTTACCACAAAGACACCGGGCATTCTCTTCGCTCCCTCCCCCCCCCCCCCCCCCCCCCCCCCCCCCCCCCCCATTACCACCACCCCACGCGCCGGGCAGCCAGTAGATGATGCAACTGCATCAAACAGTGCTTCATCAATCAGCATGTATTGAATAGGCACTGCCACACAAACATAGGTCACATGTTCACAACTTGTCCAATCCACGGTAAGTGATGGGGGTTCACACACACACACACACACACACACACTTTTTCTTGGTCTTGAGTGACACGCTGTGACTCAAAACCCAATGGATCAAACACGAATTGGACAGTTTAGCATATAAAAAGAGGAAATCCCGGCCTTCGCATTCACTGTTCCTCAGACCAACTGTATGAAAGCAAGAAAGACAGCAAGGGTAAACCAGGGAGAGCGTGTGGTCAGCTCACTTCAAACTCCTTGTCTTAACTTTACTGATTTTCCCAGAAATGTAAGTTGAAACTATGTTTCAACATTTTGAATCCATGCATCGATTGTATGTATGCCATTTGATTTAACAGCATAACTTTGTGCTGATACTTGATGTCATTTATCAAAGTGATGAATGAGTACTCTGTTGTAATAGTTTGTTTGCCACCATGCGGTAAAAGCTATTGCCATGTGGTTAAGGGTTTTTTGTTAACAATCTAACCACTATTCTTTGTGTACAATCTGACTTTTGCCAGTATGCAATTCTATCTGTTAAGATGATAACTGAATGATAAACTTTTATCAGAAAAACAGCATGCCTGTACTAGGTGAAAACTGTTAAGTTGATTTATGAATACTGGTGATTGTTGCAAAACTTTGTAGTGTACGACTCTAATTCTACACCACATGTGTACTTGGGCTAAGTGTATTCCAAGTTAATGTAATTCAATTCATAAGAAACAGTGAAGAGGTATTTGACTAAAATTGTTTAGCATTGTATTATTGTCTCCTACCCTTTAAAACTCCACTCAACATCTAAACAACAGTGGAGATTGATAATTATAGCAGAAATACTATGCAAGTCTAATCCTTTGCTGGCTGAGATCTCACATTTCCACTGAAAGTTGAAGGGCCAGAGTGTGAACTCGACAAGCCCGATTCTCAGCTATTTAACTACAGACCAGGTTTGCTTTTGTTACAGACCTTGGACCTTGTCTACCCTGGGCAAGTCCAGAGGTGAAGAGACCCACAGCCCAGCAGGTCTACCCAGCAGATGAGTCACCAGCCACAAGAGAGAGAGAGATCAACATCAACTATCCTCTCCGATATCAGAAAAGTCTGATATTCCAAGTGGACTCCAACTCAACTCATCCAGAATTTTCCCCTCACTTAATGATGCAACAGTGAGAACCAATAATCAGCCTATAGGAAGTGGCATGTCTATTGTGAAATAACTTTAACTATTTACCCGTGTGTAAACAAGTAAAGCTGATGTGTGAAAATGCATTTAACTAGTGTGTCAGTTCTTTGTTGTTCAATCAGTACTGAATGTTTGAACTTCTCTCTAATTCAGTCTCTCGGAGCTACAAATTTTTTAGAGTACAAGCCTAAGCAAACTTACCCCTGAGCCACTATTGAGTATTTGACAGTCCCGAGAAAAATAAAAATGTCTTTTGATGACTAGTACCGAAAAGTCGCTCCTTCCATCACTAGCAAGAGAGAGGGTGGAGGTGAAATTTCAACATAATTCTCATAAAGGAAATATTTCAAGTCCTTCCCCTAGAGGACACGCCAACCACCCCCAACTTTCGTCACAGTGGCCCCCCCTTAATATGAGAAATGCCATTGTTTGATTATAACACAACAGAGAACGCTCCGAAATAATCCATTTACAACAGTGGCTTGCTATTTTTTCACTAAAGAGATAGCAGTCTGTAAATATTCTGTCAAGATAAATCACCACCTTATTTGTTAACATACGAAAGCCTTTCAGAGGGTGCAGATTGATGGCGAAGTCTCATCAGGAGTTCTTTTGGCTAACTGATTTATCGGACATTGTCATCCGGATAATCTCCGCCGTCAACACACACACACACACACACACACACACACACACACACGCGCGCGCGCGCGTGTGTATATATATATATATATATATATACATACATATGTGTGTGCGCGCGCGCGCGTGTGTGTGTGTGTGTGTGTGTGTGTGTGTGTGTGTGTGTGTGTGTGTGTGCAGTCTCTGCGCTGCAGGCCCGTGTGATGAAGCAGCTGCTATACCCAGCAGCCTGGCCTCAGATAATTTCAGGCATGCTGCTTTCAGCAGACATGCAGTGTGCCACCTGCTTTTGATCACCCTCAGTTTCCACAGCTCCTCGTCAAGTCACCTACCGGTTCATTTGTCATTAAAGTGGGGTCATCAAGTCCAGCAAAGTACCTTTAAAGAAAGAGCTTAAAACGTTTAAAAAGTTTGAATTGTTTCATGTTGTGCTTTGAGTAGAAAACATAAAAAAAACTCTGCTCATGTGCCTTGTGAACATCATTATCATAACTGCAGAAATTGACTCGAAGGATGGCTCGAAGGAAGAGAGAGAATTAGGCATACGAGGGACAGAAAGGAAGTTTATTCCACGTGGAGGCGCTTGAGAAGAGAAAGAAAGCTCTCTGAATGTCCTGGTGTGTAAATGAGGGATTTGAGGGAGACGAGTTTCAGCAGAGGAGGAAGGCAAAGGCCGGACAGTGCGTTGAGCTGGAGAAGATCACAGAGATATGAAGGAGCTTGACCATTCAGACTTGAAACTGAGCAAAGACAGTTCGTAATCAATTCGATTTTTAACCAGAGGGCCAGTGAAGATCAGGAAGGATAGGAGCATTATGAGTGGATTTAGAACATCTGATAATCATTCTGTCTGTTTTATTCTGTATTTTCTGTGACTGATAAGATGTTACGACAACCAAGAAGAAGAGAATTACAGTAATCTAGCAAAATAAGTAAATATCCACACACACACACACCCTTCTCTCTCTTTTTGTGTGTGTGTGTGTGTGTGTGTGTGTGTGTGAGAGAGAGAGAGAGAGAGAGAGAGAGAGAGAGAGAGAGAGAGAGAGAGAGAGAGAGAGATTATGTGATCACTACGACATTTCCTAGTCCTTTGATTCCTGTGCGCACTCAGTTTCCACGCAAACTGGAACACCAGTGACAAATGTAATGGCGATGTAAATCTGAAGGTGTTTTTCTCCTCGTTTACCACCACCACCATGTCAAAGGAGCATTGGACTAAACAGCGCGAACAGAGTTCTCAAAATACTTAACGATAAAAACAACGACACAACCACAGGAGACGTAGCACTTGAGTACATACAAGGTGGGGTGCTTCCTTCCTGTTTCTCTGATGGCTGTATATCACACTTCGAGGTTTTGACGGCACCGAAGGTGTAGTTAAGTCCAGTTCACAATCGAACATTGTCACGATTTTGCTCACGACTGGCTACACTTTAAGAAATCATCGTTATTTGTGCCAAAGCGTGGACACATACGGGGTGGGATTTTCTTCGGTCGTAACGAAGCGCGGTCGAGACAGGTCTGAAGTATGAATGACCGTTTTTAATCGTCCGTATTCGTTTTCTATTGTGCAGGTTGTTGATGCTCTCACAGAAGAACAATAATAGGTCATATTAGATCGTTGGGGATTGTGGCAAACTTGATTGAAACTGTGATGAATCGGCTTTTAAATCGTACAGCGGTCACCGTAGAATTAAGTATACAAGTGCTGCAATCGGGGCTCTCTGTTCGCAACGAACCCACCCACACACACACACACACACACACACACACACACACGCGCGCGCGCGCGCGCGCGCGCGCGCGCGCACTATAGACGTGTGCGCACACACATACCTGCATGCATCACATACATACATTCATATATACAGGAGACACAGAGAGAGAGAGAGAGAGAGAGAGAGAGAGAGAGAGAGAGAGAGAGAGAGAGAGAGAGAGATATCATGGACCACGAGAGGAAATGTTTCATACTGTAATGTTGTTCATTCGTATACATCATCATTCTCTCTCTCTCTCTCTCTCTCTCTCTCTCTCTCTCTCTCTCTCTCTCTCTTTTTACTTCCACCATCTAACATTGTAAAGAGGCGAAACTTGTCACTGTATTTGTATAAAGCCTTTGCAAGATGTGCTGTCATTATTAACTAAAAATTTAGTTTAAAACTTTGCATTCTGCTGGTAGATATGTGTTCACACTGTGTATGATTATCGTTGTTGTAACTGTACTTTGATTGAGGTCCCATTCTCTTTTTGAGGTCTCTCTCTTTCTTTCTCACACACACACATAAACGTGCGCGCACGCGCACAGAGAGAGAGAGAGAGAGAGAGAGAGAGAGAGAGAGAGAGAGAGAGAGAGAGAGAGATTTGTTTATATCGTAAAAGAAGCAAATTTTCACATGAATATTTTTTCGCTATATGTTGCGTATTTCGCGAAATAAGCAGTTATTTCTTGCTCATTTCAAGAATTAAGTTTGGGATCTGCTTATTCCACGAAACAGCTTTCCTGCAGATTTCGTGAAGTGAGCAAAAGTTTGCTCATTTTACAAAATGAGAAATTTCTCAAACATAGTGTAACATACACTAATAGTCATGAAAATATCAACTGATTTGATTCGGCTTAAATTTCTATAATCACGGTCTCCATCGTTTGCACTTTTTTCTGCAACGGTAAGCTATTCAGGCGTTCGTAGGAGAAAATGTGACGACCTGACCATAAAAAACAAGATACTGTTGAAATAACATGCTACAAAATTACAATTCCATGGGCATTATCATTGCTGTCTAGTGCTGCACAATCAACGAACGCACACACTTCAGCACAGAAACAAAAAAGCAAAATAACAGCTGGCATGAACGAATGTTCTGAAGAGTGCGGTGCGCGTTCTCAACCTACTTTGCGATCCAAGCCACAGTGAACCACGCCCCCTTCCTCCCTCCATTCAACATGAAGTGTCACTGTGGGGTCGGCGTGGAAAGCACTAAAACCAGCAAGCAGAGAAAATGAGAATCGCTTTTCTCACCTGTCGTACCATGTGATCTCTGTCCCTCTCCTCCCCTACCACGACCCTCCAGTGGTGTGCACCTGCCTGAGAAGCGTTGTCATGGAAATTCGCCATCGTCATCCCACCCGCACGCGCAGAACCGAAGTGCGCGCTAACGTTTTAAACGAGGCCAGATTTCCGGTGGCGAGTGAAGATTCGAATCATGAAGGGAAGCGTAGTCTGTCCCGCCCACTTGCTTGCTTGTCGCCGCAATGCACTTGACTTGACGCAGGCCTATTTCCTGCTCACAGAAAAACACAACAGGTCCATATCAGCACAGGTGAGAACAGTGGAGGGACAAATCCCGCCACCGCCAAGCCACCCCGCTTTCATCACTCACAACCTGTCAACCCACAGGCAAAAGATTCAAAAGGTTCTCCCCAAGCACGAGTTCAGAGAGATTCTGGAGGCTGGAATCTGTAGCTTGCAAAACACGCGCGCTCGCACACACACACACACACACACACACACACACTTAACGCTGCTTGTCACAAGCAGGCAACCTGCTGGAAATGTTTACTCTGACTGAAACCATTTACTGTCAGATTAACATAGTGTTGTACTGACAAATGTTTACTCACATTTTTTTTCTGTCACATCTTCTCTGCCACCAGTGGCATTGCACCCAAGCCGCTCGTTTCAACCCCCTTCTACAGCTGCAGCCCGGCTCGGCCCGTCTCAGCACCGGCACCAGCAAATCATGGGGAGCAGTCAATGTCAACCCATCATACGAGACACTGCACTCCTACGGAGTCACTTCAGTGGTGTTCAGTGGCGCCTGTTATGATCCATCAAATGCAGGATACCACCTACTAAACCCCCAACTGACGACAATAATTGCTTAATCGCAGAGCCAGCGAAAGTTAGTTCTCCCTCCGGAGGGCGCCAGCACATCCATCCAACGACAGTTCCCATGAATTTGCCAATACCGGCAACCACGACAGAATCAAACCAAGGACACAGACGTGGAGAGGTAATCAAAACTGAGGTCACCATGAGAGCAGGACATGAAAGGCCGTATAATTTGAGACTTTTTTTATGCTGGGCGATGAGAATTAGGATGACAAAGATAATAAAGACCGGATTTATATTCTGGTCTGACATTACATAACAGGGCTGTACTCTGCGCTTACTTCCATAATATATCCTGGCGTCAACCAGGCCTGAGAGATACTGACACCTATAGTGTTGATCAGGAAATTTGAGCAACACTCTCAGAGACGCATCCATTAAGTGGATGAAACTCGACTGTGTGGTTCCAGTCTCCCAACTGAGCCCGCAGCAAACTCAGGTCTGTGTAGGAACCTGTCGGTGCAGAAAAGTCCCACAGGGCTCTGATGGGAATCGTACCCACGACCCCCTAGCCAGGATTCCACAACGCTAACCACTTCGCCACGGCGACTGGTTCTGAAAAAACAATACTAGCTCTGTCGCCATCCCGGCTTTTGACCCACTGTACACTATCTCATCCCCACCCCTCCGCAAAACATCGATACCAATCATCAGAATGCAGCCAAATTTGGCATAGGGGTAGTAGGGAAGATGACAGATATTCTTTTGTATAAAACCTCGTGGCATATGCAGTAAACCCGCCATTTGAAAAGGGCTGTCAAAATATAATGTACATACACTAGAGCATGTAATGCAGATTCAACTGTCAGAGAATTTGCATTTCAGTTGATTTTAATTCAAATATGGGGGTCATTTCGAAATTGCCGCCACACAGGACTCTGTATACTCCATGTGGCACATCACAATTTTCAGTAGGATGACAAAAATGCTGCCAATTTTCGGATGGGTCAATTCACGCACAAATGAAAGACTCTTGCTTGAATAACCCCAACAGACCATATATGTATGGCCATCAAGCTTTGAATAGCTTGAAACTTACAAAAATTAAAATTCAAATTAAAAAAATCTCGAATTCACCGTTTGGATACCTCATAAAGTCGTTAATGACTTTAATAAAATGTTATTCAAAACAATTCAAGAGAAAACTAAATGAAATTATAGCCTGTCTCCCACTCTGTCATTTGCTTAGTGCCAATATGACGTCGTCCATTTCAACATGGCCGCCCTTTTATTTAACCTGTTTCATTCTGTTCTAGGGAGTGCTCCCTCTTGGTTGGTCAGCAGTTGAGACCTGTAAATTCCACCGAGATGGTTTTCGTCTAAGGCTTGTGACACGCGTCTTGAGGAAAAATAAAAATCTGCTAAATTTTCAATTAGACGGATTCACATTATGAGTAAGAAATTATTAACGAACAAACCCAACGGATGCTAACTAACCGGTGTGAACGCCACCACCAGTTCATTTAGACAGGGTATATTTTGTAGTAAAAGAACAGAACACAAGAACACGCATAGTCATATATGTGCAGTTGATTTGCTCAGCTGATTTACTACGACTGTAACAGGTTTTGTCGCTTTTTAACCTTCTTTTTGTCTTGATTTATCGAAAAAAAAAAAGGTACACCCAAAGGTGCGGGTAGGCCCCAGAGAAATGCTGGCCTCAACCGCTGAACAAACCAGCTAAGAGTAATCCTGAACCACCCTTGGAAGCCTGCGCTGTGTTCAAACAAGGTGCAGGCACGCACAGGGTATTTGATTAACATGTGAAGGGACATAACTCTTCTCCCTGCCAGACGCCATTGTGTAATGGCCACCGTATGACACGACAGAGCCTCCACGGGAGCGTTCTCATGGGTGTCCCAGCCCGTATTTCATGACTGCAGAGCCCACCGGCAAAAAACGCCACCATCAAGCAACTGCCGTGTGCATCCTGTAGCCTCACTCGTTGCTGTTCCGCTGACAGGTGATGATAGTACAACTCCAAACACGGCTAAACCTTTGCCATGAGGTCTTCCGTGCTCTCTCTTCTTCTTCTCTCACATGATGATAAAAGAATGTTTGCTGTCCAATTTTTGAGTGCCGCGAGAAAAAGAAGGTACACATCAGGCACATCATCACGTGTGCTGCTTTGTAACACCCACAGAGACGCACACACAAAAAGGATCAATAACACACCCACAGAGACGCACACACAAAAAGGATCAATAACACCCACAGAGACGCACACACAAAAAGGATCAAAGTCACGGTAAGGTCGACACGAGCAACAAGCTTCTACTTTTAGGATACGAGGTCATTTCTGAATAATACGGCAAGCAAGAGTCGTTTAGAGATGATGATAGATTTAAGTGTGTCCAGCTTGGCTTTTACTGTTCACTCTACTTTCCCATCAGCATTCTGTGGATTTGGGCATCAGTCCTTGCATGGGCATGCTCCTGATCACGTGAGAGACAACTTCCTGGTCTGGCAAAAATCCAGTGAGTTTGTGTAAGATTTTTTTTTTTACTCCTGAGAAGTGGATGGATGAGGCAGGATAGAGGGAGTGTATAAATGAAATGAGGAGAGCAAACATTTAGATGTCTCTTCCCACCAATCAGTTTTTGGTGTGTATAAATAGACAGACAAACAAACAGATAGATAGACAGACAGATATATATATATATATATATATATATATATAGAGAGAGAGAGAGAGAGAGAGAGAGAGAGAGAGAGAGAGATACATGTGTGTGTGTGTTGTTGTTGTTTGTTAGTTTGTTTAACGTCTGTTCACTAAAAGTGATATTAGACAGTGGGAAAGGATCGGGGAGAAGGGAAGGGATAGGGAATAGGGAGAGTGGGAAGTTCACTGCATGTAAAAGTTTGATACGAGCATACATGTGTTTGTCGGTACTTGCGTGAGTGTGCACAAGTGTTTAGAATATAGTTATTGCATTGGGAAAATGGATTAAAAAAAAAGTTGGATATTATCAAATAATGAGTATCAAAGCTATGAACATATGAAAATTATTTAAAATCTACCAAATATGAAATAACAATAACGCATTAATCCTTTAACATCGAATTAACAATAATACACCAAGAAAGCAACAGCCGACACATGCATTTTCCCATATATATATATATATATGTGTGTGTGTGTGTGTGTGTGTGTGTGTGTGTGTGTGCCATAGTGGATGTGATGTGTGTGTGTGTGTGTGTGTGCATATGCGCACGTGTGTGCGTGCGTGCGTGTGTGCGTTCTGGTGGAAATAACATAGTGGATGTGTGTGTGTGTGTGTGTGTGTGTGTGTGTGTGTGTGAATTGTGTGTGTGTGTGTGTGTCACTGTGGATATGCGCGCGCATGCGTGCGTAAGTGTGTGTGTGTGTGTGTTTGGTGCATACGCCTAATTTATTTTCTCTCTAAACATGTTAACCAGTAAGGTTGACTTGGGGCACAACCATTGTGTTCTTACATGCAGACCCACGCTGTGGAGTTGTGCGTTGGGTTTCTATCTGTCTGCAGGATCATTGACAACAGATCATCAGTTGTTCGCTGTATCACCCTCTTCCTCCTCGTCACCCCTTACCCCTTTCTCTCACCCCTCTCTCACCTCTCCCCTCACCCAAGTATCCTTCGTGTCAGACCCACTTGGAACTCCCACCTCTTAAAGGGGAAAAAGGAGTAAAAAGTCCGAACCGGGGATGGAATAGGGAACCTTTAGATGTTTGGTCCACCGCTTTCCCGTGTGAGCGGTCACGGATGAAAGAGAGCGTGTTGTTTTTCATCTATTTGAACGTCGACGGTGAGGCGTGTTTGACTCGCTTGGAATCCCAGCTTCGCTTCGCTTCGCCTTACGGTCGCATTCAAAAACAGTTCACGCAACTTTCCAGCACAAACGTAATTCACTCTGATATGCCCGGTATGGTAACGAATGACACATTTGGTGAAGATCAGATGAAAACCGTGGATTTGTATAATCAACACCAAAGACAGCAGACTGTGAGACAGAAGGGACACACACACACACACACACACACACACACACACACACCACGCTTTGTATTTTAGATTAGCCATATATCACTGTCACACTCAGCACTTGTATGCTCACGATTAATGGAATTATCTATACGTAGTAGATTCAGAGCTATAGTTTGTTAAATATGCCGGTAGGTAAAAGACTAGTATAGCGAGAAAGGCCATCCGCATTTGTTGTAGAATTGTCCTGTATCTCAATTATTTTGTATGGAAGTCACTCAGTTGATCAACTGGCCGCTGTGGCGCAGTGGTTAGCGTTGCGGATTTCAGGGTGGGAGATCATACGTTCGATTCCCATCAAAAGCACGCATCTGTGGGATTCTTTGGCCACCACTGACTTCTACGTAGACATGAGTTTTTTATGGGCACAAGAGAACTGTTCCGGAGGCAAAAAAAAAAAAAAAAGGAACATGCCACCTATCTTTCTATTTCAAAAATAGTTACCTGTTCTCAATTTAAGGGTCAAGCAACAGATGTACCGAACAAAACGTTGAATTTTGAAGAGCACGCCGGGTTAACGATCGGGATATCGACTGTAAGCATTGCAGATGCACATTTTCACACTCTTGTTCTGGCACTTCTTTCTCTCTGATTGGACTGTTAAGCTAACTAATGACGACAATAATTGCTTAGTCGCGGAGCCGGCGCAAGTGAGCTCTCCTTCCGGAGGGCGCCACCCCGTCCGTCCAATGACAGCTCACATGGACTCGCCGATACCGGTGACCCCAACGGAATCAAACCAAGGCCACAGACGTGGAGAGGACATCGAAAATGAGATCACCATGAGAGCAGGGCATGAAGGGCCGTAGAATCTGAGACTTTTTTTTCAATGCTGGGCGATGAGAATGAGGATGATGAAGATCCGAGAGATACTGACACCTATAGTGTTGGTCAGGAAATTTGAGCAACACTCTCAGAGGCGCATCCATTAAGTGGATGAAACTCGACTGTGTGTGGTCCCAGTCTTCCTAATTGAGCCCCGTTGCAAACTCAACTAGGAGCCGGCAGCCGGTCGGGGAAGAAAAAAATCCCACATGACTCTGATGGGAATCGAACCCACGACCTCCCAGCCGGGAGTCCGCGACGCTAACCACTTCGCCATGGCAGCTGGTGTGAATATCAGATTTGTTTGATCACTTCCTAAGGGACTGTTCCGTTTCAACAAGACTTGAACAATATTGCACACTATGGTAGGGTTTGACAGGTATGGGGTCGTAAGCGAGAGTCGCGCAAAGACTGAATGGGAGTCACATGAAGGAGGGAGAGGTGAGTGATCGAGCTGGCGGGGAAAGGGGGAGTAGGGGTGGTGGGTAGTAGAAGGCGAGATGGAGGGACAGGAAAGGACAGGGTAGGAAAAAAGAAGAAGAAGAGAGACAAAGAGCCGGATGTGTACACACAGGTATGATCTGTGAGCACTGGCCAAGTCAAGGCGGGGCCGAGCAAAATAAAACTCTGTGCAGCAGTAGTACTTCAGTTTTACGTCTGTTCACATATGTGATATTAGACGAATAAACTCTGTGTGTGTGTGTGTGTGTGTGTGTGTGTGTGTGTGTGTGTGTGTGTGTGTGTGTGTGTGTGTGTGTGTGTGTGTGTGTGTGTGTGTGTGTGTGTGATGTAACACGGACATTCTGGTGGAAATAATGATATGTCTTGAAAGAGGGTGTGTGTGTGTGTGTGTGTGTGTGTGTGTGTGTGTGTGTGTGTTTGATGTAACATGGACATTCTGGTGTAAATAACGAATTGTCTCTTGAAAGTGTGTGTGTGTGTGTGTGTGTGTGTGTGTGTGAGTGTGTGTGAGTGTGTGTGAGAGAGAGAGAGAGAGAGAGAGAGAGATAGAGAGTGAGTGTGCACGTGCGTGCCCACTCATCTGTCTATTAGGCCGTGGGCCCAGTATGGAAACCCCCCCCCCCCCCCCCCCCCCCCCTTAGGGATTTTTGAAGACAGTGTGTTTTGGTAGCTCTATATATGCCTTTTCAATTTCTGCTTGTCTGCAAGATGAAAGACTCTGCGTTTAAGGTTGAGAGATATAATGCACGAGGAGCCTACGTTACGCGGCGCAAAATACAACACATACGAAGCACCTTTAAAAAATAAAAACAAAAGTGATCAGTTTATCATGAAAGCTAACATGATTCCTTTTCAGCATCTGACCTAGCAAAATAATCAAAATTTGCATTCAATGATGAATTAATATGGCACATAAGCACGGAATGTCGTGCCACACAGCCAGTATACAAGGTATGAGGATTAGTTAACTTAAGAAAACAAACATGACCAACATTATTGATCAACAAACTTCTGTGTCACACCATAGATCATTAGCAGTTGCTGTTATTGTCAGTGTCACACAAAGATTTCTCATCCTGACTGCACTGAATTTCAGGCGGCTGAACGAACTCTATCAGCTTCAAAGATGAAGTCATCAAGAGCTTCAGAGTCGGGGAACTCTTCATCATCAACCCTCTTCCTGCTGGGGCTGCTGCACTTCCTGCTGGGGCTGCTGCACTAGTTCTTCTTCGTCACCCTCTTCATGCTGGGGCTGCTGCACTAGTTCTTCTTCGTCTTCGTCTCTCCTGCTGGGGCTGCTGCACTAGTTCTTCTTCGTCACCCTCTTCCTGGCTGGGGCTGCTGCACTAGGATTTCCACTAGTTCTTGTGGCATGAAAAAGCCATCTGTCCACTGGATTTCCAGTTTCCTATCCACAACATGCCAACCATTGCCGTCTGCTTGACGAATGGCTGCAGTTGCCTTGTCTGCTTCATTCCAGACAAGCGCCTGGAAGTTGACTCTTTTGACATGCATTCTCAATGAGTCTCTGCATGGTGGGAGCAGGCTCATGTCCACTCCGTTGTAGGTGTCCAACAGAACTGATGGAGTAGTTCCAAAGCGTTCGAGAAACTTCTGGTGACTCAGTTTGTTTATATCAGTCACGGACCTCCCTCCATACAGAAGGCATGTGAATTGCTCAAGTTTTGCAAATAACTGAGCTGGAATTTCAGTAGATTTTCCCAACTGACTGAAAGTGGCAAGGAACTCTGGGTGTTGCTTTAAGAGTCTGAGAGCCACCAGCTTTCCTTTCTTCACAAAAGCACTGGTCGTGTCACACCCTGTAAAGGAATGCAATGCTGACTCGCTCTCTGAAGCGTGACATGCGGGACAGTATCCTTTTGCAGCTGTCATTTGTGAGAGCTTCTGACAGTCTGTCTTCTGATGGATCCATGGAAAGGCGTAGAAACCACTGCTCTTGCTTCTTCATCAAAAAAAGTCCTTCTCTGACGATTCAAATGCCTGTAGAAGAAGACATTCAAGAGCTTCCAAGGCAAGTTTGTGAACTCTAAGAGCTCTGTTGTAGTGCTTGCCAGTCATGACTTTCTCTATTGACCCACTGGCACAAACACCTGACTCAACAAGAATTTCTTCGAATCCACTGCACCTCAGGCTTTTTCCCAAAGCACACATGTAGGCACAAGTGAGGTGGAATGCGCCCATTCTGATGATGATGTTACCAAACTCTTGTGGGTTCTGCCACACAATGGAATAGGCTTTCTTTGCCACCACCAGGTCAAATGTCACTATGGTTTACTGCTGGCCCACCTGCTTGGAAGCTTCTTGCGATATGCGCAAGATATGCTGCACTGTTGCATTGTCAGTGATAGGAGGAGCAAAGGCAGGAGGCATATACTCCACTGTTGATTCGTTGGAGCTGCTTTGTGCACTGCTTGCTGTGAGAGAAACCCATCCAGCCCAAGATGGAACTGTCTGTGCACTATCCTTGGCCAGAGCCCTGCTGCACATCCACACAATGTCAGATGACTTTACAGACTCTCTTCCATGTGAGGTGCTTCTGTCAGTGTAACTGCTAAATTCGGTTCACATTTGCTCTTTGCAAAGCACGGCTCAAGCACTGTTGATCTACTTGCGACTGATCGATCTTTAGTTCTAGGCAGAAGCAGGAATTTTCAGCCAAGGCATCTGCACTGCCCTCTGCAACCTCCTGAATAATCAGTCCATGAGCAGTGTGTGTTGTGCCTGTGCCAGATGGGATTTCTTCATTCAAATCAAAATTGTCCCAACACAGATGTGACCACATTCCTGTCTGGTCTGATTGATGGGGGAAGAACTGTCACTCTGTCATCAATGTCCTTGCAGATTGCTGTTTCCAGCTTTAAGACGCACGAGTAGGAAGCACAGTTTCCGAAGCGATGGATCAGAGTGATCACTTCAGCACTCCCTGTTAGGTGCCGAAGTGTCATGCCAAGAAGAAGATGCTTTGGCATCAGCCACTGACCTCTTGATGCAGCCAGACAAAGGTCTTGGGAAAAGGACTTGGCCAATCTTTGATTTCTTTCTGATGACTCCTGCCCTTTCTTTCCTGTAATGAGTACTGAAATAAATCTTGGAGGTAAGGTGGTGGACTGATAGCATCACTCAGCAGAAAACTGGCTGAGGGGGGCCAGGGCACTGGCCGGGCTTCTCGATCACAGTGAATGATCCTGCGGAGAACTAGAGCTGCTTCCTCCAGCCTCTTGGAATCAGAGGCAGCAGTCTCAAACGCTGTCTCAACTACTTGACCTTTGGGAACAACTGACGAATAGACGAGTTCACTTCTGTAATTAGGTTGCCAGAACTGTATTTGGTTGCCAAATTCTTTTTTCCAGCTTGGACTTTAGCTTGCCTATTCTGTAATTTTCATTGTAATGCTGGGGTGTACTTTAAAGCATGTATCGCTGATATTTTCTCTTAACATGGTCACCCGTTCTACATTGCTTCCTTCAATAATGCTGTCCTTCACATATTGAAAAATATGGTAGAATGCAGCTTTGTGTGCAGCTTGCTGTACAACGGTCTGGGCATCTTTGATGGTTCTCTGGTTCCTATCATCCTCTCTAGTGTAATCTTTTACGACATGAGCTTGATAATGTGCTTCTCGAGCAACCAAGTCAATGTCTTGCACCTTCAAAAGAAAGTTTTGGTCTTGTTTTTGCTGGGCTGCTTCTTTAATAGAGTCTTCAGCTGTTTTTTTGTGACACATTTGACCAACCTTTCAACATGTCTTTTCTTTGTAATACGATTCTTATCACAAAAAAGGCATTTGTCAGCAGGCAACAACACTCTGGTCGCGATTGGGTTTGTTGCTCTTGGTTTCTTTGAGGAACTTGGTTCTCCCTCCTCGGGTGGATGCTTTCGTTTCAAAAGTCTGGAGATATTTGTAAAATTAGTGTAACACCATCTGTGATAACCCTGTTGATGCGGAATGTATTCATCTGGTATCTGGGAACAAATGTCAGTCAACCGTTCACTTTCACTGCCATGTTTTTTTTTTTCTGACCTCAGCTGCCTCTTTTGATTTTCCTGAAGTCACACTCAGAAAGCTGTCTTACTTTGCAGTCTCTTTATTCTGCTGAAAGTGAATGATGCAGACTGGACCCACAGTCTTCGTTTTCTTTTCCGGAAGCCTTGCTGGATTTCAGTGTCAGAGGTTTCTCATCTGCCATAACTGGATGCAGGTGAGATCACTGCAACACACTACAGAAACCCGAATCAGAATGCTATCAAACTGATGAAAAGGTTGATTTTGTAGAAAATTGTCCTTTTTCTTATTAAAACAGCCAATTATAAAGAGACAATGTCAGTACGATGTAAACCGTGGACAGTGCGATGAGGTTCGGAGGGTGCACGTACTAGAACTGGTCCTACAGACACAAACAGCAGCTGCTGACTTGCAGACAACCTGATTCGTGTACTAAAATGGTCAAGCTATTGAGCCATTATCATGTACAAAAATCCCTAGGGGGGGGGGGGGGGGGGGGGGGGGGGGGGGGGGGGGGGGGGGGGGGGGGGGGGGGGGGGGGGGGGGTATAGGCCAGCTCACGGCCTATATGTGTCTGTTTGTGTGTGCTCACACCTTCATCATAGTGGAGAACTGTCATGATACTACTATATATTCCCAAACCTGGACAGTCACCAACTCTCTCTGTGTGTGTGTGTGTGTGTGTGTGTGTGTGTGTGTGTGTGTGTGTGTGTGTGAGTGAGAGAGAGAGAGAGAGAGAGAGAGAGACATACAGACAGACAGACAGAGAGATGAAACAGCATCGTTACACCCATACTAAAACAAGGAAACAACCAATATGGCATATCATATCGAAAGCCCATCATGATTTTTTTAGTTTGCAAACCAATAGCCAGATATCAGCAGTATGAGAAGACTACGTTGGAAAAACTCACTTTGCCAGTAGGGATATTGCAAACAGCAGGAGAAGTAGAATCAAGAGCGCTAGGGCCTCAGTCGTGGTACTAACACCGAAATGAGAGCAGTAAGTCTGCTTCTCTGCTAGTTTAGTTGTAACGTGAACAGCAACAACCCTGTGCAAGCACCCTTGGGTAAATGTTAAACAGTTGAGTGCATCTTTTTATCTGGTAATAGGGCCAAAGACTGGAGAGTGAACGGGGAGGGGACTGAAACACGTGCAATTCCATCCCTCCTCACTTCTGTCCCAATCTACACGAAACGTACATGATCTCTATGACCGCGGAAGATGAGTAAAATTTTAAGTCCACATCCTAACGCGCATGTTGACAAAACACGTGGTTGTGTGTCGTAACCCGTTATGATGTCACTGTGTCAAGAGGACGGACAGGCCAGGAAGCATTCTCCTTTCATTGTAATGATGGGTTGGCTATGAAACGTGATGCAACGTATATACTCCCCCTACTCAATACTCCCCCTGCTCCATACTCCCCTTGATCAATATTCTCCCTGTCCGACACTTCCCCTGCTCCATACTCCCCCTGTTCCATATTCTCCCTTCCTGACATTTCACCTGCTCCATACTCCACCTGCTCCATACTCCCCCTGCTCCATACTCCCCCTGCTCCATACTTCACCTGCTCCATACTCCACCTGCTCCATACTCCCCCTGCTCCATACTCCCTCCTGTTCAATATACTCCCCGTCAGACATTTCCCCTGCTCGATACTCTCCCGTCCAAAACAGAATGAAACTCTTATTCCGGGGAAGGGGGTGCGAAAGGAAGTCTTTCCAATACCACAGCTAAAGACATCGCACGCACGCACATACAAATACACACATGCAATAGGCAAGCAGGGGTGGGGGGGCGGGGTGTCGGGCAGGGTGAATGTCGAATAGGGGACTATCGAGCAGGGCGCTCTTGAGCAGGACATATATCGATGAAGGGGAGGGGGGGGGGGTGGTATTCAGCTGACCCCGGTATATATATATATATATATACCCTAAAGCATCACCTTCCAAGCATAAGACTCCTCTTCTGCCTTTCTCTCCCTTTCTTTTTCTCTATCTCTATTTCTGTTTGCCTTTTCCCTCTATCTGCCTCTCTTTTTCCTTGTCCCCATCACACACACACACACACACACACACCTTTAAACACGTATTCGTCCGTTTACGCATATGTTTTGATACGTCATTGTCTGTACTATTTATTTGTCTTTCATTTGAAGTCATCAGTCCTGAAGATGGTCTATGACCAAAACGTCGACGATTTCTGTTCTTTTTTCTTTTCTTTTCTTTTCTTTTTTTTTTTTCCCTATTGTAAATCTTCTTAGCACAATCAAAGAGAGTTTGTATTGGCGAGACAGAATTTCAGCAGTCAATAATCATTCTTATAAATAAAGAATTTTCATTTCATCTCTCTCTCTCTCTCTCTCTCTCTCTCTCTCTCTCTCACACACACACACACACACACACACACACACACACACACACACACACACACAGCCGGTTTTGTTCTGGCCTATTCCTGAGCAGAAGTTTTTTTGTTGTTTTTTTTTTTTTCAAAAAGAACGTTAACATTTGACCCTTCACAATATACAATATAGACTTCTTGACACAGATTTTGGCGGGACAGTTATGTGATAATTTTTTTTTCTTGGTTGTCATGAAATCCTGAAAGCGCGATATCTTCTCTCTCTCTCTCTCTCTCTCTCTCTCTCTCTCTCTCTCTCTCTCTCTCACACACACACACACACACACACACACACACACACACACACACACAAGATAACCTCCACAAAACGCCAAATGGACAGGACTTTTTCACAGTGGAACAAGAAATGCCCGATAAAGTCCGTTTCGTCACAATTGCATGCTTTACATTTCCTATTTTGGAAAGTAATGCGTTTGTTGGATAGATACTACGGAGAATTTTCATTGTAAAACTCGCAGCCATGTTTCTATTGTACATTTAAATACCGGCTTCCAGTTATTTCCCCTAACCTTTGTGTGCTTTATTTTCGCCCAAAAGTCCGCACATGGTGTGTGACTGATCAGCGAGTTCTTAACGAAAGTTGTTGCATTTCATGTTTTTTTCATGGGTTGACTGTTATCATACTCATCATTTATTTTTCTCCGTTTTTTTTTTTTTTTTTTTTTTGGGGTTTTTTTTTTGTTTTAGGGCATGAAATTTGTTTTGATCTTGTAGACGCTTGAAGGCTGTTTTAATTGTGTCTTATTCGAGCACACATTGTGGGGCTCTTCCAAGTAGTTCCTCCAGTCGTTGGAATGTGAGAAGTTCGCAATTATCATTTTCCATATCATTTACCGTGTTTACACCTTTGATTATCCATTCTCTTACATAAAGGCAATACTGATGTGTCATGTTTTCGTTGATCCGAGTGGTGAGTTTTGGAAAATATCTCCTATATTCATATTCTTCATTCGAAGGCTAAGTCAAGAGACAAGAACTTGGTGCCGTACGATCCCTTTGTAGTTTAGCAAGACCAGTTAGGTGTTGTGAGTTGAGCTGTGATGTACATATGAACAGATTCCTTCCAAGCCTAGAGAAAAGGAGCACGGAGACTGTTTTCAAGTGCTTTTATCATTATAGTGTGTAACTTTGTTCAGAAAAGTACTTCCTATATAATTTTCATATGAATCATAGCTAGTCCCCCCTCTTCTGGATTAGCTTCACTGTAATCTTTACAAAATTGACAGCAGAAGAGATCAGCAAGAAAACTATCCTAAATGTAGCAAATCGCCTGTAGATCACATGTTTGTCACCTGATTTGGGGGGTTTAATTCCATGTTTTGCCGATGTGACTAATAATTGGAAAACGGTCACAGAAATACTTTGTTCAGTGATGATTTGTGATCATTGACATCAATCAGTATTCTTGTGGTTGAGGTTAGACGGGAAAGTGGGTCAATGGTCTGAGGTCAGTTGTATGAGGGAAAACATATGTGTCCATGATGAATGAGGTTTCAATAAACCAATGTCAAAGTCACCAAGAAGTAAAGATTTCTGTAGCATCAAGAGATGTTTGCATTTATCATTGCAATAACCTTGTCCTTTCATTCAGCATTTTCAGAGGGACATCTTAAATAAATGTTAGCGAAACGCCCAGAGAAAAACGTGGACAAACGAGTCACAAGACAAACCACAACGCGTTTCGACCTCTTAGGTCTTCTTCAGGTGAGACAAAAACGAATAAAATAACGAAAATTCACTTAGCTTTGATCGCTTCAGATCGCTTCAGAGTTCAGTGAAAGGAAGAAGGCGACCATGTCAGTTTCTTGTATAGTTGTGTTTAAAAAAAAATCAATTAAATCAATCAACCATATTTTTCAACACATGCAAAATTTGCTTTAAAATCTTTCTTCTATAAAATTGTATCACTTCCATAAAATGTAGTACGTGAAGAAAAATCTATGTCGTTCAGGAACTCACTGATCAGTCCGGCTGAACTTCTCTGCACAGGGTTTTCATGATGTGTGCATGTCCGACATGCTGTACTTCCAGTTATTAAGAACATGTTCAGAGTTGTGAAGAGTTTACTCAGAATGAGTCAAACACACACACACACACACACACACACACACACACACACACACACACAGAGAGAGAGAGAGAGAGAGAGAGAGAGAGAGAGAGAGAGAGAGAGAGAGGCATTAAGGCATTTCAAGCTGAGGCAATGCGGGAGGGGGAAGGGTCTTGCTGGGTTTCTGTGGTCCCCGTGCTCCTGCTCAGGTTTGATAAAAAAATGGACATTTTGGCATGTTGCCCCTGTAGCCCCACTGGGGGAGAACCTGCACACCCAGTTTGAACTAACCCATCCCCTCCACACACACACACACACACACACACACACACAAACTGATCCGACCTTATGAATTTATCTTTCAAACCGATCAGATGTTTCATGGCCTGTTGCCCTTGTTTGCAGACTCGGCAACAAATACGGCGATAATTGAAAAAAAGAAAAAAAAATGGGATTAGAGAGAAAGAGAGAGAGAGTGAGAGAGAGAGGGGGGGGGGGTAGGTATGTTGAAGGTAAGGAAGGAGTAGAGTGGGAGCAATCCCATGTGAAGTCGCAGTCACAGTCAACGCAGCACCAGAAGACCGTTGATATTATTTCCGGTCTATTGTAGTCCAACGTGAATACGACATGGGCCGCACACCAAAAAGTAATGCTCCAAGATTTTGATTAATTGAATATCTATAGACAGACATAACCGGATCGTTCTCAGAATTCCAGCTGTTTCTTTCATTTGTCCATCAAGATTTATGCTGCGTCGATTCAAGCAGTTGGAAATGAAAGGGATTATTAGGGGAAGTCCAGCTCAGTGGAACGAAGGTAGGATCACGGGTGACATTAACGTCTGAAGTGTGACGTCATGTATTTCTAGATTGTGAGTGATGTCATTAGAGGAAATCTTTCAGAAAAAAAAGTGAAATAACTGGGAAGCGGGGGAGGGGTAGTACAGGGGTGTCATTTGTTCAACAGTCAGTGGCTCTGATGCCGCAAAATGCTCACATGGATTTCATAGTATTTTAGCGCGAATATTACTATTTGTGGCGTGTGGCCCACACATAAAGTGCTAAAGCATTTGGAAACACTCAGTGCGTGCCTGCTTAACTCTCTCTCTCTCTCTCTCTCTCTCTCTCTCTCTCTCTCTCTCAATGCTTTCCGCGATCTTTTGGTCCCAGATAACGTGACTGGATTTGTGATACTCATATTATCCTTGTGTTCAAAATGTTTTACTATGACGGCCTCTAGCCTAATTCGATCTCTGTCCATCACTGCTGTTATTCTCCGACTATCTATTGTATTACCTCGTCTCCCTATTCGCTCTCTCTCATTCCTCTGGCTGCACTATGATGCCATCTAATGAAGTTATGTTGTTTTTTCCTTGATGGCTGGAAGTACACTCATGCTGATCTATGATCAGTAAAGAATATTGCCTTTGCGTTTCTCACCAGCAAATGTGCATACGCAAGGAGCATGCGTACGCCGGAATGCAAAAACACTTAACGGGAATCAGTAACCAAATAATAGCCATGTTCTGATAGTGTTACATGTCTTCTAAATGAATAAATAAACAAATAAATAGGAAAGGTGGTGACATAACTGAATTTTGCTCATTTTTAAGGGAGAAAAAATTCTAGCAAAAATTCAGACGAACAGTATATTTCAACATGCGTTCGTTTCATTTCTAAAACGGCAAAGAAATAGGGTGTCTTGACCTTAATGCTGAAGTGGTTGTCAAGCCCTGCACACAATGGCTGGAGAGATTGAGACAGGCATGCGGTGTAGCCCACTGTCATATCAACGGGAGACTGAGCTGGCTTTGGGGCTCAGCCACTCCTGTCGGCTTTCCTTTCCAACGGCAGTCAACACCCGACCTTTCATCAGTGTTTGACGGCGGTCAGCGAGTTGTGTTTTAAAAAGCATAGGAGTCCAGACCTATCCCCCTTCCTCCTACACACCCCCAATCCCTCTCGCTTTTCCGATTTCTATTTTCGTTCGTTCTTTTCTTTTTTTTTCTAACTACCGCTATAGGTCCATCATTCCAGCGTTTGATGGTTTGCACATCGTGAACATGAATTCAACACCGTCCTTCGTGGGCGACCTTTGTGTACACACCCGAGCTGAATATGGAAAATGTGGAAAAACCGGTTTTGTAAAGTGTGACCATGTGTGACGTGGACGACAAAGCCGAACAACGATGACCGATAACGGCACATGTGTGAACGCAGAACTGAATACCAAACTGTAGGGGCAGGTAATTAATGTCAATATTACAGCGCTCTTGTCTTTCAGTTTACGTCTGACCGCTGCCAAAGTTTTATTCTGTAACTCTCCCGCAGTGTCTTCAGTTTTTCTTTGTTGAAGTAGCATCTTTCCTGTGGCTGAAAACGTCTGCAGGGTATGGCATCAGAACACTGGCCCAATACTGGCTCAACACTGTAAATTTCTCCTAGGTCATCAGGCCGCTTGAACCCACAGGGAGTCATTGGGGTACCGCACTGAAGAGCAATGCATCGAGTTCCTCTAGTTCTGTCGTTGGTGTATCGAGACAAACGTCTCTGCAATTGTTTTCCCTGGGAAATATTGACAATCAATTTTTTCTGTCTTCCTCTCTATCTCATTCTTTCAACTGTTCCTTGGGAGACTGTTCTAACAAAGCCATTGGGTCTTGTTACATGGCAAAACTAACACAGTTGAAATAGATCATATGGTCCAGTGTGTTGCTTGATGTTTTGCCGTTCTTGTTCATCGATTACACGATCAAGATATCTGACGTTAAGCAACTTGCGGTAGCATCTCATTTCCATGGCTTGGATTCTTCTTTCCAGATCCGCTGTGAGGGTTCATGTTTTGCATGCATAGGGAACATCAGGAGCCTGATCTTGTTTCATGGGGATGTAGTTGTCATTTCATACAGGTTGTTGTCTGGACAGTGCCACTATTGTCTTGGTAGCTCTTGGGAGGATCTGCTATGAATCCTCCTGGCTAAAAATGGATCTTCGGTAAGTAAACTTTTGAATTGTTTCTGGCTTCTGTCCACGGATAGTGCAGTCAGCAGAACCTGTTGTTGTTGGCCATCGATTTCATCTTCCCGCCGCTGATTTTAATGCTATATCTTGTTAATATTTTGCCCATGTTTTCAACGAGCTTGGCGATTTCGTCTTCTCTGCCTGCCAGGCCGTCGATGTCATCTCTGCAAACCGAAGGTATGTCATGATTCTCCTTGCCGTGATGACTATGCTAACATGATCTGAAAGTGCGCCAGTCATGATGCGTTCCAGGAACAAGTTAAAAAGTGTGGTAGAAAGAAACCAGCCCCCGACGAACTCTAACTGAAGTATGGAACCACTCTCCAATAGCACTCTGTATGAGCCCTGCACCAGTCGCTTTGGAGTACAATTGCTGGGTGGCGCTGATTAGGTTTTGCCCAGTGTTGAATTTCTTTATCGCGACCCATAGCGCCTCTTGACCCTCTCTGTCAAATGCCTTCGTCACGTATGTGAAGACTTTGTGGAACTCCACCTTATGCTGAGGCTGTTTTCGCAGATGGTAGGTGGATAAAAAGATCTGTTCGATGGTGTTTCAGGATTACCGAGACCCAGCCTGTTCTTTAACAATAATGGTACATGCATGCAGCTTTAATCTCTGCTGAATGTTTGCTAGCATCACTTTGCCGGCATGGCTGGACACACTGGTAGTGCGGTAATTCTGGCAATGTTGGAGATGTCCTTTTGAGGGGAGAGTGACGGTTAGTGATTGAGTCCATGGCGTGGGCCACACCCCAGTGTACCAGATTTTGTTGCAGATGGCAGTTAGGATATCAATTTCTGCCCCTCCACCATGTTTCAAATGCTCTGCAGTGATGTCGTCGATACTTGCAGTCTTCCTGGACTTAAGATTTTTCACTGCAGCAACAACATCGTCATGGATTATTGGACAGTCATCTTCATGTGGTGAATCTGTACCATCAGCACACTTGATTGGAAGTTCTTTGCTCTGTTTGTTGTAGAATATATACCCCCTCCGCCCCTTTCTCACGGACAAGTAATAACTCACGTAGGAGAGGAGGAAGGAATTAAGTAAATAAGCATGGAGGGATGGGAATTTAAACAGAAAGAACGAAACAAATACGAAAAAGGACGAGAGAGAGAGAGAGAGAGAGAGAGAGAGAGAGAGAGAGAGAGAGAGAGAGAGAGAGAGAGAGTTCGCGCTGAGCTGACGTCCATTGTCAGTTTATTACTAACGCACATATATAGCTCTTGCTTGGACGACGAACTTGCAATGACGTTAAAAAAAAAAAAGAAAAAAAAAAAAAAGAAAAAGAAGAAAGAAAGAAAAGAAAGAAAAGAAAAAACACTAAAATTGGAAAAAGGAGCAAACAGCAAAACTAAAAATGGGAAAAATTGGAGGTTGGAGGATGTATAAGTCGACTGTCATATGTGTCCTATATGCATTGTTAACCCCTGTTGTTAACAGAGAAGCAGGCTATGTGTGTTTTCATTTCCTTGTTTATTACATTCTTCCACACGGTCTACTCCTTGTCGTGGTGTGGGAGTTTGTGTACCTCTATGACCCAGAGGGCTATGCCAGCGGGAGCTGTATGCTCCTGGTAGGGCCACCCCAGCTGGACAGGTCGAAGGGTAGAGGTCAGACTAATGTAAACCAACTCACCCGGAGGTTAAAAGGGTTTGTGTGGGGCTAACACCCCTTCTTGGGCAGATGGGGCTCATTAGTCCGGGAACACACAGCCCCCCCTAAGAGAAGGAAAACTCTGATCTCAAACCTCCGCTGCCTTGCGGCTATACCCACTCTTAGGAAAGGCTTCGGGAGTCAACCCTGAGGAAAAATCCGGAGTCGGAGTCCCCAAGGCAGTCCGAGGCTGTATACAGCAACGTTTTGGCAACTCCTGCGGCGGCACTGGAACCACGTGTATCGGCGTTTGCCTTTCCATTGGACCATTCCAGCGACGTGGGAGAGGGAGGGGGTCTGCTGCATGGGTAACAGCTTGCCCTCCATACTTACTTACCCAGGCTTTGCGCTCTGGAGAGGTCACTCCAGCTTCGCTTTGCAGCGTCGACAAAACACGGGAAGCAGCAGTCTACCGGTTATAAGTCTGCATACTCAATTGCGTAGAGTCAGACGCCAGGGGCATTCTGAACATCACCTGGCAGGACAAGGTCCCAAACAACACTGTCCTGGAAAGAGCCGGATGCACCAGCATGTACACGCTGCTGAAACAGAAATGTATACGCTGGCTCGGCCATGTCGTGCGCATGGATGACGGACGGATACCTAAAGACCTCCTCTATGGAGAACTTCTGCAGGGAAAACGTCCCACAGGCAGACCACAGCTGCGATTCAAAGACGTGTGCAAGAGGGACCTAAAAGCCTTGAATATTGACCAGAACAACTGGGAAGCAACAGCCCTCGAACGGTCAGCCTGGAGACAGACTGTGCAGAAAGGTCTCTCCAAAAGCTGCAGCCCAGGCAGACAGACCAGCGTCAGACTTCACCTGTGCCCTCTGCTACAGGGACTGTCATTCCCGCGTCGGACTGGCCAGCCACACCCGTCGCTGTACCAGAATAGACACCTAGAGCGCAACTCCATAGTCTTCCGAGACTGAAGGATGCCTACATGAGTTTATTACATTGCTTTTTTGCGTTTGGTTTCTGAGTTTGGGTGCTTTCAGTCTTTCATTCTTTCGTTTTTTTTTTTTTTTCTGTCTTTCCTTCTGCCTTTTTTCCTCTTTTCTTTCTATGAACTTTGGAAGACATCGACCTGTTCAAGACAAAACAGGGAAACGTGTTCTTTTTCTCATGCACGATGTTCAAAATCCGAACAAAAGCTGTTCGAATATATGTAAGTCCTCTTCTTACACACATCCGGATTTCGACATTCGTGTTAATCGACGTTATTTTCCCCTCTATACGCTCGGATAAACTGACGCTATCGAATGGCCTCACAAGAGAACAGCATACAGAACGTCGTTTGCCTGAATTCTACATAAAAGATTGTCCTTCATTGCAAGTTGTGTGTGTGTGTGTGTGTGTGTGTGTGTGTGTGTGTGTGTGTCCTCCAACCTCCAATTTTTCCCACTTTTATTTTGCTTTTTTTCTCCTTTTTTTTTCCATTTTTTTTTTCTTCTTTCTTTCTCATTTTTGTTTTTACTTCATTGCAAATTCGGCTTACCCTAGTCTCCACTTATCTGACCCCGAGTGCACATATCTCATACCATATAAAGACATGTGTGTACATTGCCATTACTCAGTAGCATTTGACAGGGAGCAGTTATGTCACTCGACGTCTTAATGGACTGCCCTGTTCATGCCTGCATCCTATGTGAATACAGCGCATGCTTCCAATGGCGGTTCAGAATTGTTCATGGCTGGTTGGTTCGGCGGTTGAGGACAGTACTTCACTGGGTCACACTGGCATCCTCGGGTGTTTCTTTTTCTTGTCTACCTTTTGGTCGACTTTCGAAAAAGGCCCTGCGAGGGGGAAGAAAGAGTACTGACCACAGGGAAAGGCTGTTGACGGCGGGAAAGACTATGACCCCCTCTTCAGAGGGCACGTAAGACCATGTGGCAAAATTTGGCTGTGTCTAAAGTTGTGCCGTTCTCACCAGCCAGCGAAACAGCAACGAGTGGGACTGCAAGATAGCTGTTCGCTTAGTGGTGACGTCTTTGGCCTGAGGCTTCTGCAGTCATGAAATACGGGTTGATACACCCATGGAGACGCTTCGGTGGAGGTTCTGTTGTGTTGCATCCAGTAGCCATTTACACGATGGCATCTGCCAGGGAATAGCAATCTCCTTTCACGTCCTAATAAAATGTCCTGTGCGTACCTGCATCCTATGTCAACACACATCGCAGGCTTCCAAGGGTGGTGCAGGATTTTTCACGGCTGGCTGGTTCAGCGGTTGAAAACGGTACTTCTCTGGGCCTCACTTGCACCTTCTGTTGTCTTTTTCTGTGGACGGGAATTTTTTTTTTTTTAATCGACTTAATCGAATGTCGATTTATCCTAGTGCTAACTTATCCAGCCCAAAGTGAATATATCTCACAGTATCTATACATGTGTGTGTGTGTGTGTGTGTGTGTGTGTGTGTGTGTGTGTGTGTGTGTGTACACATGAGCGCGTGTGAGCATGCACATGCGTGTAAATCTTTGATAAAGTTTTGGCACGGGATGAGAACTAAACATATGAATCTGAACACGTACTGAATGTTTGGGAACTTCAAAAATCAAAGCGATTTTTAGGGGCTGCGTCTGTACTGTATGCCAGGTGACTGACTAACTTGCAGTGCGTAGTGCACACAGATGGTCTTTCTTTTGTAACAACGGACACGGTGTAGTGCAGCGAGCTGTC
The DNA here is from genome assembly GCA_016801955.1 of Conus betulinus. Classification (NCBI taxonomy): domain Eukaryota; kingdom Metazoa; phylum Mollusca; class Gastropoda; order Neogastropoda; family Conidae; genus Conus; species Conus betulinus. The sequence continues at coordinate 197,457 of JADBJO010002693.1, read as the reverse complement.
CTTTGTTTCTTTGTTTCTTTAAAAAGATCATAAATAGAGTAAGCAAAGTTGATAATCATCATTTATGTCCATGGCAACGCGCTTTAAGATCAGAGGAGATATAAAGAGAGGGGTATGAGTAGCCAGACAGGGGTAGGGACAGAGGGGAGACTGGTAGGGAAGGGGAGAGAGTGTGTAAAGAGAGGGACGACAAAGAGGGTAAAGTCGTTTTGGTAATGATTTAGCCGTAGGCCTAATTTGGTATGGTTCGCTAGGGTAGCAAAGAACAAAAAGCGTACTGTGTAATTTGACGGCGTGCTTATGGCATGCTTCTTCAAATAATTATTAGTGGCATGCTCAAATAGCTTGATCTATTAAAACGTATTTTAATAACGAAAAATACTTTGACACCCCCAACTTCCACGAACCCATTCATGGAGTTATTCCCGATACCACTACACAGAGCTGGGTGGAAGATCGGACGAAAGAATGAGTACATAGTAATGAGAATATAGTCCTTTTTTTTTTTTAACCCTACCACAGAGAGAGAGAGAGAGAGAGAGAGAGAGAGAGAGAGAGAGAGAGGGGAGGGAGGAGAGAGAGAGAGAGAGAGAGGTGGGGGGCGGATGAGACTCAACGACGGGTAATGAAACGCGATCTTTTTCCTCCACTCCTCTCACTCACCGTACCGTAACCCTGAGGACCTATCCATCCGTGTCACATGGCGTTGCCTTCCTCTTGCCCTGCCTTCCTTTTTTTTCAGGCCAGTTTTTTTCCTTTCAAGCTGGCTGCCACCTTAAGAAAATACGCCTCCATATTCAGCCCCTCCCCACTCCCCACCGCCCTTTCATCTCCTCCCTCACCTCCGAAAATCTGCTGGGACGGGCTCTGTATGATTTGGCACTGTTATCTGTTGACAACAACTAACGGAAAAGGCGCGTCAAACTGTACTTTCGCACCGTTACTGTGACTCTAAATAACGGCCGAGTTGTACACCGTTGCTGTGACCTTAGGTACAGTAGAGTTGTACACGGTTACTATGGCCTAAACAACAGCTGAGTTGTACAGAGTTACTGAAGCCCTAAATAACGGTAGGATTGTTCACCATTTGTGGCCCTAAGCAACGGTAGAGTTGTACACCGTTACTGTGGTCCTTAATAGCGGTACAGATTTTTTTAAGCATTTCTTTATTGAACAGATGTGTACATAAACAAATTTTGAACTGAAGCAACAACAAGCAAATGCTTATATGTGCTCAGTGACGTAAAAATTAACAACAAAAAAACGCATCGGCGGATTGCATAAGCAACATTGATACGTAAGAGAGAAAGAAAAATGCTGAATATCATCTGTGAAATTTGTAGAGACCTAATTCAAATTAAGCGAGGAAGGAAGACAGATCAGAAGAAATCTAACAGCCATGCAACTAGGCAATCTACACAACGAATATCATGATTCCCCGTGCACCGAACTTACACAAATTTGAACAGAGAGAGAGAGAGAGAGAGAGAGAGAGAGAGAGAGAGAGAGAGAGACCAAGCCCCATTCTGTCTTTGAGACAAATCCATACTTTGTGCTGCATTGTTTAGGAACACGGTTCTGAATGAAGTACGTAACAGGTTGCGTAAAGGCTTCACACAGAACTGTAATATGCATCAGAGCGTGCCAAGAGCTGTGACTGGGGAGGCCAGGCTCAGCCAGTCCTCTTCAACACCCTGATTGGTCGCTGTGTGCACAAGTGTAGGGAGCTGTTAGGACACTCGGGAAAACGGTAAGAAGATTTTACATGGCCGTAGTAGCAGCGATATTCTAGGCTCTCCAGAGTGATAAGGCTACAGATCCTGCCGGAGTCTCCCTGTCAGCACACGACCTCCTGGAAGCTAGTACTCTCTGGTGGAGTCCATTCAGGAGCAAACAGAAGTGTGGTGCAGCAACATCCTCGAGGACACACACACCGAGGTGGGACTGGCCATCTGTCCAGTCCCCACCGACGCACCACCTCTACCCACGCCAGGACTTCACCACAGCCAGGAACGGCCAGGAGGATCCGTCCTGCTGACAGAGGATCAAGACCCGAAGAGCCCCTCCGGAGTGCAAACGAAAGCCCTTCTAGTTCACCCAGCTGAGAACGTCACAGTGTTTGACGTCAAGCACCGTGACTATATTTTCCCAGTAGTTGCGGAATCCCGAATAGGGTCAAAATCCTGAGGGCCCAGTCAAGCCTGAGGTTGAATACGTGGACCACGAGAAGCAAAGCACATCATCAACGAGCAACGTCTACAGGGCCGATGATCAAGGGTCACGACAACGTCGACTGACCAGGAATCTTCCGTGATCATCACACGACGACAGGAACTGATGTGTGCAGGCTAGACAGGCCAGAACTATATAATTATTATTATTTTTTTTTTTGCCCACAAGACATAAACACAAAAAGTAAGGACTCGCTTTAGTCCAATGTGAAGGACTTGCTTTAGGCTACGATTTAATGAGTTTGTTGTGTGCATATTTATTCATTTAAATAAATGTGTGGTTAATTTACATTTTATTTCAGTGACTGAATTGAATGAGAGAGTCACGGCGAGAGACCAAAATTCAAATAAATAGCCAGGCACCCCCCCTAGACACGCTAACGCCAGACGAAAAATTAGTGCCAGAGAGAGAGAGAGAGAGAGAGAGAGAGAGAGAGAGAGAGAGAGAGAGAGAGAGAGAGAGAGAGAGAGATGCGTCCCGTCTTCCAAAACACCAAACAGCCCAGCCCCGTGACGCAGTGGGTCTAATGCAAAGACGAAAACTGAGGGAGTACTAAACAACCATACACAGCCATCCGAGGGCCAACCTGACAGTAACGTCGAGGAGGAGAAGAAGAGAAGAAGAAGAAACAATTAAGAAGATGGACAAGCATAAGGAGAGATGAACAAGAGCAGGAAGAACAAGTACCTGAAGAAGGACAGGAAGATGAGGAACAACTAATTCGCTAATATTAAAACGTTTACTTTGAGCGATAAACTGATGCAGTTTTGAAAGTTCTTTCATTTTCTTCCCTGATTAATGTTTGGTCACCAAAAAAGAAGTGTGTAAGTATCAATACACTTAGGATTGAGAGTGAACATCGTATTCATTCTTATCTGTATGTAGTTTGAACAATCTAACAGGTAGTGCTCTGCGGTTTCTGTGTGATGGCCACACGCACATTTTGGATCAGCCAGTAGGTGTCTGTTGTGCAAGTCGTGATTAATATTACTAATTCCTAAGCGTAATCTACAATGGTTTATTTGATCATGCCTCGATCCAATATAATAGTAGAAGGGAACAGTGGTGTCTGAAGTAGTCAGAAAACGTTTAAATTGGCTGATAGAGTTTGTTGACTTAATGTCATCTGGAAGGTTGTTCCACAAAATGACTGTACTAGGTAAAAATGATTTTTTTTTTTTTTTTTTTTTTTTTGTATAATTGCAGTTCTAATTCGTGGCACTGTTCTTTCTAGTGGTCGACGCCTATGGTAACGATTTTGGTCAGAGACTAGAGACGGGAGAAAATCAGCTAAATAGTTTGGAGAGACGCCATTAACCATTTATGAAATTGTATCAGCTTGTGTCTTTTTTCCGTCTTTCTTGTAATGAAGAAAAGCCAGACTCTTCGTATAATTTCTGGTCACTTGTTCCCTTAACTTCACCAATGGTGATACGAATTGCTTCTAGGTGTAGTATTTCTAACGTAATTGACTGGGTGTCTCTGTGCAGTTGTCCCACAAAATGTCTGCGTAGTCAAAATGGGTAAAATAAAGGATTTTTACATCGTATCCAAAGTATTTCTGGTTAGTCTGTGTTTGTATTTTTTAAGACACGCAATTAACGTATTCACTTTGTTGGCTATGAATTGGATGTGTTCGTCCCATTTGCAGTTGTCTTAAAAAGTTACTCCTAGATGTTTGTGGGATTTTGACGGTTGTAGGGTTTTCCTTCCAAATGTTAGTGGTAAATTTTGGCACTGATCACGGGTAATATTGACAAGTTCGGTTTTCTTCTCGCTAAAGTTAATTGTCCAAAGTTTCGCCCAACGGGCAACTTTCTGAAGGTAAAAATTTAGGATTTCTGCCCTGATGTGTGGCATCATTTAAGACGAGCGGCAAACAATTTAATTGTTGCCTGGATTTCATTTATATGTCGTTAATGTATAAGAAGACAGTAAAGGACCAAGGACAGATCCTTGGGGAACACCTGCTGGAATTCTTTTCAACTCAGACTTTTCGCCTTTCATAACTACTGATTGTTGTCTGTTATGTAGGTAATCACGAAAAAGGTCCATTAGTTTCCCTCTGATCCCCACCGCTGCTAGCTTTAGTAAAAGTCGTCTATGTCAGACACGATCAAAAGCTTTTGATATATCAAAGTAGATTGTTTGTGTTGTGATCCCACGATCAAAATAGGAATAGAGATCATTATATGTGTCCAGAAGCTGGTTGACTGTGGAACTGCCTGGTGTAAAACCTGATAGCAAAGGAGTGATGACTTCATTTGTTTTGAAGAATGCGTATACATGTTTATAGACACCTCTCTCAAAGAATTTTACCAACACAGCTAAGGAGCAAAAATCGGCGGTAATTATTATACAATTCTCTTGGTCCTTTTTTGTGAATAGATGAAACGTGTGCTCTCTTCCACATGGACGGAAATTTACCTTCGTTCAAGCATTTATCATGCAACTGGGTAAGAGGACTAGCTATAACATTTGCTGCACACATAAGTAGTTTGTTGTGGATGAGGTCTGGACCAGATGATTTTGTCTTGTCGAGATTGCTAACAACTGATACGATACTGTCTTCAGTAAGTACAATTTCGTTAATTTCATAGTTGGCAAGCGACATCTCTGGTAGTCCGTCATCGTCGTTGTCGAGAGTAGATTGTTCAATGAAAAAATTTAGTATATCGGCTCTGTCTTTATTAGAATAATACATTGTGCCGTTTGACAGTAAAGGCGGAATGCCATCAGTGTTAATGCCCTTTTCATTGAAAAAAAAGAACGAACTAGTTTCCACTAGTCCTTTTGGCCAAAGTTTAGTAGATCTGATGCCTTGTCATCAATCTCTTTATAAAACTCAGCTTGTTGTTCTCTTTCTTTTGCTATGACATAATTCCGAAATTGTGTAAACCTATGCCAGTGTTCATGCAAATCCGTTTGTTTTTAGCTCTTGCATGAATATTTTTTCGCTTTTCTATTAAGAGTCGTATTTCATCAGTCATCCCAGGTACATCATTTGGGTAAACTGTATTAACTTTGGTTGGCATACACTGTTTAGCTGACTCATGAAAACATTCGTGAAATGTTCAACACTTTCGTTCGTCAACAGTTTTCATATTTAAAATGTATTGCCAGTCAACAAGTTGTAACAATCGACAATATTCGCCCATGTTTAGTTTATTATACTTAAATGTAGTTCTTTTGAAATTGCTATTGTTTTTAATTGTGTTTTTAAGGTGCAGACATGGAATACTGTGATCGCTAAGGACTGCGGATAAGACTTGAGTTTATTCAACTAAATCGGGCGTTGGGTAATGAGGTCTAGAGACAAGCTGATGTAGTGTCGGTGATTCGGGTTGGTTCTGTAACTAACTGGTGAAGACCGTGTAACTGAATGATTTCTGTTAGGTGTCGAGAGGGGTTGATCAGGTAGTCTGTGTTAAAGTCACCCAGTACAAAGAACGGTAGAGCTGTCTTGTTTACTTTCCTAAAGCTGTCTCTCACAAGATCCCAATAGCGTATCAGCGCATTGGGTGGACGATAAACGAACCTGTCAGAATACTCTTCTGGTTTAGTTTGGTTTCAACCCAAACGGCTTCTAATTCATGGACTTGAAGATCCGGGCGAGGTTTACAATATAACGAGTTTCGAACGTAAATGCTACTCCTCCGTGGGGATCATTAGCTCGGTCACACCGGACGGGGAGGGGGATGAAAATTGGGTAGACATATTGAATCATTGAATACAGACTCAGAAAGCCAAGTTTCAGACAAAGTAATGATGTTGAATCCTTTAGATTCGGCTTCCAAAAGAGTAAGTTTATTTCTGAAACTTTTAACTTTACTATGAATTACACAAAGATTTGTTTTGTTTGTGGGCCCAGGATTTAGACCAATGTCATTAGATAAGATAAGAAATAACTCCGTCAGTGTGGAAACATGTCGTTCACATTGTGAGGTTTTAAAGTGCTTACTGTCGACTCTATAAGAGACGAAGTCTTCGTTTAACAGACGTTCGGTGAAACGAGTTTGATTTGAAGGTGAAATAATCATGTGCACAAGCAGTGACAGCTGGACGCGGTATTTTGCTGTGTAAAAGATGAAGGATGAAAAAGGTTACGATGTTGGACTTACTGAGATATGATCATTTACGACGCAAGGCTAGAGCCCTATCATGAAACCCACCAATCCTGGTTGTAAAAGACTGATGTCAACACACATCAGGTACTTGTGTACAAAAGCACAAAGTACGTAAATTCAGCCAGGATTGTTAATGTAAGGTCGACGCTCTCTCTCTTGCTTAGACACTTATGATAGGTCGGAATACATGGGAGAGAAGAATACAAAGGGGATGCAACACAAACAACACAAAAAGAGTACAGAAACTAAAAGAAGTAAAGGAGAAACTGACAAGCTCATTCGGAGCCCCAATATGTATATACAAAGGGGAAGAGAACAACTCATATAGGCTGACTGGGCTTCCCATATAGTGAAACATCAAATCAGATGACTGAAGTACAAGTACATAACGAATGATCATTCAGGTAGATGCATTCATAAATCTATGTACACGCTCCAAGGGGAAACGTTAAATCATATCTTAACAGAACAAGACCATAGTAAAATATTACCATGGAGACTGAGATGCAGACGACAAGAAGAAAAAAGTGGAACTGCTCCCAACAAAGACCGAAAGAAACTACAGCAAAGGTAAGGACATCATAAGTAAGCAACTCTGTACATGAATCAATTGGAAGCTAGCAATGACTCAGTTCACATAAAACACAAAATGACAGTAGTCTACATAAGGTGGGCAAAAAATAGTGATAAATAATAATATTGAAAATAAGAAGGAAAGAAGAAGAAAAAGTATATACCTTAACAGGTGGACTGGAGCAATCTAAGCAGTTCCATTGACTGTTGTCAGCCTCTTTCCCCACTCATGCCAACACTTTCATGTTCGATCCGCCATCTTCGGGATATAAGCTAGCGACGACTAATCCATTCGTCCGCGGCAACTTCTGCACAACCCCAAATACAGATAATAAACACGAGTCAACAAACCATCACTATATCGCCCACTCCAACCCACACACTCTCACCATTCCATGTAATGCACGCGTGCTCTCTCTCTCTCTCTCTCTCTCTCTCTCTCTCTCTCTCTCTCTCTCTCTCTCTCAACCTCTCTCTCTCTCTCTCTCTCTCTCTCACACACACACACACACACACACACACACACACACACACACACACACACACACACCCCCACACACTGGGTAGCACTCGTACGGAAAAAAACAAACATACAACTACAACAACAAAAACAAACAAACAGAAAGAACTAACACACACACACACACACACACACACACACACACACACACACACACACACACACTGAGTAGTACTTGTACGCAACAAAAGTACAAAACTACCGTACACACACATACACATACGCGCGCGCGCGCGCGCACACACACACACACACACACACACACACACACACACACACACACACACAGAACAGAGAGAGACACAGAGTGAGAGACAGTGAGAGAGTGAGAGAGAGACACTGACACTTGCTGACACTGACACAATGTCACTGCCATTAGCAAAATGCCCTGTTGGCAAGGGGGTATCATGAGTCATGTCTAGCCACAGCGGCTCACAACAGCGACTAAACAAGAAACCAGAGCAAAGACTTCCTTTGTGATGTTACAAGTACTCCTTGACATATAACTGCTACAAAAGAAAGATCAATGAATCAAACACTACCAGCTCACATGAACACACACACATGCACAAACACACGTATACACACACACACACACACACACACACACACACACACACACACACACACACACACACACACACACACCCCACGCCCGCCCGCACGTACGCACACACTCTCAAAGACACAAGCAGTTACGCATGCGCACGCGCATACGACCCCCCTCCCCCCACCCTCCCCACAAACACACACACACGCACACAAATAAACACACACTCATGTAAGGCATGCACAAATGCAAGCGCGTGCGCGCACGCGTACACACTAGACCATTGACGTAGACTATCAGGTTATGAATATAACTACTGAGGCAATGTCCCTTTAAGGAAGCGAACATCTTACTCATTCGTGCTATGCTTTTTACCAAATGTACTCGCTTCTGCGACACACTTTGCAAATTCTGCTACAGTTTTTTTTTTTTCGTTTTCACTTGCTAAAATCGCTACTAAATCTCTTTTTTGACCAACCGATTCATTGAAAAATGTGCACCCTCTACGGATATTGGCGTATGCAGCACAATCAAACACAAAATGTACTTCATTCTCAACACTGTTTTCTTCCTTTACACACAGGACAAGATTTATTATTTGATTCTCGAACCATTTTTGGTTTGCGCCGAGACCGAGCGTTCTGATTCGAAATCTTGCTAACTATATATTATGCCATGCCACTCTTCTAAATTTCGGCAACGTGGCCTTTTCAAGAGAAAACAAACAAAAACAATGCAACTACGTGATGTCCATCTTTGGCAACTGGTCAGAGCAAAGAACTGACGTCATAACCATATTACGCAAGTTTTGACATCATAACATGTGATGTCATCAACAAGGAAAAAAAAAAGGGGGGGGGGAGCAAGTTGTGTGTATGTGTGTGTGTGTGTGTGTGTGGGGGGGGGGGGGGGGGGGGGGGGGGGGGGGGGGATTTTACTGTAACCAATGTACTTCAAAAACATAACAATATGCTTCATAAATCACAATGAAAATGAACCCATGCCCGTGACTGTGCATGGCATACAAGAACTGTCATCTGTGGAGAAAAAAAAAAAAATATATATATATATATATATATATTTTTTTTTTTTTTTATATATATATATTTTTTTTTTTTTTTTTCCCCTGCAAATCATCAATGTTGTTCATAGGTAAACATTGATGATTTGCAGAAAATTTATATATACATTTTTCAGATGACAATTCATGTATGCCATGCACAGTCACAGACAGGACTATGGTCACATTATTCTATGGATTCATTTTCATTGTGATCTAAGGAGCGTATTGTTATGTTTTTGAAGTACACTGGTTACAGTATAACCACACACACACACACACACACACACACACTCACGCGTGCGCGCGCACGCACGCACGCACGCACGCACACACACACACGCACACACACACACACACACACACACACACACATACACAACTTGCCCCACTCCCCCCCTCCCCCCGCTCCCCCCCCCCCCCCCCCCCCCCCCCCCCCCCCCCCCCCCCCCCCCCCCTGTTGATGACATCACATGTTATGATCTCAAAACTTGCGTAATATTTATGACGTCAATTCTTTGCTCTGACCAGTTGCCAAAGATGGACATCACGTAATTGCATTGTTTTTGTTTTGTTTCTCTTGAAAAAGGCCACGTGGCCAAAAATTAGAAGAGTGGCATTGTGATTTTCTATAATATTTTCTTCCTTTTGAAGGACTATTGCTTTTGTTCTTATATTTATGCCATTTATGCGTTACAATTTTAAGATATTTCCCTGCTTCGATATTGCTTTTAAATGAGAGAAACCAGTCGTATTTATCATTTCCATCCATGCCAGCAGGCAAGTTTTGTTTATAAGAACAAATTAAACGGTCCTTTAATTCTGAAATGAATCCTGCTTTATTACCGACTCCTTGTGACAACCAAACTATGCCAAAACCATTCTCTGTCAATATTTTCTTAACATAGGAAACCCAGTTGAATTTTCCACTTTCATGTTGCAGTATGAGCATTTCATACGCCTGACCGCAGTCTGGTTATTGGTAGGCTTGCTAATTTCAACCAGTATTTGATACATCTAACATAAGTGGCAATAAAGAGATGATATCGTCCACTTTCACCGTAAACCATTTTATTTGATGCGTGCAAGGGTACTTGGATGATACGCTTTATCGCATAGGTGTGAACTTTTTCCATTTCAATATTATCCAACATGCCCCAAACTTCTTATGCATATATCAAAATAGGCTGTATCTGTGCATCAAATGATTTCCAAAATAGATTTACATCATTGGAGTTCAATTTCTTCATAGTTCTCAAAATATCAATGACACCTCTCTTTCCTTTCTGCACACATCTCAAACCAGCACTTTCTTCTCAAGCTTAACATTGTTGGGAAGAACATTCCAAGGTATTTATAGCTTCTTATCACTTTTAACTTCTTCTCCACCAAAAACCATCTTTCATATTTTGACAAGTAACCGCCATTCCTAAAAACCATTACATTAGTTTTGTTTAGATTCACTGTTAATTTCAACCTATCTGATTCCCTTTTCAAAGTGTCTAATTGATTCTGTAAACCAACAGGCGTATCTGCGAGGAGTATAATATCATCAACGAAAAGCGTCAGAAATAAGTCAGCAGCACCGGGTATCATTTGTAATCCATGTTTCCCTCACCCCGATCTCTATCGCTAATTCATTTATGAAGAATGTACACAACAGTGGGCTAAGCAAACACCCTTGTTTCACTCCCAGGGGGCAGCTGAAATAATCGGTATAAGCTCTTTTCTCTCGGACACATGCAAGAACAGACTCGTACATTCCATAACAGCTGCATACAACTTCCCATTTACACCATTTTCCCTCAGAATATACCACAGAACATTTCTGTTGACAGAATCGAAAGCTTTCTGGAAATCAATAAATGCAACATACAATTTAGATTTTGTTAGTAAATATTTTTGTACTAAGGCGTACAGAGTGAATATGTGGTCTACTGTACTATATTTGGATCGAAATCCAACCTGTTCTTTTATTATTTTCTCCTCTCTCTCTGCCCCATATTTTTAATCTTTTGTTGAGTATATGCGTATACATTTTACTAATAACACCTTTCAATGCAACACCTCGATAGTTAGCAGGATTGTTACTATCACCTTTCTTATGAAGAGGAACTGTTATGGATTTGGACAAGATTCTGGAAAGATTCCCTTATCAAACACCGAGTTAAAAAGATTAACCAAGAAATCAACTACAACAGACTTAGCACATTTGAACATTTCTCCAACTACTTTGTCTGGTCCAGCAGTTTTTCCACATTTGATGTGTTTTATACTGTTCAAGACCTCATCTCTTGTTATCTGATCATTAGTATAGTATAGTATAGTATAGTATAGTATAGTATAGTATAGTATAGTATAGTATAGTATAGTATAGTATAGTATAGTATAGTATAGTATAGTTAAGAGCGATTGAGGCTCTAAGAGCCTATTCGTCTATCTAATTCTAACTTTGGTTTTTAGCATTGCGTGCAAGCTCAGTTTTTCAGACGTTTATTCTTGGCAAGTAGGGTTATACAATGATGGTAGATTCTTCCAATGTTCATCAAGTCATCTCCTGAAAGCATCCATTGATGGTGCAGAACCACTGACTCTGGGAGATTGTTGTTCCAAGTATTATTGATCCTGTTTGAGAAAAAGTTTGCTCTAACTGCTAATTTCTGCTCTTCTTCTTCAGCTTCATTGAATTTCCTCGTAGCTTGCTTTTCGTGTCCTTTTCAAACATAGGTTTCTGGGGTGTTGTACATTCTATTTCCACGGCGATGCTCAAGGCACGGAAGCTTCAGAATTTTCAATCGCTCGGGGTACGGTTTTTGTCTTTGAGATGGCTCAGTTTTTTTCGTTGCACGACGTTGCACATCCTCAATATTACTACATAAAACCTTTGGAATGCGGTTGCCAAACACTGAGACCATATTCCAACAGTGGCCTGACCATGCTCTTGAACAAAAGTACAAAAGTTCTTTCGGACAGATAATCACAGGATCGGCGTATAAGTCCAACTATTCTGTTGGCCTTTGATGAAGTCTGAGCAACCTGTTCTTTAAACGAGAGTTTATTATCCACTACGACGCCTAAATCTTTTTTTCTTTTCAGTTTCTTTCAGTCTCACTCTTGTTTTGTTGCCATCTGACTCTTTCCCCATGAAATACTCATTTTCATTACTCCGACCAAGCTTCAAAACACAATATTTGTCTGGGTGAAAACGCAATAACCATTTGTTGGACCATTCTTGTAAGCTGTCTAAGTTGTCTTGGAGATCTGTCAGACCGTTCTCAGTATCGCTTCTCACATAAACTTTCGTATAATCTGCAAACATCTTAGCAGTAGTCTTCAACCCTCTAGGCAAGTCATTTATGTAGATTACAAACAGCAGCGGCCCAAGCGCAGATCCTTGCAGAATACCACTTGTCACACTGCCTTCTGATGAACTGGCTCCGTTGATTACGACTGTTTGTCTCCTGTTACTGAGAAAATATGTTACCCAGTCTAGTACTTTACCTTTAACTCCACTTGCAGCCAGTTTCTGCACAAGCCTCCAGTGTCGGACAGAGTCAAAGGCCTTCTGATAGTCCATATAAACTACATCAATTGAGCCTCCCTCTTCCGGTGTACTCGTCCATGAACCTAGGGCATCAAGCAGTTGCGTGGTACAGGAGGCGTCCTGGCACAAATCCGTGTTGATGCTCAGATATCAGCTTGTTGCTAATCAGGTGGTCCAAAATTTGCCCTCTCGCCATTTTCTCCATAACCTTGCACACTACACAAGTCAAACTCACACGGTGATGATTGTTCGCTGCAGCCTTGCTTCCCTTCTTAAATATTGGGGACACAAACGCCATTTTCCATTCCTTCGGGAGCTGACCTGTATCAAGTGACTTCCTGAACAGCATGGCTATTGGTTGGGCTAATTCTTCTGCTGCTTATGCTAGGATACTGGGTGGGATGCCGTCTGGACCAGATGCCTTGTTCTTGTTTAACTCAAGTATCTTTTTCACTGATTCTGTTGTTATTTCAAAGTCTTCAAGTTCACTTTTATACTCATAACTTTCAAATTCAGGGAGTGGTCCTGGATCCTCGACAGTAAAAACACTCTGAAAAAAGTTGTTTAGCAGCTCAGCCCTCTCCTCATCCGTTTCAGTTTTCGTGCCATCACTCTTCTTTAAGTCTGCAATTCCAGTCTTACTTTTCAACTTAGAGTTAGCGTAGTATAGAAGACCTTGGGATTCGTTTTAGACTCTGCAGCTACTTTCTCTTTACATTTTCTGTTTGCATGGCGGCAGTCTTTCCTCGCTCTGTTGTTTAATCTAGTGTAGGCTTTTTTATCCTCATCGTTGTCACTTTGTTTACACTTTCTAACTAGCTGGTGTTTTGTTTTAATAGTTGACAAAGTATCTGGGTTCATCCATGGTTTCCCTTTTCTTCCTGATGTTCTTACCAACGTGTCGATTTCTCCACTGCTTTCACAATGTTCTCTTTGATACAGTTCCTTAAGTCATTTACACTTTTATCTTTCAGTTCAGTCTCCCACTCAACACTTCCAAGTTGCTCTACCAGTGTCTAAACATTTGTTTTTCTGAAGTTCCGAATGTTTTTTTCTAGGTGTTTCACCTGCTGCTAGGGATAGCTCCATCACCAGGCAAAAACGATCACTCTTACCAATAGCTGCTTCAACTCTCAAATCAGTGATTAGTTCTTCAGCGTTTGTGAAAATCAGATCCAGAGTGTCAGCTTTTTGACCTTCTCTGTAACGGGTTGGAGTCTTCTGATGCTGAATAAATAATGCATCCTTTGTGGCATTCAAAAACTTTGGTGTTATGTGATCTTCACCACCTGTACTTGTTTCTGTGTTTCAGTCGATTTGTGGAAAATTAAAATCCTCCATGATCAACTTGCGTGTGGCCTTCTTTCGGCATACGGTGTAAAAAGGTCGTTCAATCTAGCAGCATTTTCTACTGGGCTTTGTTCACACCTACATACGAGTCCAATGAGTAAACTTTCTCCATCTTTCAGCTTACATTCCACAAATACTTCCTCAGTATATGTGCTGTCTATGTCATCGCAAAATGAAGGCTTCAGGGTGCGACGAACATACAGGAGTATACCACGTCCTTCCTCTTCAAAGTTATGATACATTTTCATAGTCATCCAGAGATAGCTCACTCTCCTGTATAACATACCTCGCATTCTTGGGCTTGACCTCAGTGATTCCAATAGTGTCTGACTTATAGAGTTGAATCACAACTGAATTCGTTTCTTTTATTCATAACTTGATCTACGTTGGTATACAAACAAGTACAATTTTCAACGTTCCGGACACATAATTTTGAACGAAAGTTTGAAGAAAAACGAGAACTGGTGCTAAAACTATTTGCAATCTTGGGTTGCATGAATTCTACTCTTTTACTGCCCCCTTTCTGCTCCTGCCGCCCGCGCGGGTACCTCCCAATGTTGACGACTCGGCCGTTCCTCTCACCCAGCGAGCATACTCGTCCTTTGAGTTTTTTGACTCCTCTTTCCTGTTCTTAAGTTCCTGGTACAATTCTTTGTCTTCTCTTTTCTCTTGCTGTGTCATGTCCTTCCTCATGCCAGCTGTCAGGTACGGCCTTCCTTCTTCTCCTTCACGGTCATCTTCATCAGCGTTTTTCTTGGCTGCAATAAATTTTCTCAGAATCTCATCCCTTGCTCCTTGGTTTTCGAATTTCAACAGAATTGGTTTACATGACTTACTGTGTACTTCTGACTTTTCTTTCTCATCGTTTTTGTTGGCTTGTGGCTGTGCTCCTTCAAACTTGTTCTTTCCTCCTCTGTCTTTCCTGCTGAACAGCCTCCTCAGGTCAATGGGTGGTTTGTCACTCCTATCTCATCCATAATCTGGTCAATCTTTCTCCAGTCTCCTTTTCTTCCTGTCTAAACCCTCTTCTGCAGTGCTCTCTGGAACATTAAACACAACCAAGTTTGCCTGTCTTCTTGCTCTGTCTTCAGTCTCAATCTGATGCTCCTTAGCGTTTCATCATTAAAACAGTGGTTCATCGGTATTTTGGATACTTTGTCTTCGCTACCTATATCTGTATGAAAATCTTCAAAATTGTTATTAAATCCATTAAATACACTACAGAAATATTCATACCATCGTCGCGAGCTGATTTCATTATAAATTACCGATTTTCTACTAACCGATCGAATGGTGAACCCGAACAATTTAGGGTCGTGAACAGATGTTTTTAATTTATTAATTCGTTTTTCATCAAAGTCTTTTCTTTTCTCTTTTTTTTTTTCAGTGAATTATAGTCTTTCCTTCCCTGACGTAGGTTGCTTTATGTTCTTTCTTCTTCAATTCTTTGGTTTTGGTTCTTTGATATCGTTTCAGACAGATTTTCACAACCTTTTTCTTGTTATCGCACTCATAATCAAACCAATCGCTCACTTCTTTCTTCCGTTTTCCCCTTAGTCCTTACCATACATGCAGCGGCACTATGCAAAGCTTTCACAAAATATTCTATACCAGTGTTTATATCCCCATTAAGACACTCTGTAGCTTCGTTACAGCACTGTTTAAAGTCATCTGAATCTAGTTCCTCTTTGTAGCTCATGGCGTGTTCATCAGACCAAATAATGCATTCGTCTGTCTGTAAAAAAAAAAAAAAAAAAAAAAAAAAAAAAACTGGAAGTTCTTGTTTTACGTTAACGTGACCTGTTTTCCATTTTAACTCTAGCTGTAGATGCCAGGAGAACAAACGATCGCCCACTTTTTATTCTGCAGTTACTTAGTAACTCTTTAGTGACAATGAAATAATCGATTATGCTACTGCCATTAGGTGACACAAATGTAAACTCTCCTTTCGAATCGTCCCAACATGTACCGTTTAGAATTTCAAGTCAAACATGAAACACAGATCTATCAAAGATTTGCCAAACTTATTTACACATGAGTCTTTAGAACAGCGCTTTAACACATCATTTGCATCATCATTTTCATTATCATCTTCAATACAACAATCTTCAGCATAAGAATTATCACCATCACAAATATCAATATTATAAATACCATCCTCATCAACATCACAATCTTCTTCATCCTCACTATCATCTCCTGGAGTGAAATTTAACATATTCTCCACTTTAGACTGTTGGCCTCCAGTTCTTGTATTCAAATCACCACATAACATGATATTTACATCCTTATTTTCTGCAATTTCTAACATAATGTCTTCAAGAATCAAAATTCCATCTTTAACTGCATGGTTATTATATATTGGCCCTCCTTCTGGTACCACATAACATGCAATCAATAGCACGTCCCTGGTTGTATTGAACAGTGTTTTGCTAACGTTTAAGACTATCATGTTAGCACAATTTTACACTGACCTGCGTAACATACATTTTATATATTTTCTTCACCATTAACAACACCCCACCTGAGTTACGACCTTTATGTGATAATTTCTCTTTGCTGGAGCATGAAATTTCACAAAATCATTAAAAACACCAGAGAGAGAGAGAGAGAGAGAGAGAGAGAGAGAGAGAGAGAGATGATGTGCACAAACATACATAATCATATAAACGTGCATACGCACGGGCACGTGCATAGATCCCCGTGTACAACGGAGAGCGTACACACACAAGCACATAACTACCTACAAGAAGATAAATACACATTATTGTGGGAACATAAACTCTTGCAAGCGCTTTTAATATCCGTTATATCCAATCCTTAATAATATTCAGTCACACTGGCATAGAATCTGACCGTGTCAAACACATCTAACCGAACGTTCAAAAGTGAAAAATCGGTCATTCGTACGCACAGCGACGTAGTATTTAAGTTTTTTGCATGTATATATACACACATATCAACACGTATACCACACCCGTACACAACATACACGCACGCTTTCTTTCTCGGACGACTGGAAACACATGCAAGCAAGCAAGCAAATACACACACACACACACACACACACACTTTGATAACTCTTCATCTTCAAGTACGTGTACAAGTAACTGTGGGCGACCAGTATTTGCCATTTAAATAAAGGGGGAGGGGAGGGAGCGAGGGGGATGGGGTAGAAGTAGAGCAGTGAAAGTGGGATAACTGACACGCTCGCTCTAAGTTGCTCCCTGCACATGCTCCTTGCCCCAGTATTCCAATGCTGCAACCGTTTGGCCGTGAAATCCGCAGGCACCTTACAGTTCTCATATGAAAACCCACAGGCACCTTACAGTTCTGATATGAAAACCCACAGGCACCTTACAGTTCTGATAATGATTATTGGGCAGAAACAGGTAGGATGGGAAGGGGGAGAGGTGAGGGCAGAATTAGACGGGTGGTCGGGCAGAATCGGCAGAGTTGGCAAATAAGAGAACTGTCGACTCAAATCAAGTAAAATAAATAAATAAATGATAATAACAGAAAATAAATAATCAAAAAATTCTTATTGACGCAAGATAGAGTGTCTAACATGCCACAAATTAGTCAGTTGCAAGACACACAACTACACAATAAAGCATAAGACAATGATATCAGGTACAATCAAGTAGGTGAACAATGATCAAGTTCTTAGGGTATGCATCGTGTGATTGTCTACCTCCTGACAGTGCACATCACAGTGCACATCACAGTGCACAAAGGTAGACCACAAGACAAAAGGACCAGACATGTGACATCAAGATCAATGAACTTCGGCAGGCGGATGTTGTCATTTTTGTTTCCACTCACGCCCACCACTGATGCGTTCGGTGTCTCGTCTGTAGCACAGCCCAAGATACGCGGTTCCACGTCCAATCATAACAGGTGTTACCTCGTCTGTAGCACAGCACATGTGGGGGTACTTTTCCATTTTTTTATGCAGAGGCACACATAAAAAATAAACAGAACTAATAAACATTCCTTGATTCTAAAGAATAAAAGGAAGCATGGAGGAAGCACAGAGAAAAAAAAACACATGCAAAAAGTAATTTAGTCAATGGATTCAATCTCACATGGACATGTTACTCTTATAACATGATTTTCTCTCTCTCTTTTTTTTTTTTTTTTTTTTTTTTTGAAAATAATTCCGTCCCTATACCAAGTGTCAGTGATCTTATTGTTTTTCTTTAACAGTCTGGTCCTTCTGGCCACATCAGCACGCACCCTGGTAAGGTCTTCATCAATGTAAATCCTGGTGCCGACGGACCAGAGGAGGCCTGAGACGAGCTATGAGCTGCGGGAGACGGCCACTGCAGGAAGGAAAACAGCTTCCTGCCATCTACCTTGCTCAGTGGCGCTTAGAGCGCTAATGAAGGCTTGCTTGAATTTATAACAGGTGAATTTCACCAGCACTGGTCGGGTGGACTGAGACCCCTGAGCCGCCTGACGTCCCACCCTGTGCGGTCGATGGCGTGGTCAGGGATGTCCACGCCGACAGCCCTGGCCACAGTCTGCACGATGACGTCGGTGTTCTCTCCGGCTGACTCAGGCACGGAACTGATACGGAAGTTATTACGCCGCCAGATCGTCGACCTGATCCTGCAGCGCTCGAATCTCCTTGTCCTTGACCTCCAGCTGCTCTCTGAGCCTCACTATCTCTTCCTCAACTCGTTGGTCACCTGGGCGGCCCACAGCCTTGGACAGCAATTCCAGTACAACTGGATCGGTCATGGCTGCCTTCACCTCCTCCCTCACTGTCCCAGCAGACGACATGGTGGGGGCTGGAAAGGTGGACCCTGATGAGTTGTTTCCAACAGTGTGCTGGACAAGAAATCTGGATTGACTATTGTGTCGTTACAGTCCGATCCGTGAGTCTGACGTCAGAACACAGTCTCTTGCCTTCACTGTCAACAACCGGGGAGGGGGGGGGGGGGGGGGGGGGGGGGGGGGGGGGGGGGGGGGGGGGGGGGGGGGGGGGGGGGGGGAAGCAGGATGCTTTGCCTTGTCATTTGACATAATATGTGCGGATGCACACAACAGGACGAATAGATCGTGCTAAAGAAATAGCTTCCCCAAACCGTTTTCAACTTGCTGGACGAGTAACAGCTACACAAGAGACATAAAATGTATTGGCCACGTCGGTTCACGTTTCACATGCTGGTGTTTTCAGAGAAAACGAAAGACACGCGCAAGTAAAGCACAGGCGCCTTGCTTTTCTCTATCTCCCGCACTCTCCGACCTCGCTTTCCCGTATATATCTTAAATGACAGGTTTGACGTTCTCTACATCAAAACATGTTTTCTTCAGATACCTATTTCTATGAAATATCACACACGAAAATAATAACAACAGTTAAATGCGACTAAATAAAGTCACCTGGTGGGTCAATACACTCCAAAACACAGCACATTATCACAATAGTCTATCCGAAGTAAGCACACTTCACCACAGAGTCCAATACACCCTGTGTTCGCTTCAACACAGCAATATTCAAGGGAGCCCAAACTTGCAGTTGTTCAGCAATCCGCCATTACGTTACATTCCAACGGTAGAGTTGTACAATGTTACTGTGGCCTTAAATAACAGTAGAATTGTACACCGTTACTGTGACCCTAAATAACGGTAGAGTTGTACAGTGTCACTGTGGCCTAAGGTAACACTAGTTTTGTTCACCGTTACTGTGACCCTAAATAACAGTAATGTTTCTGTGACGTTAAATGATGGTAGAGTTGTACACTATTTCTGTGGCCTTAAATATCGGTAGAGTTGTACACCATTACTGTGGCCCTAAATAACGGTAGAGTTGTACATTGTTACTGTGGCCCTAAATAATGGTAGAGTTGTACGCCGTTACTGTTGCCTTAATTACCGGTCAAGTTGCACACCGTTACTGTGGCCCTAAATAACGGTAACTTTGTACACCGTTACTGTGGCCCTAAATAACGGTAAAGTTGTACACTGTTACTATGGCCTTAAATAACGGTAAAGTTGTACACTGTTACTGTGGCCTTAAATAACGGTAAAGTTGTACACTGTTACTGTGGCCTTAAATAACGGTAAAGTTGTACACTGTTACTGTGGCCTTAAATAACGCTAAAGTTGTACACTGTTACTGTGGCCTTAAATAACGATAGAGTTGTATACCATTACTGTGGCCCAAAATAACAGCGGAGTTGTACACTGTTTCTCTGGCCATAGATAAGGGTAAACTTGTAAAACCGTTACTGTGGCTCTAAATGACGGTAGAGTTGTACACTGTTACTTATAATAAATAGTAGTGTTAATTTATATAGCGCCTATTCTCTAAAGATTAGTGCTCTAAGCGCTTTACATATAATATAATAAACACTCTCGTTTACACAACGGGCTGCCTACCTGGGTAGTGCCGACTGAAGAGCTGCCTGCCGGCGCATCATTCAGTCATTTCCCGTGTCATCCGGTCAATATCGTTCACTCGATTTCCTTTTCCTTCATTCATTCTTTCTATTTCTCACGCTGGGTGCATGCTATGTGTAACGTGTCATCCATACCAACGGACAAACTGGCAAAGTTGCACACCGTTACTGTGGCCTTAAATAACGGTAAAGTTGTACACTGTTTCTGTGGCCCTAAATAACGGTAGAGTTGTACATCGTTAGTGTGGCCCTAAATAACGGTAAAGTTGCACACACCGTTACTGTGGCCCTGAATAACGGTAGAGTTGTACACCGTTCCTGAGGCCTTAAATAACGGTAAAGTTGCACACCGTTACTGTGGCCCTGAATAACGGTAGAGTTGTACATCGTTATACTGACCCTAATGACGGCTAAGTTGTACTCGACTGGAAGTTTACACCGTAACTGTGGGCTAAACAACGACAGATGTGTGCCAGGTGTACCTTGCCATCGTTGTTACCTGTGACTCAAGCACCAGAGTTGTATCCGACTGGCTGTGTTTTCACATCGTTACCGTGGTTGTAACCAGAGGCACAGCTGTGTCAGTCTGTTTTCACATCGTTACCGTGGTTGTAACCAGAGGCACAGCTGTGTCAGTCTGTGTTCACATCGTTACCGTGGTTCTAACCAGAGGCAGAGCTGTGTCAGTCTGTGTTCACATCGTTACCGTAGTTCTAACCAGAGGCAGAGCTGTGTCAGTCTGTGTTCACATCGTTACCGTGGTTCTAACCAGAGGCACAGCTGTGTCAGTCTGTGTTCACATCGTTACCGTGGTTCTAACCAGAGGCACAGCTGTGTCAGTCTGTGTTCACATCGTTACCGTGGTTCTAACCAGAGGCACAGCTGTGTCAGTCTGTGTTCACATCGTTACCGTGGTTCTAACCAGAGGCACAGCTGTGTCAGTCAGTCTGTGTTCACACTGTGACCATGGTCCTGACGTACTGTAGATCGACTTGTGTCAGACTGAGTTCCCACACCGTTGCCGTGGTCTAACTAACGGCAGACCTGTGTCAGGCTGTGTGTATTTTCACACTGTAACCATGAGTGCTTGCCATCAGCGGGGGGCACGTTAGACTCTCTGTGCTTTCACATTATCACCGTCATGGTCCTTATCAACGGCAGACTTTATCAGATTGTCTGTCCTTGCTGTTACCATGGTAATTACTAATGGCAGAGGTGTATCAGACCGTTAACCGTTATCATGATAGTAGCTAATGGTAGAGATGTGTCAGACTGTCAGTGCTAGCCGTTGCCTTGGTAATAACTAATGGCAGAGATGTGTCAGACTGCTGTGTTAACTGTTATCGAGGTAATAACTAATGGCAGAGATGTGTCAGACTGCTGTGTCAACCGTTATCGTGGTAATAACTAATGGCAGAGATGTGTCAAAAACTGCTGTGTCCACCGTTATCGTGGTAATAACTAATGGCAGAGATGTGTCAGACTGCTGTGTCAACCGTTATCGTGGTAATAACTAATGGCAGAGATGTGTCAAACTGCTGTGTCAACCGTTATCGTGGTAATAACTAATGGCAGAGATGTGTCAGACTGCTGTGTCAACCGTTATCGTGGTAATAACTAATGGCAGAGATGTGTCAGACTGCTGTGTCAACCGTTATCATGGTAATAACTAATGGCAGAGATGTGTCAGACTGTCTCTGTTAACTGTTATCGAGAAAAAGCTAATGGCAAAGATGTACTATACTGTGTTAACCGTTACGTGGTAATAACAATGGCAGAGAGTGTGCCATACTGTCTCTGTTTATCGTTACCGTGGTAACAGCGAACGGCAGAGGTATGCCAGATTGTCTGTGTTTTCACATATATTCCGTGACCATAACTAACGGCAAGGTGTGTGGGTTTTTGTCCGTGTATACCTGACTCAGCAACGAGTGTCATTCTTACGAGATAACGATAGTTCCAAAATGGCTGATTTACAGCTTATTGCCTTCAATGATAGTCACGAAAAGCAGTAGGATATAAAACACGTATAATCCTTGTGTCCACTCGATTTTGAATTGGAATAAATGTTGCCTTGAAAATACATTTCAATTGCATGTAATGCCACAAGAAGGCCGTGGACCACACACACACACACACACACACACACACACACACACACACACATTTTAAGTTTAATCGTAGTAGTACTGTAATATCTATTCATTGGTTTGATTTTTTGCATTTGTTATAAGTATCAGTTACTACATAATGGCGGCGTCAGCACATCAACCATTAGTACATGATTATCCCATATACTTTGTATTGAAGGCAAAAAGATCAGCATCAGCATACAAATGTCAATCAGTTAGAATTTTAAAAAAGAGAAAGAATAAAAACTGTATGCTCATATCTAACAGTAGTCAACACACAGACTGCACGGTGAGTCAAAAAAGTGGTTGAAAGATAGCAGGATGAAAGCCCATTCTTCTCTCCTCCCACTCTCAGCCCGTTCTTCGAAAACAAAAAGTTTTAAAAAAGGTTGGAGGACTCCTATCACGATCATGCAATGAAGTTACTGCGGACAAATCCGTTTAGTCCACAGTGTGACACTGGCGGAGATGGTGAGGAGCAGTAGTGGCCAGTAGCATCATCACTGTCACACTGATGAAAGGTCACTGCAGACTCCTCATCCCTGTAGGTTAATGCCACCCTGCTCCTCTGAACTCTGCCGTAACACACCTGTTCCTCACCGTAGACGCAAACCTCCGTCCTTCAAATCTATTCCACCTGGGACAATCCTTCAAATCTATTCCAATTACGACAGCCCTTCAAATCTATTCCACCTATAATAGTCCTTCAAATCTATTCCACCTAGGATTGTCCTTCAAATCTATTCCACCAGGGACACTCCTTCAAATCTATTCCACCTGGACAGTCCTTCAAATCTATTCTACCTGGACAGTCCTTCAAATCTATTCCACCTAGGACATCAAATCTATTCTACCTACCTCCTTGAAAAGTCCTCAAAAATCTATTCCGCTCAGGACAATCCTTCAAATCTATTCTACCTAGAATAGTCCTTCAAATCTATTCTACATAGAATAGTCCTTCAAATCTATTCTATCTAGAATAGTCCTTCAAATCTATTCCACCTAGGAGAGTCCCTTCAAATTTATTCCACCTGGGACAGTCCTTCAAAATCTATTCTACCTAGGACAGTCCATCAAATCTATTCCACCAGGGACAGTCCGTCAAATCTATTCCACTCAGGACAGTCCATCAAATCTATTCTAACTAGGACAGTCCTTCAAATCTTTTCCACCTAGGACTATTCTTCAAATCTATTCCACCTTGACAGTCCAAATCTATTCCAGCTAGGACAGTCCTTCAGATCTATTCCATCTAGGACAGTCCTTCAAATCTATTCCACCTAGGAGAGTCCTTCAAATCTATTCCATCTAGGAAAGTCCCTTTAAATCATTACATCTTTTGACAGTCTGAGAGGTGTCATCTGGCTACTACTGAAGATAACGGACGGACGAGTTTGATGACCTCAGTCCTCAGGTGAAGATAACGGACCAAGTTTGATTACCTCAGTCCTCAGGTGAAGATAACGGACCGAGTTTGATGACCTCAGTCCTCGGGTGAAGATAACGGACCAAGTTTGATGACCTCAGTCCTCGGGTGAAGATAACGGACCAAGTTATCCCCATCTTCACCTCAGTCCTCAGGTGAAGATAACGGACCAAGTTTGATGACCTCAGTCCTCGGGTGAAGAGAACGGTAAAATCCCTCTGGTATATTTACCACCGATGTTCAGCTTAGATGGTTCCAGATAAGATTACTGCACCGGATTCTTCCAAACGGAAAATATCTATCAATATTGCAATGTGCAATATAACAGACTCTCCCTTTTGTCTTTTTTGCACACAAGAGATGGAAACCATTACGCATCTCTTTTGGCATTGTCACATAGTTCATTTTTGGAAAGAGTTATCGGTGCTAATGAGGATAAGAAGTACTAAGTGGGAAAATCCTGTTTTTTGAAGAGAGAATTTCATTTTGTTTGGGGAGGCTTGTGGCATTGTTACAGACAAAGTTATTGATTTGATTATACTTTTGGCCAAATTTATACATGTAAATGTAAGCTGCAGAATATTCTGCCCTCTGCTGAGACATTTTTATATAATTTAAGATACAAATATAGAATTGAAGGAGCATTTGTTTTAGTACAGGCAAAAACAAGCAACAAAAAAAAAAAAAAAAAAACCCCCAGAATTTAGAAAATGTTGGTGCCCGTACCGAACCATCTTGGTTGAAACTGAACATACTGTGAATATGTTTCAAGTGGGACAAACGTTCAATGTAAATACTGATGTATAGGGAAAATAGAAAGCTTTTCTTTTCAATGAAAAAAAGCACTTAAAAGAAAAGTGTACATGTAGCCTAAAATTCATCGACATATGTATGTATACATGTATGTATTTATGTATGCATATGTCTTCATGTTTGGGGGGAGGGGTCATGTATGTGTGTATCTATGTATGTACATCTGTCTGTTTTTATGTGTGCATTATGAAAATTAATGTATGGATTTGTATATGGTGGTTAACATGGTTACGTTGTATGTTTGTTGTGTACTCGGTCACGAGAAACGGACCCCCCCCCCCCCCCCCCCCCCCCCCCCCCCCCCCCCCCCATTTTTCATATGTACTTTTTGTGCTTTAGAGTGAATAGATCACGATAAATCATGTTAACGTCAAACATCTTGACGCACTGTCCCTTTTGGCTTAGTTTTGAAGGGTACCCATCTCAGGTGCTGCGGCTGCTTTTCGTCGGTTCAAAACGTTCCATCAGTTTCGTGATCAGCTGTGTCTTTGTTATTTGAGCTACGAGAATTTCCTATATGTTGTTGTTGACAGTGATGCCTTCTGCACCATTCACAAAAATCAGAACGATAATATGTGCAATAAAGTGACCGCAGTGAAGCTACGTGTGTACCCACCTTCTGTCACACGTTGCGAACTATGAATTTGCCAAAATGTTTGCAATAAAATCGTCTCTCTCGAAAATGTTTAACGTATTAGAAACAAAGTACACCACAGTTTCAAAGAACAATCTTTTGCTTTTTTTTTTTTTTAGCTATGCTACATTACCATGGGCCTATTCTGATGTCCTCTGTCGCCGGGTTATCTCCCCCACCCCCATTTGGCTTCAACACAAATTTAATTCCTTACAAATTCATATTGGTCTTTTCATTGAAAAACAAAAAGTTTATGTGCACTTTCCAAATGTGAGCGCATATATTGTTTAAGAATTGTTAACCTGCACTTGTTTTCCCCTACTACTTAATTGTTCAGCATTATATATATATATATATATATATATATATATAAATAGAAAGAGAAATATATATAGAATATATATATATATATAATGCTGAACAATTAAGTAGTGGGGGAAAACAAGTGCAGGTTAACAATTCTTCCATCATTATAGTAATGACTTGGCAAAGATTTGAAATTGAGAGGAACAAAAAAAAAAAAAAAAAAAAAATTTGAAGATAAAGTTAATGGGAAAATGTATATCATAAATATGAAAACCCTTCACACTAGCTGCATGAGGAAACTATTGCAATCTCTCTCTCGAAGACAGATCTATATGTATTGCCTGCTCCGAGGCCTTTCGTCCGCTGGATCGGACTCATCAGGGAGACACGGCTGATTGTGTCTGTGCTCTTGGCGTCAAATAGAGACACACCACAGTCCATAATTCTGTGGTGTTCCGACTGCCAAGGGTTCGAAAAAGAATCCAACAGCACCCCCCAAAGCAGCCAGCGAAAGGTAGTAGAATTTTACAAAACGAAAGCGTGGAGAGGAAAAAAGTTGTTGAAAACTAAAAAAAACATTACGCAAACAGTATAAAATGTAAGGGACAATCTTTGAGCCTATGCTTGAGGATCCATTAAGGATGCAAGGGAGATCAAAAGATATGGAACAGTCTGAGTGGTCAGCTCTGCTGTTCAATACCCAAGCATTGTCAGTGGCTAAGAATTGTGCAGAACAACCTTTCCTTGGATCTCGTAAGAGATGCAATCACCCACTGACTGACCAAACAATATAATGCTGAACAATTAAGTAGTGGGGGAAAACAAGTGCAGGTTAACAATTCTTCCATCATTATAGTAATGACTTGGCAAAGATTTGAAATTGAGAGGAAAAAAAAAATGAAGATAAAGTTAATGGGAAAATGCATATCATAAATATGAAAACCCTTCACTAGCTACATGAGGAAACTATTGCAATCTCTCTCGAAGACAGATCTATATCTATCGCCTGCTCCGAGGCCTTTCGTCCGCTGGATCGGACTCATCAGGGAGACACGGCTGATTGTGTCTGTGCTCTTGGCGTCAGATAGAGACACACCACAGTCCATAATTCTGTGGTGTTCCGACTGCCAAGGGTTCGAAAAAGAATCCAACAGCACCCCCAAAGCAGCCAGCGAAAGGTAGTAGAATTAAACAAAACGAATATATATATATATATATATATATATATGTGTGTGTATATGTGTGTGTGTGTGTGTGTGTGTGTGTGTGTGTGTGTGTGTAGTCCCGGCCTGAGTTCCGTTCATACAGCACACGGCATCATGCTGCAAGAAGTTGAAGGGACTGACCATGTGGAACATACGGCGTGATGCCATCCATTCCAAGAACCGGCGAGCAATCTCTGCATTTGACTCTAGAGGATTTACCTGAATGCTTCGTAACCCAGCGGAAAACCCCAACTTTTGTAATTAGGCACTGGACAGTTGATGGAGGTGAAGATGCTCTCAAGAAAGTACAAAGTTCAAACCTCCGCAGGATTCTTCTCCGGAAATACAGCAGCATGTCAGATCAGGAAATACCAGCGTGGGCAGAACTCGGCAAAGAAGACGACATTGGACTACTACCCTGTGAACAATCACCCAATCACCGAGTACAGGACAGTCCAGGAGTGCTTGCGACTTGCAGAGGAGGCTAGGAGAGAGGTTGGACAAGAGTACGTTATCACTACGTTTAATCTAGCGGTGTGTATGAAAGCCTTCCTGATCGTCTGGAACCAACCTGACTGGTACAAGATTGCATTTCATTCTGATCGTATTTTCCACCTTGACTGTGCGTACCTCAAGATGCTGGGGGAAAGCTGCTGGATGGCTCCGAGTTCGGAGATATCCTTCTGGAGGCAGACTTGATCTCTTCAGGTTCTCTACAAGGGGTGCTGTCTGGCAAACATTATGAATGAGCTTTGTTCTGCCATAAGACAATGCCTGAGAGTCTAGAACGGAAAGATATCTTGAAATCAGAGATGAAGACGCGTCATTTCCGACACTGTCAGAAGACAGCATGATCAAACTCCAGACAGCTCATGTTTCTTCTCAAAAGAGACGTTGACTGAGCTTCAGCAAAATGAAGCTATCTTCAGTTTCATGGCAGAGTACGAACAGTTCAGAGATAGAGTCAGAGAAGGAGCCTTTGACCAACTGCACAAGTTTGGTTGTCGTACATCGATCGTGTATGGCTTGTCCTAGCGCTCCTTGAGGCTGTCAAAATTAACGACTTCCTGCTGTACGCACAAACGATGTCCCAAATGCCAGACCTCTTCTTCAGTTTCGGTGGACAAACCTACGCACGCTGCCTGACCTTCTTCTCGGTCTTCTTGGCAAACATTGACTTGCCACGTCCTGGAGCCAAGGAAATGCTGCAGAGAGGTGCTTTCAGCGTGGCAAGGTCCTTCATTCCTGGCAATCGCCGTGCAGTGGACAAGACCATGGAAAAAACGTTCATGAAGCACGCCAAAAGCCGAGGAGCAGGCGGAAGTGGCGCTGGTCTCACGGGACTGCTGTCCAGCCGGGAGACCTACCAAAGATGGGTCAGGACAACCCCATGAGAGGTCAAAGTATCTTCATCAATTCTCGACATGGCTAGCATGGCACAAGGTGATTAGGTTGGCAGTAGACATTATGACGTGCTTCCTTCTAAGATACTGAAGAGCGAAGGCAACGTCATGAAGACTCAGGATGCAATCGAAAGTTTCATCAACCCTTTCTGTATGGAAGCCTCGGTCAAACTCATCGCCCAGTCATCTGGAGCATCTGTGTCCCAGCCGGCATTCAGCATGATGTGTTGAGGGCAGGAAAATCTGGTAAAGCCTCGAAGAAGGCGTTCATCACGCAGAGACTGATGGCAGCTGACAATTTCTTTGAACCAGTCAAGCGGCTAAACCTGAAAACGATGACATCGGTGAACAAAACCGTCCATATAAAGACTACCAAGAAGAAGGTTGGGAATACAAACAGCAAGGGAACCTTGCCTTTCAACTTCTTATGAAGGCACAGGAAGCAGGTGTTCAACTCGATCTGAAACAGTTGATGACATACCAACTTACTTCTGTACCACACAGTATAGCCACTGCTGACAATTTCCTTGCCAAGACCGACAAAGCAAAAGGTTTCAACTACCTCAAAGATGCCGATGGAAGATGCCGATCTACCTCCACATGACGCGACGCTGATTGTGATCGATGGCAACGCAGTGTTTCACTGTTTGCAGCAGCTTCCTTCCAATTTCAAGGAGATCAGCCAGAGATATTTGACATGCTGCCAAAGGGAACGCACGTAGTGTTCAATACAGACATGTACAAAACGGTCTCTCAATCAAAGCGATGGAAAGGAAAAGGAGAGGCACTAGCGATAAGATCATCGTGAAAGGAGAAAGCTTCTGTCAAACGACGAAAACAAGAAGCAGCTCAGCCAAGTATTACTCGACGTTTGGAGCAAAGCTGCACCCAAAGAATGCACTAAAATTCAAGGACAGAAAAGTCATGCTGATGTGTGAGGGAGGAGCCTTCTGCTGCAATCGGCAGATGAGCTGTTGACAAAACAGGTTGCCAATCGCAACACTCAAATCCACACGAGAAGAGACAGATTCCAGAGTTGCCCTCTACTGTGCGTACGCTGAACGGAATGGCTGCAGGTTCGTTCGCGTCAAGAGTCCCGCCTCGGACATTTTCTTCATTTTACTGCACTTCGCTCTGCAGCTGAAGGACGTGGTGATTCTGTTCGACACAGGAATGGGGAACAAACAACGCCTGATCAACGTCACTGACATCGCAAAAGCATACGGGCAACAGCACTGCATCATCTTCCTGGCTCTTCATGCTTATACCGGCTGCGACACACAAGTGCGTTCAAGGGCATTGGGAAAATTATTATTAAACCCATCAAAGTTCTTCAGCAGAATCCAAGATTTGTGGAAACAATTGCCCGCCTTGGAGGTACACAGGCCATCACTGAAGAAGTCAAAGCCGATCTTGAGACCTTCACCTGTGTCATGTAGGGCAGACATCGTTTCACCAGTGTCAATGACCTCCGACACTAGCTACTCAAGGAGAAAAGCGGAGACGAGCCATTGAACGCAAACCACAGCGTTGACATGGCAAGCATGCCTCCGTGCAAACAAACTCTTCAATAGCACATCAAACGGAGCAACTATCAAGTTGTCATTTGGAAGAGGGCTCTCGAACCATGTCTGATGTTCCAGCAGCAAGCAATGGACATGGATGGATTGAC
>JADBJO010002693.1:125000-162500 GCA_016801955.1 Conus betulinus | reverse complement strand
TAATAATCGAACGAAATTTTATTTTACCAGGATAATGAGATAAGCAAATTGTACATGCTTTTTCCACCCAGCCCCTGGGAAACAAAAAAAAAAGAAGAGAAAAAAGAAAAAAGCAATGGAAAACATGCAAGACACTATCGCAACAACAGGGAGAAAAGGTGAATGTCTATAAGCAACAACAGGGAGAGAGAGAGATGTCTAGAGAGAGAGAGAGAGAGAGAGAGAGAGGGAGGGAGGGAGGGAGGGAGAGGGAGAACAGATAGACAGAGACGGGGAGGAGTAAGAGAACAAACTGATGATTTTTTTTTATTTGTTCATAATGTTTTTGTTGTCGTTGCCGTCATCCTCATCCTCGATCATTTGTAGTGATGGCTGAATTGCTTCGATAGGTAGGGTGTTTAATGGTAACTTTACTTGCAAGGATTCTTTTATGCAGAAAGCCAAGTGAAAACCTAAATACGCTGGCGGTCAACACTTCCAATACAACAATACCGAGAGTGAAAGTTTAAAAATTCATGCACATTCACACCAGTATCAGAACTAGTTCTGCATGCAATGAAAGCATGAGCCTGCGCCTATATACATCATTACATGGGTGACACCTCCTCCCTCCCCCCAACCACACACACACACACACACACACACACCACACACACACACACACACACACACACACACACACACACATCTTCATTTTAAGACAGACTCTACTTCAGCAAATGCCTGTGCATGTACAATGTAATGAATGGATCAGCCCCGAAGATAATCTTTGGAAGCTTTGTCTTCAATGGTTACAGACACACTCATAAACTGTCTCTTCCCAGACCTCGATGTAATCTTTATAGATCAAGTTTTCTGTACTCTGGAGGGACCGCATGGAATAATTTGCCTTCCTCCATAAAATCATGTCCCTCAAAACCTACATTTAAAAGAGCACTAAAAATGCATCTGATGGAAACTCTGCGCATCAGTTGAAGCCATTTCCATCAATACGATCCCCCTCTCTCTCTCTCTCTCTCTCTCTCTCTCTCTCTCTCTCTCTCTCTCTCTCTCTCTCTCTCTCTCTCTCTCTCTCTTGAACTTGAACTTCCAATAATGGTTTGATTATTGTTTCATATTTCATATGAGAGTTATGCATTTGCATGACAGAAATTGTGTGCTTTTAAAAATGGTTTTTGAGCTTGTTGTTATATGTTGAATTAGTTTCTTTCTTGTTTATGAGGGCAGGATGTAAAAAAAAAAAAAAAAAAGCTGGAAAGCTTATTCTTTAACCCTCAGTAAAGATAATTTTGACTTCATTTGACTTGACGAGGAGGGCGAGTTGTTGTTACGGTCGGTTTTCGACGCATTTTTTTCAGAGCTCCATCTTACGTCAACATGCCGGTTATTTCAGTATGTTTTCGAGCTCTATGGGGCTCTTTTTAATGGACTTGTCATGGGAAAACGTTTTCATGAGAAAGCAGCTGTAAGTGGCCGCTCAGTGTCAGTCTGTGTTCCAGTGGCAGTTCGTTCTTACTTTGCAGTGGAGATAACAAAACGAACCTCGGACCCAACAAAACACCAAAAACACAAACAAAACAAATCCACATTGACTCCGGAAAGACAGGGGCCAGGCGCAGGGAGGGGAAAACAGTACTGGTGCTGTTGATCAAGCAACCATTGCTGATGTTGTCAGAATGTTCAGTTCACTACACCAGAAAATGACTACGATGGTCATCAAGATGGATTCTATAATTCCACAATGCAGGAAGAAAAGGGTAGACTGCGGACAGTATACATCCCATATTGCAGGAAAAAAAATTGATAGACTGTGGACAGTATATATTCCACATTCCAGGAAGGATGGGATAGACTGCGAACAGTATAAATTCCACAATACAGGAAGAAAAGGATAGACTGCGGACAGTATATATATTTCAGGAACACATGGATAGTCTGCAGACAGTATATATTCCACATTGCAGGAACACGTGGATAGACTGCGGACAGTATATATTCCACATTGCAGGAAGGAATGGATAGACTGCGGACAGTACACATTCCACATTGCAGGAACACGTGTGGATAGACTGCGGACAGTATATATTCCACATTGCAGAAGGAATGGATAGGCTGCGGACAGTATACATTCCATATTTCAGGAACACGTGGATAGACTGCGGACAGTGTACACTCCACATTGCAGGAACACGTGGATAGACTGCGGACAGTATATCTTCCACATTGAAGAAGGAAGGAATGGATAGGCTGCGGACAGTATACGTTCCATATTTCAGGAACACGTGGATAGACTGCGGACAGTATACACTCCACATTGCAGGAGCACGTGGATAGACTGCGGACAGTATATCTTCCACATTGAAGGAAGGAATGGATAAACTGCGGACACCATACATTCCACATTGCAGGAAGGAATGGATAGACTGCGGACAGTATATATTCCACATTGCAGGAAGGAATGGATAGACTACGGACAGTATATATTCCACGTTGCAGGAACACATGGATAGATTGCGGACAGTATACATTCCACATTGCAGGAATGAATGGCTAGACTGCGGACACCATACATCCCGCATTGCAGGAACAAATGGATAAGCTACAGAATGATTTTGCTTGTGTGGTGAAAGAAAATAAAGAACTGAAAGAAAAAAATCGACAAGCTAGGGAAGAAGAAAGTGACGATTTGGAAGGCAGAAGTAGACCAAATGATCTCTTGTTGCTGCGTTGCCCATCCAACGGACAGAAATTACTGTTAAGACTGCAGTGAGATATGAGATAGGTATTGAGGACGAAGTCGAGATTGAGCGAGTTCACTGTCTGAGTCTGGAAAGGGGCCACATCTCATGATCGTCTGCTTCAACAGTCTCAAAGCCAAGCTAGGTGTCGGGCCTGAGGAATAAAAACCATCTACTGTTGTGTTTTTTTTTTCCCCGAGGACATTTAACTCCGATGAGGGGGTCCAGCGTCGTACGCTGCTGCCTTTCCTGAAGGAAGCGAAGAAAGCCAACAAGAAAGCCCTCCTCCGCTTCGACTCCCTATTCATACAACTCTGCAACCAGTGATATGGTGCAGCGACAGATGCGGGGATGAGGGGCAGGCCGACGTCATCAGGATACGGACTACGAACGAGACAATCTGTCGGCGATTCTGTCTCTAACCCTTAGTCATCGGTTGTAAGCACATTCACACACCAACCCACTTCATCCACCCATACACCTACACTTTTACCCAGTAAAGTGTTTTTTCTGTTTGAAATAATAGCGTGGAATGTACAAGGTTTATTTTGGAAGCTAAAATATTCGCTCCAGCGTTTCTGTGAAAAGTTTAAGATATCTTTCTCCTCGGAAGTGAGAAAAAAAAAAGTAATAAAGAAAATGCTTTCCCTGATTTTCATGTGTTTCACTCTCCACACACGACAAAACTAAAAGGTGTTGTAGTTGTTTGTGTAGACAAATCTGTTACCTGCCATGTGGAACAATTGCTTCAGTCAACAGAGCACTGTGCCTTTCTGAAGGTTAGTAAGTCCGTTTTGAATTCTCCGTTTGACATTCTTTCTGGATTTGTTTCACCTGAACGTTCGGTGATTTATGGAAAAGACAGTGATATTTGTATTAATCTGTTAGAAAACTGTATGTCTGATTTAATGGACTAATATCCTGACTTACCTTGGTTAATGTGTAGCAGTTTTAATGTCCGCACATCTGAACTCTCTGGTGTGGATAATGTCGTTGAAAATAGACAGGCACAACCACTTGAATATGTTCGTAACTCTAAAGACACAGACATTTTCTCGCTTCCGTGACTGATTCAGAAGTACCTTTACAAAACATGGTGGTCGCTTTTACACACTCTTTGTAGATTTCTCTAAAGCATGGCAAGAGAAATGGAACTCGCAGACGGATAACAAATTGTGCAAAATCCGTCAAAACCTGGAAGAGTTTTTACCATGTTCCCGTGGCGGCCTTAAAGAAGAAACAAGTTTGTGTGCGTTTGCATACAGTCCACTTCTTCTATACCATTCTTATCTTTTAAAAGTGAAGAAGCTGCGTGATGCATCCCATGTCAAGTACTATTCACAGTGAAACATGTTCTTTTAGAGTGTCGGGATTTGCATGATGCGAGCGAGGCATAAACATTTTACAGCAGACTCCATGAAAACCTTGTTCCCACCTGATGTGATCTTTGAATTTCTGAAAGAGGTCAACAGTTTTCATTTGATCTCAGATTTTACAGAAGAAAGATTTTTAACGAAGGTTCCGGTATGTTTTTAGATGGTGTATTTTGAAGGGTTGTGTGAACTTAAAAAAAATCCTTTTTTAATGACTTGTGAGTAGGCTTGGACGCGGTGACAGCCCTGATATGGCCATCTGTGGTCGGCTGCACTATAAACAACATGACTTACTTACATTTTGATTATACGCAAAGAAAAATATATCTGATAGTATACACAAACAAAAAACTGCTGTACCTCTTATTACAGAAAACGGGCACTCACGGAAAACTGTTCAAAAATCTGAAGGTTACGTATAGAAATGTGAAGGCACCTGTCAAAGTGGGGACCAAAATAACTGGGTATTTTGACTTTGTGTCGGGTGTAAGACAAGTCTATGTTTTAATCCCATTGTTATACTCCACATTTTTGTCTGAGTTACAAGCTGATTTATTTGAATAGGATGCAAGAAGTATCGACATTTTTGCGGATCCACTTGCTACTTTTCTGTTGATTTACACAGATGATATTGTTTTAATGCTTGACTCTGTGGCAGACTTACAAGATAAGATAGGCTGTCTGGAAAATTACTGTCATAAGTGGGGTCTTTTTTTTTTTTTTTTTGTGTGATCAGTGTGGAGTCCCGTTTCACGTGCGGTCTGTATGGAGTTCTGAACTCTGCAAGGAGTGAGTGCTGAGTCATCAAGCATTGAAGTTTGGTGGGCCGAGTGGTGGCTAAGCACTTCGGTCAAAATTCTTGGTGAAGAGCAGTTGGGCTCTCATTCTTGTGCCAGCGTTTGCGCTGTGGGCCTGACTTCGGTCAATATGGTGAGCCGTCCGTCGTGAGCGTGTTTACTCGTGGTCGAGCAGTTGTCTGTGTTTCTGTGTGCTGCGACCCTGAGGTTCAGGTGCTGGGTGTGGCCAGCCGCAGTTGTCGTTTGATGTTGTAGCAGGTATGTGGAGTTAATTACAGTGTTAGTAGTGTAGTTAAGGGTGGCGTTGTCTGGTGCACATTTCTGTCAACTTGTACAAAGGCGTAAATAATATGAGCTCATGTTTTGAATCAGTTTCAATTTTTTTTAGGGAAAAGGGAAGAGAGAGGGAAATGGGGAAAATAAAGATTTAAACGAAGCAAGCTGAGAAAAGTATGTTGGTGGTGGGTTTTGACCAGCGGGCTGTATTGAGAGGTGAATCAAGGAAAAGGAAAAGAAGGAAATTGGTTATGAAGTTTTGAATGGAAATGTAAATAGTTGTCGTTGGTTCGATCCTGGCGTTAGAATCGAGTTCGTGACAGGGGGCTTCGTACGGAAATGCTTTTGGGAAGCATAGACAGGGTGTGTTGGCACCGGTGCTGTAGAGTCATGATTGTGCCGCGTCATGGAAGTTACTGGAAGGATAAGTGTTGTGTAGTTGTATGAAGAGGTACTAGTGTCCAAGCAGCGCGGTTAGTGTATAATGTGGTTACCCTATTTAACAATATAGGTTAAGATTGTTCCTACATTGCGGGAGATTTGTGCAAGTGTGCTTATGCCTTGGATGATTGGCGCGGAGATATAGTTGTCCTGTCCCATTGGTCTTCTTTGAAATCGAGACATGTATCTGTTGTGGACGTTACAGTATGACTGAGAATGTGTGTGTGGGAAGGTGTATTATGAAGTAGCCCTTTTGTATACCGTAGCGCAATGAGGAGTGTAACTTTGTGGTATAAACAAAGTAGGATAGTGATAGATGTAACTCGCTTATGGAGCTAATAGGCTCTGGAGTGTGTAAAGAAAAATCCTGGGAAGGGGTAAACTAAGGGGTTACCTTTGTTAGTGATGTATGTAGTTATGTATATCTACAGTAGGAGGGTAACAGCGTCAAGTGCAGGTGAGGGCGCATTCCCAACATCCTGTAGCCCGGTACATCAGGCGGTGCAGGGCCAGTTTTGTCGGGGAGCTGTGGACGGCCAGTTGCTGGTATTCCTGTCCCTGACTGGCGTTCGTGGCAAGTGCCTGCGTTTACCCCACCTGCACTCCCCATCCTGCTGTGCTTCGGACTGTTGTCCCAGTCCTCCCCCCCCCCCCCCCCCCCCCCCCCCCGATGCTACATCCCCTTTTCCTTTCTCCCCCATCCGGCCAGCCCTTCACAGCCTGGCCATTAATGTCGCCGTTGCTGTGTCGCCGTTGCTGTTATCGCCGTTGTTGTTGGCGTCGTTGCTGTTGTCGCCGCCGCTGCTGATCACCCGTATCGCCGACTCCTCCACTCTGTGATCGCCGCCATTGAGGTGTGTCGTCGCCGCCGTGGGTGGAGTTTGTCACTGTGGTTGGTGGCGGTCGTCGCTGTCGCCGTTGTGTTGGCGGTGGCTGTGGATTCCACTGATGTTGTGGAAGCCCTGCGTGTCACTGTCATCTGTGTCATCCTCGTCTTCGGCAGGCAGATTCGTCTGGTCACCGTCGCCGTCGTGAAAAAGTCAACGTCGTCATCGTGTGGCCTGTTTTTCTTTTTGTGTTGATTTTTTTTTGGTGGTGATAAAACACCTGAAGACATTAGGTTTGGGTGTGCATACATGGATGGATGTTAATTAAAAAGGTATGACTGAAGGGAAGAATGCGCGCAGTGAAGTATATACGAAATGAATATAGTAATATGAAGTTAGTATAATTTGGTTGTTGTTGCTGTTTTTTTTTTTTTTTTTTTTTTTTTTTTTTTTTTTTGGGGGGGGGTGTCAAGAAAAGGATTGACTTGTATTATGCTCTGTGTAATATACTGCTGGCCTGAAGGACTCTGCACACTGTAGCTAGATAAGGGGTAAAATAACTTACTGTGGCTGGCTTGGCAGTAGGAATGTGTGCTTCAGGCTTGGGTCTGTGACTTGTTATTCATAGACGATTCCGCTCATTGACTGTTTTGTCGGGAGTAAAATTCATTTTGTCAGTTCTTGTGCGGCGTGCTGTCTGTTTAGTGGGTTAGTTGTGTGTGTGTGTGTGTGTGTGTGTGTGTGTGTGTGTGTGTGTGTGTGTGTGTGTGTTTGGGGGGAGGGGTTGTACGTCCGGTTTAGCGTTCCGTGACAGTAGCCCTACAATGATTTTCAGTGGGGTGTGTGTGTGTGTGTGTGCGTGTGTGTGTGTGCGCGCGCGCGCGCGCGTGTGTGCGTGCGTGCGTGCGTGCGTGTGTGTGTGATCAAATACCAAAGGTACATAATCTTTCCATAAACTACATATCAGTTGTAGCGGGCCTAAATGTGATGTGGGATCTTATGGTGATTGTGTGCCTCATTTTCACGTAGGCTCACTGGACGCCGTATGAACTCGATTCCTTCAATAGTGTTTCCCAAGGCCGCTCACTCAGAGCTGCTTAACAAGTTTGACAGCAGTGCTAGCAGTTCCACTGCACCTTGTTCTTTGCCCGTAATCCCTGATCCATTGGTGACCCTTATTTCTACGCAAGAAAGTCAGTTCTGGACGGCATGAACAAAATGTTTTTTTTTTTTTTTTTTTTAATACCCACAGCCTTCAGTGAAGAATTGAATATTTGTAAGTTAACATCTTTCTCTTCGTTCTGTCTTTCCTCGTTCCCTGCTTCTGTGAAAAAAATTAGTGTAATAGAGAATGTGCAGCGTTTGTGCCTAATATGTAACTCTGGACACGGACCTGAACTACTCACGTCGCATTTCAGGCCTTAGAACTCGCCAACTAGTGACTATCAGTTAGCATTCATAAGAAAAAGTTCCATCCCATTCATTTTAATCTGTCTGCTTGGAACCACATAGCATGATTGTGATAGACATGTGAAAGAAAAGGAGAATCAACTTTCAGACCCAATCAACTTCTCAGAACAATATGATTTGTCTGTCTATAAATAGTCGACCTTCCTAGGGAAGGCGTAACTGCGCTGATAATTTCATCGGTTTCCAAGTTGTGTTTTTGTCAGCTCTTTATAAAAACAAACACGAAGCAATCAAAAATTTGAACTGGCTGGCATGTTGCATATGAATGTATAATACTGAATTCAAGATAAGGCATAAGCGAGAAAACATATACCAGACTCAGTTGCTATGGTGTCGTAAACAAAGATGGTGTCTACTTTAAACCCTTCTTCTTCCTAAAAAAAACTGGTTCACTCAAAAACGAGTAGGTCACTAGCGCGCCTGTTTAAAAATAGAACAAAATAAAATAAAGTGCGACTCAGCCTGTTGGCCCCTGGAGCAAAATTTGGCAACATGAGGTCGCACACGATATTTAAAAGGTAAAAAACAATGGCCAGGTTCAGGTCTAGGTAACCGTAAAATATCTGGGGAAATTAAAGTAGAAAAATCAGTCAATATGCAGATCTCAAGACTGTCGTATCAATTTGATTTTTAAATGAGACTGCATTTGTGGCAATCTTGATGGCACCCGGCAGTGAGTTCCACAGCCGTACAGAACTAGGATAAAATGAATGTAAATGGCTGTCAATATTTGATGCAGGTATGGCATAAGATTGACCACCACTCCTGGTGCTACTTCTATTCAATACTGGTTGTTCCACTGGGATATCAATTAGTTTAGCGCTGCCTTTGAGGACGGTATTAAGTTTGATAAAAGCTCTTCTCTGTTCTGTGGGTTTTTCCATTCTAATTTCCTCATGTTCTTCCTAGTATTCCCTTTCTCTCTGATATGGTTCCTGTTACGAACCGCGCTGCTCTCTTCTGAATCTTTTCGAAGTTATCAATGTCCTTTAGATTGTAAGGATCCCAGACTGAGCAACCATATTCCAGTATTGGTCTAACCAGTGTTTTGTAGCAGTCGTCCTTAACCTTTTGGGGGCGTCGTTGATATTCCTGTATAAGAAAGCTAAGATGTTGTTTGCTTTCTTACATACTAAATGTTATGTTCTTTCCATTTGAGACGACTATCTATAATCACGCCTAAATATTTTGCAGCATTGGTTTCTTTAAGAACAGTATTGTGAATAGAATATTCTGATCTAGCTGATGAGCGTTTCGCAACACTTGGCACTTCCGGGGATGAAATTCCATTTTCCAAGTTCTTTCCCACTCTTGTAAAGCGTTTAGATCTTCTTGTAGAATGCGTGTTTCATTCTTGCTTCTGATTGTTCTATATACTAAGCTGTCATTTGCAAAATGCCTTATAGTAGTTCCAGGAGAGATTTCTACTTATGTCATTTATATAAATTAAAAAGAACAAGGGCCCCAGAACAGTTCCCTGTGGTACACCTGACAAGACTGGTTTACAATGGGATGACGACCCTTCCACAATACCTTTCTGCGTTCTCCTACGAGAAATGATCTAGACCATTTTTGCAAAGAACCGCCAATGCCAGTGTGTTCTAATTTTAAGTAGCAGGCCCTCATGGTCAACCTTATCAAAGGCTTTAGAAAAGTCTAATAAAATTGCATCTATTTGCTGTCTGTTGTTAAGGCAGTTATTAAAATCATTGAGAGTTGTTAAAAGTTGAGTCTCACAACTCCTTCGCTGTCTAAAACCATGCTGGGCGTTATTTAAGAAGTAATATTTGTAGATGGTCCATTATGCTATATATAGTATGTGTTCAAGTAATCTTGCTGATATGGATGTAAGAGACACAGGCCTATAGTTCTCTGCTTTTGTTTTGTCACCCTTTTTGAATAAAGGGACAATGCTAGCATCTCGCCACTCATCAGGTATTACTCCCTGGTCCAGTGAAGCTTGGAAAAGTAGTTGGTATACCTCAGTCAATTCACTGGCACATAATTTTAAGAGCTTGCCAGGAATGCCATCAGGACCAGTAGCTTTGTTTTTTATTGATGTTGGTCAGTAACTTAAATACTCCTGCTTTGCTTACTTTGATATTTTGCATTTCAGGGAGTTTATCATCATTCTTTAGACTAACGTTAATTAGAGGCTTGGGATTTGAGAAAAACCGAACGAAAACTGATTGTTTAGTAAATTTGCTTTCCCTTCAGGGTCCTGTATTAGATTATTCTGGTTATTTCTCAGGTCTGGAATCCCAATGTTGTCCTGTCTCTTACTCCTTATGTAAGACCATAATTTCTTGTTTTTGATGATCATCTTCTGAATCATCGAATTAACATTATTTGAGTGAACAAGCCTACATTCTCTCTGACACCTTTTCTTAATATGTTTTTACCTAATCAGTAATCTTTCTGAATTAGGCATAGTTTAAATTTTAAAAAGACCGATGTTTCTTTCTCAACAAACGTTTAGTTCTAATATTAATCCCTAGCTGGTGGTTCTTGCTTGAAGTTATTTTAGTTGGTATGTTGTCATCCATAATAAATTCCAAGTTAGTTTTTATACACTTCTAAAGGTCATTGACATTATCTTTAACACTATCAGACCTTAAAAAGACGACTTAAATCATGAGTATTTCTGCGTAATTTTGGTAAGCCTGCTTGGTTCCAGAGTCTGATGGTACGTTTAGGGGGTTTTCTTCGAAAGGTTTGAAGTTGCTCTCTATGAGAATTATGTCATGATCACCCAGGCCTGCTGCACTCGCACTACATCTAGGCGGGGGTCCTCCTTTTCAAGGGACGGTAGCCGTCATCTCATTCCATAGACTCACTCAATGACCTGCATTTCCTCGAGGCTTCTCACAGCAGTCAGTGGATGACGCTCATCACCGTATCCTTACAAATACAGAAGGTATGATTATATTGTACAGTTTGTTGATACAGTCAAATTTCTTGACATGCAGTGACTATTGGCGTTGGTAGTTCTGATAACTGCATTAGTAAACTGTAAGACTGTTCACATGACCGCAGTGAAGTAGTTCAAATGTCCAGGATGTTTGAGTTTGTATGTCTGCCGTGTAGCAGTCCAAATGTCTGCAGTGTTATAGCAATGGCCTACTGCCAATTTTAACAACATGTTTTGATATCTGTAACACGATGGAAATTTAATCCGAGTAGGCTTACTGGGGCTTTCACAATGCTCGGTCCATCATAGAGACAAATTTCACTGTTTTTGATCTGGTGTTCTATTCTAACCTTTTTTTCGTTAAAGTTATGGACAGACAGGTTTGTTAGGTTAGCAAAAACAAAATTCAGGATAGTAGGCCTACGGACCGGGAAAAATTTGGTGCTGAGGAGGATGCGGGTGGAGGAAAGGGGAAGTGGCGGACCGATCAAGCATGCCAACTTCTCCTTCCCGGCAATGGTGGGAATTCCTGTTGCAAACCAATGTCCAGCAGTCAGATAAGTTAGTTCTCTGGGTTGGGACAGTGGTAGTCCTTTCGCCCAGAAAAAAGTTAAAACTGTGTCCATTGGTTAGATCGTGCCTCAGCAACAGAGAAGTGAGCCAGTGTCTGACCCAGCTTGGAAAGACTGCAGTGTGGAGGAGAATCAGTAAGCCTGGCTGATACAGGCACAGTGACTGTCGGCAGACGTTGTGAGGGCTTGGTGGCTTCCTTCCTGGAACAGTCTGTGGCAATCTCTTATTCTGCTGTTCCCTTGGGTTTAGAGAAGAGATGGTCAACATCAGCCCATGTCGCCTTTGATCTTTATTGCCGTGGTGAGATGGATTGAAGTCTTTTACCTGTGAAAGGTATACCCACTTGAATGCCTTCAGCAAAGTTTTCAGGCAGCATGGGGTCAGATCACCGTTCTTATCGAAGACCCATTGCGCTGCTCTGCTTTGTGCTTTCTTCAATGCTGAGATGTCTTTCTGACAGCTCCGAACGCAGAATATATATATGGAAGTTCAATAGTTAATTGATGCAGTATGTGCCAGCATTGTCGTCAGTGCTTTTGGAAGTTCTGCTGAAAGAAACCCACAGCTTTGTAGGTTTTATTGGTTATAGCTTAGATATGCTTGTTCTTGAACAGGTCCTCAGTGATGCACACTCCAAAGCACTTGCTGCAAGATGTCATCTCCAGTGTCTGTCCATGGATGCTCTGTACGTTCGGAATAAATCTTCTTGTTCTTGTTGGGGATGATGTGGAATTAAAATCCCATCCGTCACTGTTCTCCCCACAGGGTTGTAAAATCTTTCTGAAATTGCAGGCTGTTGTTCTGGGAGCAATATTTTTAAACATGAGACAGTCATATGCAACGAGTTTGGTCACAGTGGTGCTATACCTGATCGTTTATGACGGTGAGGAAGAGAATCAGGTCATGGACCATACCCTGCATGACTACATTGATCAGAGATGAAAGTTTGCCTTCCAGTGTGATCTGCTGTCGGCGGTGACTAAGAGATGCGTGAAAGCTGTTCCGCACTCCATGGTAGTCCACTTTCAAGAGAAGGCGGGCATGAGGTGTTTTGTAATGACACGCAAGCTCAGACGAACTGTCGGCTCCGATGTATGTTCTGAGAGCGTCGTTAACCACGACCTTGAACTCTAAAATACGTCATAGCTTTTTGTCTTAAGTTTTAAACCAAATAAAATAACATAAGTACGATCCTAAACATGAGGAATCTGTGTGAATGCTTAGTCCGGCATACTGATATCGATCTTGGCACCTTGAGCCAGTTGTTAAGCAATCTAATGTACTAATGGGGCTAGATCAGCTACACATTCACAGTGTCATTTCTTCTCGAAGCCACGCTGTGAGTCGGTTTAGATCCAATGTTGGTCAATTTACTTCATAATGGAACTGTGACTGATGTCTTTGAAGATTTTGCGTGTAATGTGAGCGAAACTGATCGATAATTGGCCGCAAGAAGTCGTTCACTCTTCCTGTATATAGGCACAACTCAGACATCCCGCCTTTTTTGTCTAAATATCTCTGATAGATAATCAGTGAGAACTGGAGCAGCGTGGTGAAGATAGGTGCCAGTTCATCAGCTGCTGTCTTTAAAAAGGAGGCAGGCATTGTGTCTGGCCCCATCGCCTTCTTCGTCTGCAGGTCTGTGAGCAGTTCGTATACCCCCTCTTTTAACAATTTGATGTCATCCATCGCATGGAAAGGGCTGTCCTTCTTGCCTAGAGCTCGACATGTGTCCTCTGCGGTAAAGGCAGCCCGCAGCTGCTCACAAAGGATCTGTTTTCTTGGCACTGTTAGTTTGCAGGAAAACCTCGGCTTTCTTCAGCGCTACTACACAAGTTGAATCTTGAACCAAGTTTTTAAAATAGGCCCAGAACTTCTTGAGAGCCAATTGGGTCGACCCCCGTGATTGCTTCATCGTGGGGTCGAATCGTTGGACTGGACCAATACGTAACCCATGTATTGGGTTTAACCCGAAATGTATTGGGTCAAACGACGTATTGGTTCGTACAGGTAAGCGCCACTCCTCAGTCAATAACAAAATACCGGGGTCAAAGCTCATCAGGGAACAGACGCTGTCACCGCAGAATTCGTCATTATGGCTGACTCCAGCAGCGATCTCACAGATGTGTCCATTCAGTTCCATAACAGCAACGAGCAGCACGACGTCAACAATCCTGCTGATTGTAGCGTGTATCTCGGAGAAATTTTAAGATATGAAATTCTGATAACCAAGCCCAAAGAAATCGCATTCAAGGGTTGGAAGCGACGAGTAGCGC
This sequence comes from Conus betulinus, assembly GCA_016801955.1. Classification (NCBI taxonomy): domain Eukaryota; kingdom Metazoa; phylum Mollusca; class Gastropoda; order Neogastropoda; family Conidae; genus Conus; species Conus betulinus. Next base: position 148,818 of record JADBJO010002693.1, on the reverse strand, counting down.
AGTTGTCTGCGCATGCTTGTGTCATTCCGAGAGAAAGCAGAAGTGGGAATGTCATCGTTGACAAACAACCTAATGTTGATAGCGAAGGGAACGTCGAATGCAGCGAAAAAGAGAAGAGTGTACCAAAGACAGAAACTGTGGTTTGTGCAGTGATTGCAACATACATTGACTCGGTGGAAAAGAAAGCGCACGTGGAGTCTGGGTCACTCAAAGGAACAGTACGTAACAATTAACATATTACCATAATTATAGAGTCTGTGTGTCCCCATGTCTCACCCCCCCCCCCCCCCCATCCCAGATCCAGATCTGTATGCAGTCCATGACTATGTCAATGCCCCCCCAGGTCTATACCCCCCCCCCCCCCCCCGGTCTATATGTCCCCCAGGTATATATGCCACCAAGCTCCCAATGTACCGCAGGTCTATATATACCCCCACCACCCCCCAGCCCTCCTCCCTCCTCCCAGATCTGTAAATCTGTCAGGTGTCTGTGTCCCTCCAGGTCTATGTTCACCCCAAGTTAGTTTACATATTCCCCGAATCTGTATGACCCCCCCCCCCCCTGGTGAAACTGAAAGTGTATTTGAAAGTAAGTGAACGTGAATGTGGACAATTGTTTATGAACTTGGGAGCTGGACACTCATTGTGGTTGTGCATATGTGAGCTTGTGCATTTGTGAGTAGATGTATGAGCAGACTTTCAGGTAGACAGACAGAGACGAGGCAAGACAAGACAAGACAAAATCTTTATTTACGAGGATAATAGATAAGCACTGACGTACTTTTTTACATCCAGTCCTCGCCCAGAGTAGGGACTACAACATGCAGTGAAATGAATTAATGTAAAAAAGCAAACAAGCAAACAAAGCGGTCATGCAATCATAATGGAACATCAAGTGAAAATAGAAGAGAAATGAAAATGAAAAAAAATTATTAAAGAAACAATAATAATAATAATGACAATAGTAAACAAAAAAAACAAAAATAAGTAAATAAAAATGAAAATGACAATAATGAAGGGAAGGAGAGAGTGGGGGTGGGGGGTGGGCTGAGCTTGGGAAATATCTGGAAATATACTACAACGTACAAAAATAAGCAAAGAGAGAGAGATATGTCTGAAAGAATGTTATAAAAATCAACATAGAATTGTCGGTAGCTTGAAAATTCATGTCCACCCCTGAATCTAGTCATCATTTAAGATATTTTGGTGTATGTTTTAATAGACTTTATGTTTAATTGTATTAAACCAGAGTTAAATGTTTCCTTTATTGCACATATTGAATGACTGAGGCTGTTAATGTCTTTAACTCCTGTACATCACCTGGCCTTGAGATGGAGGAAATATTTCAGACTGCATTATGCATGAGTCCTCGCATGTAACACACACACACACACACACACACACACACACACACACACACACACACACAGAGTCATCAGGAGACTCCATACTATATGATGTTATTTTGCAGTTAGCAAATAGGGGGAAAAAGCCTTGTGAATCCAGGAAACTGTAGACTTAACACAGTAAGAGCCCTGTGTGTTTTTTGATGGAAAAGGGGAACTTGGCCGTGTATTATCAGTACACACTAATGCAGCATGACTGTAATGTCCATTGATGGCTAGCACCTCAGCAGGTACTGTTTCTCATGGCAAAAGCTTTGGGTCATTGTGAAAAAGGAAGTGGCCATCAGAAACCTAGAAATCATGTGTGTGTTTGTGTGTTTATATGTTTGTGTGTGTGTGTGTGTGTGTGTGTGTGTGTGTGTGTGTGTGTGTGTTTTGCACTCATATGACTGATTAGTGTGACTACTTTTTTTTTGTTCTTTTTCAAGGGACACCAGATGTGTATGTAGTAGACTCTTCACTCTGTGTACTGAATGATGGTATTGTCACTCCAATCCCGGATATTTCATATCATTGGGCTTCAGCGATAGACCTAACTTTTATGTTGGCTGCAATTGCTCCAAGTTGTGAATGGGACACATTTAAAGACTGCATAGACAGTGATCAATTACCTGTAGTTATTTCCATCAAAGTAAAACAAACTATTTCTGATCTCACAAAAGATCAAAATTCAAATCCAAAATTTAACTACAACAAATCTGATTGGGATAGATTTGAAAATGAAAACGTGCTTTCTATTTGCAATTGCGAGGAGATGATGGTTGATGATGTTGATACAAGCTACATGAAATTTGTTGATACTGTTTTGTGTGCAGCTGAGCTTTCAGTCCTAAATGTAATCTGATAAAACAAGAAAATATACAGGAAATGTTTGGTGGAATGTTTCATGTGAAGAAACAACAAAAAAAAATGGAGGCTTATAAAATGTATCTAAAAAATAAAGCAGATCCAAAAAAGATCGCTGAAAAAAAAACAAAGGAAAAAAAAATCAGTAATAGAGTGAATGAAAAGGCAAAGGAAGAATATTGGTCAAATTTGTGTGAAAATGAGGTTCAATTGTAAAGATTTCCAGAAAACTTGGAAAAAATAAAAAGAAATGAAAAATGGAATAAGTCTTCCTGGGTACCCCTTGAAATTGGAAAATATCAAATTTCCTTCCAATTTTGAAAAGGCTGAAGCATTTGCAGATGCATTTGTAAAAAATAGTAACTTTGAAGGCCTCTCAGAAGAACAAAAACAGCTTAGAGAAAAAATGGATGAAAACAAAGACAATGAAAAAAGTCCCAATAACAATCATTATAAAATGCTCCTATTACTTTTCAGGAAACAAAAGATGCAATTTCAAACCTTGGATCAAAGAAAAAAATCAGTGGGACCAGATGCAATTTCCAATGAAATGATAAAGCATTTACCAGTTAGTATAAAACTTTTTCTAAGTTTATTTTTTCGAAAATGTGTTGGTTTGAAGGGATTCGGCCATCTTTATGGAAACAGTCTACTGTTACCCCTATTCCCAAGGAGGGAAAGTCAAAATCAGATGAAAATAATTACAGACCTGTCGCTCTTACATCACATGTGGGAAAACTTAAGGAAAGAATAATTCTAAAAAGGCTTGAACACTTATGTGGGGGAAAAAAATGGTATAATACCAATACAACAGGTGGGTTTTAGAAAAGGTAAACCATCAGTTGATCATCTAGTAAAAATTACCACACAGATTAAACATCAGTTTTCACATAGGAAAAACGTACTTGCCACATTTTTTTTTACATTAGAAAGGCATATGACCAAGTTTGGCATTCAAAACTTCTAAGCAAACTAAGATCAGTAGGTAGTTCAGGCTGTATGTATAACTATATAAAGGCATTTTTAAGTGAAAGAACAATACAGACTGAGGTTGGCAATGCCTACTCTAATTAAAGACGTATATACAGATGGGAATCCCACAAGGAGGGGTAATAGCCCCAATCCTTTTCAATATTTTGATGCATGATCTTCCAAAAGTGGTCTCAAACAATGTTGAGCTAGCACAATATGCAGATGACATTTGCATATGGATGAAGTTACTCTGAAAAGGCTTACACGGATTAGATCAATCAACTATATTAAGAAGGTATATCAAAATGAACTAGACAAAATCAGCAAATACATGATTGAAAACGGACTAACTCTTTCACATGAAAAATCGCATATGGTTCTCTTCAACTCTGGCTATGATCCTAAACCTCTACCCTCTTTTCAAATAAATGGAATGCCGCTTGAATATAAAAAAAAGTTGTTAAATTTTTAGGAGGAAATCTGACTTCTAAACTGAATTGGAACTACCATTTGGAAAATATTCTGACAAAAGCCAGAAAAGGATTAAATTTATTAAAAATGATAAGTCGACAGTGGTGGGGAAAAGATAGTAAGGTACTTATTCATTTAGTGACTGCACTTGTGAGATCAAAATTATCTTATGCTCAGGAAATACTCTTTTTTCAGCTCCAAAATGTTTGATAACTAAGATGCAAATGATCGATAGCAAAGCTTATAAGATAGCTCTCGGTGTCCCTGTCCATGCCTCAACACTAAAAACCTACACAGAAATAGGAATTTTGCCTTTTGCTGAAAATATGAAACTTGCTTCAGCAAAATATTTATTAAGGAGTCATTCAACGCAAAATTCATGTATCAAGAAAACTGGTTTAAAATCAGAAATACATTTTCCAAAGCGAGCACAGAATTTTGACTCTGTAAAAACTATAGGCACCTATACTTCCCAGTTATTTACAGATGCTGGTGTTGAACCCCAAACAGTAGTTCCTCAAACGAGTTGCAGTAATATTCCTCAGTGGGAGCTTAGTAAGGCTAATTACGATATTAATCATACAGATTTAAGGAAAAGTGATGGGACCATGCTGCCAACATATGTCAAGGCATATATAAATGAAAACTATATAAATCATCTTAAAATATACACAGATGGTTCTGTACTTGAAAATCATTTATCAGGTGCTGCATTCATTATTTTATCATTAAAAATAGAGAAATCGTATCACATTGGGAAAAAAATTTCTCTGTATTCACAGCAGAGGTAATTGCTATTATTATGGCACTTAACTATTTTTCTTAGTTTTCCATTTTCAATATTTCAAATATTATTGAGTGTCGATTCAAAATCTGTCTTACAAGCTTTAAAATATTCTCATACAAGAGTGAGAGGAGAAATGATATTTGAGATATACCATTTAATTCATTTTTTTGTCTTTACGTGGTTCTTCTATTGACTATTGTTGGATTCCATCACAATGTGGTTTAGCAGCAACTGAAAGGGTTGATCGGTTAGCCAAAAATAGTGCAGCTAAGAAAAAGAGCTTTACAAAAATAAATATTCCTTTATCCTTGTATGAAAATTATAGCCTCTTAGGTAAAGCATCATGGGTGATACGAAGACAAAAAGAGTGTCCAAACATAATAAAGGACAACAAGGAAAATTCTTTATTGTAAAAAAAAAATGGGACACAATCTCCATCAGGAATGGATTTTTAAGAGTTTTATCATTAGACTCAGACTTAATGCATACAAAACAAAATATTGTAAAAAATGTCACTTGCGTTTGTGGCCAAAATATTACACCATTCCAGGTCCTCTTTCTTTGCAAAAAGACTAAAAAATATTTACCCACTTTGTTATTAAGTTTGAACCCATCAATCGTGAATTTGGGGACATTTATGGGAACAAAGCGAAGGCAATAGAAGCTGTTAGAGCAATTGTTAACGAGTCCAGTTGGACATTCGCTTTGATTCTTGATCGAGTTACTTGTTTGATTTATTTTTATTATTATTTCAATGATTAAAAATATCTTGTTTCATTAAAAATGTTCAGATATGAAGTAGTTTGAAGTAGTTACTGCCGGTAGATTAGAATGGGGTTAAAGTGATGTTCACTTATTGGTTGGTCATTTATTGGTATCTCGTTAATTAAATAGACCATGCATGCAAAGATTAGCATAATACACAACCTCCACACTCCATACACTTTTAATAACATTTTTAAAACAACACATTTATGCTCCCCCCCCCCCCCCCCCCCCCCCTCCACACACACACACACACACACACACACACACACACACACACACGCCAGCCCCTTTTACATGGGTTTTTTTTTTTTTGTCTTTGTTTGTTTCACCTGTTCGTTTATCTCTTGTTTTTGTCTAAGATCACTGTAAAGTGGATAGACATTAAATTAAAGAATGAACACACACACACACACACACACACACACACACACACACACACACACACACACACTGTCTCTCTCTCTCTCTCTCTCTCTCTCTCTCTCTCTCTCTCTCTCTCTCTCTCTCTCTCCTCTCTCCTCCAGTTTCATCACCATCTAATCACACCTAGAGAATCATGAATTTGAACTCTTCCCCCACCCTTCACTCTCCCTCCCTCCATTGTGTGTGTGTGTATGTGTTGTTGGAGTGTGTGTAAAAGAGCAAGAGAGAGAGAAAGAGAGGCAGGATGTGCTGCCACCGGCAGAGTGAGGTGGGTAGGGAGGGGAGGGACATGGGAAGAAGAATTCCCACCCCACTCTGCTTTTACAAAAATTTGAAAGATTTTTTTTATAGAGAATACACAGTCATGTTTGTTGAAAGTAAAGCAAAAGCAGGCCAGCAAGTGTGGTTTGTCAGTGGTCTGCCACAGTGTGCACAGGACTCCATTCATATTAGGCTGGTCAGGGTTTTACTGCCATTCTTGCCTCATTTCAGTTCATTAAAAATCAAATTTGAAGTGTGTTCATACTCAGAAACTTAACTAGGAATTTGAAGTAGGTATGTAAGATCATGCTAATTGGCAGCAAAACTCCCCTTCTATAAATAGTTATGAAATTTTGGACTTTTTTCCCCGTACTTCTGCCCATTTAAATATTTTAAGAGCATTTTGTTTTGTTGTTTTGATTTCCATTGAAACACCTCCACAATAATCAGCCAGAATCAGGTCTCAAGGTCTCAATAGATAGGAGTCTTAATAGGGAGGGTCATACCACAGTACAGATATTTAAAACCAGCCATCAAAAGACATCCACAATGTGTGTGTGTGTGTGTGTGTGTGTGTGTGTGTGTGTGTGTGTGTGTGTGTGTGTGTGTGTGTGTGTGAGTGAGTGAGTGTGTGTGTGTGTGTGTGTGTGTGTGTGTGTGTGTGTGTGTGTGTGTGTGTGTGTTTTCTGTGGAGTATTTCATATTGCTTATACGGTAGGCTGCAATATGATAGGCTTCCATACAAAGCATATTAATGAACATCCATGTATTAAAGCATGCCACAGCACACACACGCACACACACACACACACACGCACACACACACACACACACACACACACACTCTCTCTCTCTCTCTCTCTCTCACTCACACACGCACACATGCACACACACACACACACACACACACACACACACACACACACACACACACACACACACACACACACACACACACACACACACACACACACACACACACACACACACACACACACACACACACACACACACACACACAGAGTCTGTCTCTCTGTTTCTCTTTCTCTCTCTCTCTCTTTCTCTTTGTTTGTCTGTTGTCTCCCTCTCTCTCTCTGTCTCTCTCTCAGCATTGCATAATTATCTGCTTTGGCAATGGTATGTTGTAAAACCTTGCTATATTTTGTATCTCAGAGCGAAAAGCATTTCAAAGATGGCAACACTTGCATCATTCCAATGTCAACATGTGTGTGGAACACTCCGGGACAGTGCCAACGTGCTGAACTAACTGTGTCCTTGTGGCTGTCAGCCTCCCCACAGAAAATCAGCCGTGACCTCGATGCCAAACGGGACTTCCAATTGACTTCTGGCAACTCTTTGACTGCTGCTGCTGCTACTAACAGAAAATGTGTACAACAGAAATCAGGTAGTACTTTTCTGTTTAACCCATTCTGGATTATTGATAAGGCTATGTGGAAAAATGAAGACAAACAAATCACAAGACAAAACATGACATGTCTCGACCTCATAGGTCTCTTCAGGCAAGATGCACAACACTCGGGACAACGAAAATGAACAAGCAATCACTTACCTTCATCCAGTTCACAAGGTGGGAGTTGAATTCTGCGCCCATCTTGCACCAAATTGGATAAAGATTAGTGATTGCTCGTTCATTTTCATTGTCCTGAGTGTTGTGCATCTTGCCTGAAGAAGACCTATGATGTCGAAATATATAGTGTTTTGCCTTGTGATTTGTTTGTCTACATTTTTCAGTGGAGCCTTGTCAATAATTTTTCAAATTTAATGGCATTAGGTTCAATGCAGTATTAAAGTTCATTGTGTCTGGGGCATAGTATATGGAAGGTGAATCCCATTTATACTCCAGACTTAACCTTCCTGGACCTGAATGAACATGCATTTACTGCTGACTGGACAAAGAGGTTTTCCTCCTCAAGAATTCCAACCCATGAGTGGTTTGAACTTCAGCTGTCAGCTCTGCAGGCCAGTGGTCTAACATACACAAGAGAACACATCAGCTCTGCAGCTCAGTTGTTAGTATCATGGATGCCTGGCTTGGATGTTGTGGGTTGGAATCCCATTAGATTCATCTGTCTATGGGATTTTTCTACACTGACTGGGTCCCACCCACAGCTGAGTTTGCTATGTGCTCAACTGGGAGAATGAGGACCACACGGCTGTATCTTTGAGAGAATTGCTTAAAATGTTGTGACCAACACTTCAAGTGCTATATCCTTGGTCCTGGTTGATGCCAGGATTATATGGTTCAAATAAGTGTCATGCAGTCTTAGACACAGGAGCGGAACTAATCATCTCCATCATCTTCATCCTCAGTGATCAGCATATAAAAAAAAATCATCTCCATCATCTTCATCCTCATTGATCAGCATATAAAAAAGTCTCAAATTCTGTGACCTTTCATGCTGTACTGTCATGGTGATCCTGGTCTTGATTTCCTCAACATAAAGTGTCCATTGTGAGGTTCTTGTTAAGGTCAGCTGTATTAGCAAGTTCATGGGGAGTGTCACTGGACAGACATGATGGTGCCCTTCAGAGGGAGAGCTCATTCATGCTGGCTGTGCAACTAAGCAATTATTGTTGTCAGTAGGGGGCTTAGTAGGCGGTATCCTGCTGGATCAGGATAGGTACCACAGAAAACCACAGAAGTGACTCGGTTGTAGCGCAGTGGCTCCTCTTGTGGGTTTCCATATGACAGTGTGACATTGACTGCTCCCTATGGATTGCTGATGCCCGGGCTGTGGCAGGACAAGCTGGGCTGTGGTTGTTGATCAGGGATGGAATGAGTATCATGAGTGCAGTGCCTACTCAAGGGGCATGGGAGATGAGACAGTGGGAAAAAAAGAAAGGGAAAAGAGAGAGACATCTTTTAGATAATGAAACAAATCAAATAGTACGTGTTGTATCATAAAGATTTCAGCAGTATTTCCTGCAGAATCATGAAATGAGAGTCTAAGTGACACCCTGTCCACCAAACTGGGGTTAAGCCTATAAATTCATGGCCAGATATGTAGAGACATGTACAGGCATTCTTGTAATTTTTCTAATGTTAGATCAGTGTGTTATGATGTGCTCTTTAAGGTGTTGGTGTTCTGGGGGTGCTGCATGTTAGAATTCAATAATGACACCTTATAAAACCACTCAAATGATGGTGTTCAATTGGTGCTTATGAAACCGACTAGACTCTGTCCTTTCACATCATAGGTGTTCTAACAACCAACTCTTATTATCCTCTTGACTGCTGACCTTTTCTAAATGCTGGCAGATATATACACACTGGAAAGAAAGTAACAATTCTTTGTGTAGGCTTATAAAATGATTTTATTCACTCATCCTAGGAAAGTATATTGTGTAAAACAAAGCAAACACTGAAAGTGTATCTGTGTGCCTAACCCCATCACATGGATGTCACAGTGTCCCACAGATCTAGCATACTCACCAGATGCAGTCAAGAGGTTAAACAACTTAATGTCCATCAGAATATGTTACTATAAGTTATTACATTCATTTGTTTGAACAGTTTGAAGTATTACAAAATAAAAGTATTTGTGTACTTTCTGCTAAGTGAAGTTACCCCCCCCCCCCCCCCTCCCCACCTGCCCCCCGCCTCCTCCACCCTATGCTCTTGGTGATAATGAAAAATGATGTATCATGTAAAGGAATGTTGGAAATGACTGTCCGACAACTAAACAATAATAAAACAACATTTAAAACAATACCTACCTAAAAAGAATTGGAAGCTTGGAGAGCACAGGTACATTGATCAGTTTTAGAGATGATCTTTTCATTTTTTGTTCTGAATTTCTAAGTGTACAAATTTAAGATTCTCGATGATCAGTTGTAGAGATGATCTTTTCATTTTTTGTTCTGAATTTCTAAGTGTACAAATCTAAGATTCTATGACTTTGATATCATTTATACATAATGTAAAACATTTGTGATAACCATATTTGGTTATCACACATAGACAAGATCTTTTCAGATCTAGTTGCAAAGTGAGATGACTACAGGCGGAAATCTAAACAAAGCTTAAATACATGTTAGCGAACCGCCAAGAGAAACATGGACAAACAAGTCACAAGTCGAAACACATCATGCCTTGTCTTGTGACTTGTTTGTCCACATTTCTCTTGGTGGTTTGTTAACATTTATTTAAGATCTTTTCAGTTATATACTCAGATTTGGTAACTATGCTAGATTTGAAGAAATAGAGGACATGAATTCTTCTACAGTGCACAAGCAACATGTGTTTTCAGGTAGCTCATATTGTTACTAAAGACAACAGTTGAACACAAGTTGAGCATCAAGAGTTTTGAGTTGGTATTTCAAAATACAATTCTAAGATAATGCCAGCAACAGGAGTTGAAAATAGTGTGGGTTGGTATTTTGAATACAAATCTGGTATACAAACAAACAAGTCTGAAATAATGCATCATCAAGAGGTAAAGAAAATAGTCTGGAGTTGGTATTTTACGTGCACATTATGAATAATGGCAGCAGCAAGAGGTTTTTTTTTTTTTTTTTTTTTTTTTTTTGCATATGCTGGCAGATACTCCTGCAGACACACCCTGTATAGGCAGGCAAGGATAAATCCCATCTACCCAACAAAGGGAGTGGAGTTTTGTGTGTATGACCGTTTTTTTTTTTTCCTGCCATTAAGGCAGCCATACTCCAGCTTTGGGTAAGGTGCATGCTGCTATGTGTAATGTGTCATCCATACCAACGACCAAACTGGCCTTCTCTTCCAAAAGTTGGTGATGGGATTCAAAAGTTGGTGATGGGATTCTACGTGTGTGCAAGATGTTATGCATGCATGCGTTCACACTCAGAGCCGGTTTATAGTCTCATTTGAAGGACGGTTTATAAAAATCCCCCTGTACCGAAACGGCCCAGCAGAGAGCTGGAACCAGCAACCCCAAGATTACAAGTTCAGCATTCTACCACTAGGCTATTCCGGCCCCCAGCAAGAGTTGAAGGACTGTATGGGAAATGGAGTCAGGACCAGTGTTAACTCCAAGGGAAAAATCCCCCCCCGACCGAAACAAGGCCCCACCGCAGAGCTTGGAACCAGCAACCCCAAGATTACAAGTTCAGCATTCTACCACTAGGCTATTCCGGCCCCAGCAAGAGTTACAGGATTTGAATAGTTTTTAATTATTGTTTTGAATACATATCTGGGATATTGCCTGCATCAAGAGTTAAAGAAAATAGTTTGAGTTCATTATTTTAAATGTTAACCTAAGACAGTGTCTGCATCAAAAGGTCTGTGAAATATGGGCAGACTTGAAATAATATTAAAGAGCACTGAGCTTCAGCCCAAAACGTGCCATCCCACTCCTTTTTAGAGAAGTTGAGGGTCCATTCAGTTTGTAACATGCTTATTCAGCTGAAAACTGTGAAGCACATGTTTCACTTTCCCATTTTCCCCATCCCAAACCACCTTGCCCCATCCTTCTCTCTTCAGACACTACCTTCCACATCCTTCTCCCCCACCCCAGTCTGTGCTCCCCATGATTTTGGATGCTTTGAAAACTGTTCATGGAAGACTGCTCTGTCTCCATGATTAGTAACAATAATGGCTTGGGTTGTGAAATGGACCATTTCAGAATTCAGTGAGATGGCACAGTGGTGTCAAAATTTGTCGGAGTAAGATGATGTTTACTCTTCATTCTATAACGGATGTGCTGGGTTGCCAAACGAATGTAATAAACACTGAAATAACAGGTCTCGATCTCTTGGTCTCTTCAGGAGGACAAGACCAAACAAAAAATTGAAGTAAACATGTTGTGAGAAAAAAAAAGGTGCAGATGAACAAATCTTTTGCCACTTAAGAACGATCGTAGGGGTCGGTTAGGAGGAGGCGGGAGAGGAAGAGGAGATTCGCAATCCTCCCCACTTTAACATCCTTCTTTTCTTCTGATCTGGCCACCTGTCCCCTCCCAACTCCATTCTTGCTGATCATTCATAATGACTGAGGACTTGTTTACCTGCACTTGTTCTTAATCCTACTATTGGTTTATTTCCTTGTTTTTTTGTGTTTGGTTTGGTTTGGGTTTGTTCCTGTCTTGCCGGAAGAAGCCAACAGAATGAGCTTGTAACTTTAGTGGTAGTTATGCTCATTTGGCAGATCAGTACTTCAACAGTAGTTTTCATGTTTTAACTACCACCTACTATGGAATTTCAATCTATATCATTTGCAACCCTCATTATTAGTTTTACTGTCCATTTTTTGTCCATTTATTGATCCATCAATGTAAATTTCAGTTACCAAGACTGTCCATGTCCGAGACCCACCACATCTCAAAGTGCGATTTGTGTCTTGTGGTCAGCAGCATCTGCTTTTAGTACAAGGTAAATATAGAGACTTGAATCTCCAATAATTTGTTATGTAAAGTATGTTTATTTGCTGTTCATGGGTCTTGGGGTCCAGATTATTCATGAATGTCTGCCTAAGATGTTAGAGCACAAGTCAACATGTATTTTTTTCAGTGGACCAGAACAATATCTTTTTACAGCAAACATCTTTGTTATCTAGTACAAGAAGGAACATATGATGCCATTTTCAAACACTTACTCACACATGCACGCACACACACACACACACACACACACACACACACACACACACACACACACACACACACACACAAAAGTAACAATGAAAAGAAACAACACCAAAATGAGCATTGCATTTTATTCTAAGGACATATTAAACAGAACTTGACAAAGTAAGTTGTAAACAAATCTGAAATAAATGTTGGCGAACAGCAAAGAGAAACATGGACAAACGAGTCACAAGACAAAACACGATGCATTTCGACCTCTTAGGTCTTCTTCAGGCAAGACACAAACAAATAGGACAATGAAAATGAACAAGTTTGTCACTTAGCTTAGATCCCTTCAGCACAAGGTAGGCGTTGAAAGTAAGCTGGTTCATTGAAGAAAATGGTCTTAATTTTTCACCAGAAAAGACTCACTTGATTCTATCCTATCCAGTAATGACATGAATCCAGATGAAATGCCAGTTCTAGGTTAGAGAATACTGTCATAAAGTATCATGATCTGATGAAATTTCTTTGCATCTTTCCCACTTTCAAACTGACTGGGAATAGACATTGTGATTACACCACTATCAAAGCTAGGAATGTGTTGACATCTCACGTTTGTTCTAATTTGTGCTATGGCCAGGAAGATTTTTTTTTAGTGCACCCAAATATCTGTTACAGAAGTTACAGAATAAATTGAAAGGCATACAAATTTGCTCTTGGTGTTCTATTCCATGCATCATCTATTGGAACAAAAAAAATATGGGTGAATTACCAGTGAATGAACAGTGAAAATGACCATGTGCGAAATGTAGTGTAAGGGGTTCAGCTAGTGAGAATTTTGCTTCAGAATAATTGAAGTAAAAATCTGATCTTCATTTTCCTGAAAAAGCCCATCTGTTAAAAAGAAAAAAAAAAGAACTATACATAGAGCAAGCAGGTATTAATTCAGAAACAGTTGATGTGTAACAATGACTTGTCGCTGGGAACACGGTAGGGCTGGTTTTGTGATAAAAAAAAAAAGAGACGGTCCAGACATTGTCACCACTATCATGAGATCACATATCTTGAATACCTATCCTAATCACCTTAGACTATACACAGATGGTTGATTGCTTAGTAACCAGCAAGCAGGTGTCGCCTTTGTTAAACCAGCAGTTAAAATAGAAAAATCTTAATATCATGATGCAAATAAGCCAAAATAGTCTGGCAGTGTTAAAGACAACACTACCACAAATAAGTTTACAATGTCTTACTTCTTTTGCAAATGATATTAACCATCATGCATAATCACAATCATTCTTCATCTTTTAAATCACATCCAGCAGAAAAATATCCATCTGTCTATCAGTCTGTCTGTCTGTCTATCTACCTATTCAGATCACATCCAACAAAAAAAATTATCCGTCTGTCCATATGCTGTCTAACTATCAATCAATCTGTCTGTCTGTCCACCTGTCTGTCTATCTGTCTGTTTTTTAAAAATTTGTCTCATAAATTTTACCATCTTTATTAACATTTGCTACAAATGCACTCTCATACATCATGATCATATCAAAGAAACATATCAGATTAGTCTTGTAAGTTGTGCCATGTTTTTCACTGGTTTACATTTCTATCATAACTATAATTGTGACTCCCCATCTTCTTCCTCTTCTTTTCATATTATTATATTAACATTATTATGCTTATTGTTATTATTATCAGTATCAGTGTTTTCTTCAGTTTCTATTTATTGTTATTACAGTTTTAATTAATCTGTATCGTCTCAGCTCCAAGTTCTCTTTAGTACTGTAGTGCTAGTTTTTATTCAAAGTCCTATTTTGCCCCCAGATGCGCATTTGTAACACCATCATGAGGAACAAGCAGAACAGGCTGGAACAGTTGAAAGTTCTGAGTATCTATGACTCTGGTGAAGAATTCACTGTGGAAAGCAACAGCAATGGTGTTTTCAAATGTGATGAAACGGACATAATGATTTTGTTCCTCCTCATGGCTCGCAAGCAATCCATATTCTCTCAGATTCCACCACGTATACATACTTGTTGTATGCTTAGTGTATTGATTCTAGATCCAGGCCACAAAGGGAGTGCTGAGCTGGAGCATTTTGGGACATCAGCCCCACATGAGCTAAACTTGGCCCTATCTGCCTGCAGAACCTGGGAATGCCATATCTGACTGGCTGTCTTCAAACCTGTATGGAAATGGCAAGAAGGCCCTCGAGAACTTGAGAACTGGTGACTTCCGTTGCCTGTACTCAGCAGGGGAGTTAGAGTGGGTACATGTGTATGTAGAAAATATGGCAAACTGCTCAAGTTGATGTTGTTACGACCACCAGAGCCAAATTTTTTCTGTCTTGTGGGCCATCTGTAGACCATGCTCACAAAACCAGGTGACCAGCTTGCTCCAGCTGAACTGGACATCACCAAGTGCCGACTATTTGCCAGCATCTGGGATTCTTCTCATGTACATAGTGCAGCACAGTTGTAAGATGGAGAGAGAAGGCATGCAGACCGGAAGTTGATGTTTTTACCAGTGCAGTATCTCATGCACTGTCTGCTGCATTTGTGCTTCCAGTAATGACTGCTTCAGCTTGTTCAAGACAGGAGAGGACAATGAAAATGAGCTTGATGATGGGAGGGTGGAGGCTGATGTGGAAGAGACAATGAAACTGAACCTTGCTTTTTCTGCTCTGATGATCAGCGGGAGTCACCTGTACTAATGCTTCATGATGATGCAGTAAATTCACTGAAGTTTTCCTGGCAGAGAGGTCACAGGTTCGATTCCCATCAGAGTCATCTGGGAATTTTCTGCCCCGACCAATTCCTACCCAGAGTTGAGTTTTGCAACAGGCTCATTGGGAGTGGGATCACACAGTCGAGTTTCATCCACTTACTGGACGCGTCTTTGAGAGTGTTGCTGAAATTTACTGACCAACACTGCAGGTGTCTGTATCTCTTGGGTCTGGTTGACTCCAGGATATATTATGAAAGGAAGCGTAGAGTGCAGCCCTGTCATGCAGTGTCAGACCGAAAGGGAAACCCGTAGCATCACCTTTATCATCCTCATTCTCATCGATCAGCATAAAAAAAAAGCCTCAAATTCTGTGGCCTTCATGCCCTGCTCTCATGGTGACCTCAGTTTCGATGTCCTCCCCATGTCTGTGGCCTTGGTTTAGTTCCGTTGGGGTCATCATGGGGGCTGTCCATGGGGGCTGTCATTGGACAGACGTGGTGGCGCCCTCAGGAGGGAGAGCTCACTCACGCCAGCTCCACGACTAAGCAATTACTGTCATCAGTAGGGGGATTAGTAGGTGGTATCCTGCTTATGTTAGATGAGAACAGGCGCCACTGAAACACCACCAAAGTGACTCAGCAGTAGTGCAGTGTCTCCTCCAGTGGGTTGCCTCTTGACGACTTGACATTGACTGCTCCCTATGGATTGCTGGTGCTGGGGCTGCGGTGGACTGACCAAGCTGTGGCTGTGGATGCAGTGTTGGAATGAGCAGCATGGGTGCACAGAAGTTGGGACAGCAAAAAAAAAAAAAAAAAAAAAAAATTTCACTGAAGTGCTGTCAAAGATGCAGCTAGCACTGCTCTGCATTCACTTTTAGTTACACACATTTCATAATTGTGTAAATGATCATGTGATCAGAGGCAATTCAGTGAACATCTGTTGACAGATTAGTGACAGTTCTGGGTTTGATTGTTTTGTTTACCTCAATGAAAGGACAGAGTATGACATGAATGCCAGTCATTCTCTGAAAAAAAGAAAACGATGGACTCGGTATCTCAAAGAAAAATTGTGAAACAGGAAAAGAACGTCAAACTTACTCTACAAGCAGCCAAAATGTTTGAGTTTTGCATCATATGTGAATATCCCAGTACCATCATTAATGATGCTCTCAGCCACACCACAGGTATACGACAGAACGTCTGCATTGGAACTCCAGTCTCCATAAAAAAAACAGACAGACCTACCCACATGCTGCTTCTTCCGTCCACACTCTTACCATTCTGCAGGATCCTCAAAAGTCCTTCTGACACATAGTAGAAAATCACAAACCTGCCGTTGAGACCAAGCTCTTGATTACTTTTAGATGCAATGAAAACTACATAGACCTACTTGTGCGCTCCAAACTGAACAAAATCTGTACATAGTAGTCACTACCTACTTTAGGCACCAAAGGCAACATCATGTATGCTATCCACTGCAATCTGTGTAGTAAGACGCAAGCAGGTGTGACATCCCACACACTTGAGACATGCTTATCTGAACACCTGGCCGACATACGTCATTATCCATTCAAACCAGTCACTCTGCATTTTGACCACTCCAAACACAACATCAACCATTCATCAAAGACCTTGTGCTTTGGCAATCACAGAGTAACAACTCTGAGTGCTTTATATGGGAATGCCATCTTATTGCCTGACTTGGGACCCTGTGCCCACTTGGCATCCACATCAGAAAATAGCATGTGCCTATCCACCCCCACAAAACCAACCTGCGCTACTCTCCACAAACACGCTACCATCTGCTCATTATTTACCTCGTGTGTGAGTTACGGCTGTCATCCTTTCTGTCCTGTCTTCACTGTCTCCATTTCCTTCACAGTAAATTCTTTACTCATATATCTACCCACCCTCTGTTCTTACTCTGATTTTCTTTTAACCCTTATGCTGCCAATTTTGCATTTCTGTGACCATGTGGCTCACTGCTGACGTCGCCAAAATGCGACCAGCTAGGGTTACCTAACTCCCGATACTCTCACTCTCCAAGCTGATGAGATAGAAAGCCAGCTATAAACATCATAGTTGGGGGATTCCTGACCTGTGCTCACAGCCATCAGCTTTGTCAGAGCGTAGTTCAGTTAAGTGTTTTTATCGATTTATACTATGACGTCACAACCATGCACTTCACATACTCGGCCTCGCTGTACATTTACCACAAATCAGGTGCTAGAAATATTGAATAGACAGCCAGTTGATCCTGATTCTGATGAAGAACACTCAAATGGTAACCAGGAAACATGAGATAGTGAGAGCTTGACCAGTTACTGCAAAGCGAGGCGTTAGACTCTTGCCAGGTGGAGTGCAGAGAAGGCAAGACAAGACAAGACAAGATGCAGGTTAGCATGTGTGACCCCAGTATGCTGGCTTTGAGCCTACCAGCAGTGACTGACAGTTGAAAGTTTATTGTGAAGGGCAAGCTCCACGAATAGCTAAGAGACAATGACTTGCAAGCACAGCTGGCGTCCAGCGGGGCCGAGGTCAAAAGGGGCTTGGCCAACTGACATGTGTCAGAGATGAACAGCTGGGATGTGTTTGAGTGGGAATTAAGATCAGCAGGACTCATATGCCCCAGGAGAATGGCTCCACAGGTTCCAGAGACCAACAGGCAAGTGAATGACTTCATTTTCATTAAAAAAAATATGGCTTTCAACAGTGAGAGTAAAATGGACATGTATGTGTGTGTGTGTTCCCTTTTTCTTTCTTTCATGTGTACAAGTGGGTGTAAGAAAGTGTGTGTGTGTGTGTGTTCCTTTTCCCTTTTTCTTTCTTGCATGTATGTGCCAGTGGGGTGTAAGAAGTTTGTTTTGTGTGTGTGTGTGTGTGTGTGTGTGTGTGTGTGTGTGTGTGTGTGCACGAGTGATTGCTTTTCTGCACCACCTCATTAGTCACATTAATAATTATTCCTCTGAATGCTGTTTCAGGAGTGCTGGTGAACAAGCATGATTTTCAACCTGTGGACTGCTTCCAGCTGTTCTTCTGCTGTTGGATTTATGGCTGTTTTTTTGTTTATTTTTCTGTTAGATATTACATACTTTCTGGTCTTCATTTGTTGAGTGGAGTGTTTTTCCGTCTTTGTTCAGAGTTTGATGGCATGTTTTCTTCTTTTTTATGATGAGACTTAAGATAACATTCATTTTTTTTGTTTTGCATTATTTTTGCACTTGAAATTACCAAAAATTTAAATTGTTGTTGACTAACCATTAACCGTTACTAACATTCTATAATTTAACAAAAAATACAGTATATTTCCTCCAATCCCCAAAAAACAGCATGAGAATTGGTTGCTATCCAGAGATATCCGCATTTGACACATGCTGATATGAAAATGAGAGATTTTTTTTTAAATGGCTGGCAATGGGGATTTATGCAAAATAGAATGTCTGGCGGTGAAAGGGTTTGTCACATATACTCCTTCTTCTACAAATATTTCCCTTCTTTCTTTCGTGCGTTTGTGTGCATGTGCGTGTATAAGTGCATGTATGCATGTATGTGTGTGTATGCTTACCCTCTTTTTTCTCCCTGTTCCTCTTGTAATGTTAGCTTTTATTCATTATTCATTTCTATTCCTCTCCACCTACTATTATTGTTACTGATACTACTACTATCTTTATTACTATCCTTATCATTGTCATGATTATTATCATTGCCATCATCTCATCATCAGTATCATCATCATTGTTATTATCATTGTTATTGTTGATGCTGCTATTATCATCAATATTACTACCATTATGATTATAATCACAATTGTCATCATTAATCTTATCATTATCATCAAAAGTAGAAGTAGTACTAGTAAAAATTTCCTTCATCATTCCTATTAACATTATTATCACTGTTGATATCATTATCGTTATTATCATCATTATCATTATGATTTCTGTTATTACTATTATACCTTGTGTCAATAATATTGCTATTATTATCATTATCACTGTTGTCATTATCATCATACTATTACTACTAGTATTATAACTATTGTTATGCGTGAATGTATTTTTTAATTTTCAGCTTATTCTCTTTCCCATTTCCTTTATCATTACTGTCATTATCATAAAAATGATTATCATTATAACCATCTGTGTATTTCTTAGAGTCTATCTTTTCCATAATCTATATTCTCCTCTTTCTTCTTCCTCTCCTTCTCCTCCCTCTCCTCCTTCTTCGTTATCTTCTTCTTCTATCTTATGGTCATCATCAACATCATTTTATTACCATTAATTTTATTGTTGTTGTTATTATTATCATCACCATTGTCATTTTCAATATTACTATTGGTACTATAGCTGCTGTATTATTTAATTATCCTCCAATCCCTCTCCTTTCTCTCCTTCTGTCAGTATCGGTACTACTATTATCTCTACAGTTACTGTTCTCATCTTTCTTGGTATTATTAGAGGATGATTATACTGCCATCATTATCAATAATAATAGTAGGAATAATCGTAAGATTCTCTTTATTTTATAATCACATTACTGTTGTTATCATTTAAACCTGTATTGTCTCCCCTCCCAGCAGCCTTGTGCTGCATTCCATGACCAGTTTGTCAGTTTGAAGAGATCAGTTTGTCCATCATGTTCGCTGCCTTGAATGTTGTTCATCTTGCCTGAAGGAGAGGCTGACATGCATAGTGTTTATTTTTCAGTTGGTTTGTTCTTTCGTGTGGCAGCACAGTTATTCTTTTAATTTTGTTTTGGTTTCTGCCAGCAGTCATCTCCCTTTGAAACCATGTAAGAAATGCTAACCTGTAAATGCTGTGTTCATCGTAGTTGCCAAACATTGACCAGCTCTCTGTGTAAACTCCATTCTAATTACACACATTTTTGTGTGCAGTCTTGATACATGTACCATACATTTTGAGTGCAGCCCTACTGTTGTCTTACATATTTCACTGTACAGACTCATCCCTTGTCGCACACTGTTTCTGCACGCAATCTCAACCCTTGCCTTACACTTTGAAATAAAAGTCTACAGTAACTACATTATGCGTACGCACATGTAGACAGTTATATGTATTTGTATTAATGCCCTTTGTATTATTGATTTCAATGTTTCAGTGAAAAATGCTTCCCGCCAAAACTATCACCATCAAGAACCTGACAATTGTCCCCAGTTCTTCTCCATCTTGTGACCACCGCGAATTCTTTAAGGACACTCTGCCCTTCAGAGACAGGTCATATGTTAATAAATTCTTTGTACTTCTTTTTTTCTTTGTTACTTTTTTTTTTCTTGTTTTTTTTTGTTTGTTGTCCTATCTTCCATGCCACCGCAGGGGCACTGCACCTGCACCCCTCATTCCAGCTCCCCATCCACAGCCGCTCCCTAGTTTGTCCCCACCAGAGCCCCAGCCTCAACAGTCCACAGGGAGCAATCTGTGTCATCATGAAGCAACCCACCAGAGGACACCGCACTGCTGTGGAGTCACTTTGGTGGTTTTGTGGTGTTTGTTCTGATCCAACATACATAGGACACCACCGACTAAGCCCCCTACTTTTGATAATAATTCCTTAATTGAAGAGCCAGCTTGAGTGGCCCTCTCTGGAGGGGACTTTCACATCTGTCCAACAACAAATCCCACGAATTTGCCAGTACTGTTGACCCAGACAGAGCATCACTATAGGCATGGGTGCATAGAGGAAATCAAGGTCACTATGAGTTCAGGGCATGAAGAGCTACAGAATTGTGCCTGGCTCTGTCAGGGCTGTTGTGTGTGCGCGTGCGGGGGCGCGATCACATGCACGTGTGTGTGGGCATATAAGTGCATCCGTGTGTGTATACATGCACGTGTGTGTGTGTGTGTGTGTGTGTGTGTGTGCGCGCATGCGTACATGCATGTGTGCATGCATGGGTGTGTGTGTTTGTGTGTGTGATTATTTGGAGAGAATGAATGTTCATAATATGACAGTTATTGATCAGTAACAAACAACAATAAGTCATCCTCATCAACAATGACAACGACAAAAACAACAGCAGCAACAACAACAATTATGAGGAGGAGGAGGAGGAGGATTTAAGATGAAAATCAAAATTGTTATGAATATAAAACTTATTGAGATGAAAATGCCAATGAATTAAAGCATATGTAATATGCTTTTTGTATTTATTGCTATGTTTGCCAAGTGATCTGAAATGCTGAGGTCTTATGAAGAAAGTAAAGAATGAAATAATGAATAAAAGACTGGTTGATTGGGTTATTGATTGATTTGACGACTGACTAATTAAATAAATGAATTGATTAATGGGCAGACTCGGATATATGTGTGTACATGAGTGTGTGGGCACAGGCTCATGTGTGTATGCCAGTGTATGTGGTTTGTGCGTGCATACGCATGTGTGTATGTATTTGTGTGTATGTATGTGTGTGCATGCGTGTGTGTGTGTGTGTGTGTGTGTGTGTGTGTGTGTGCACAACTGTATACATGTGTGTGATCTGTGGCCTTGTGTGAGCATACTCTTGTGTGCATCTGTGCATGCACATGTACGTCGTATATGTGTATTATGTGTGTATGCCAGTGAATGTTGGTGTACATGCATGTATGGGTGTATATATGTGACCGAGCACACACATCTCTGTGTACGTGTGTGTGTGTGTGTGCATGTGCACATTTGTTCATGTATGTATGTAAGTTACGGATGGTGTGGTGTGTGTTTTGCTGTCTGACTCTCACCTGAAGAAGTTTGGATGCATGTACGACTTTTCTCTACACACACCCACACCACATGAACATAGATAGCCAGGCAACAAGTTAAGTTTAAACATTTTTTTCTGTTTGCTGCCTGAACCATCAGATCAAACAAATACATAATGCATAATGAGCAGAACAAACAGCATAAAGTACCAAAAGCCAACCATCAGTATACTCTCGCCATGACTAAAGAGCGCACAACGATAGTAGGAACTATATTGTCACAATAACATCAACATGATCCTACACACACTCACAACAACGGACACAACAGCACGCATGCATGCACACACACGCACACACACACACACACACACACACACACACACACACACACACACACACACACACGCTAGTCTCAGAATCAGTTTGATGGGAATGGGAAGAAAGAACTGCTGTTGATGAAGAGGGTTTGTTTAGGAGATGCCTTGAACAAAGACAGAGAGTTGGAACTAACTACACAAAGATATTAGGAGTTTGTTCCAGTATAATCAAAAGTCAGAGAAATTTACTAGTAGAACTCATGAAAAACTTTTATGCTATTTCAAACGTAAAGAACTTTTAAATTACGTATAGATTGTATTTGTTAGTCCTTCTGATGGGTTTTTAAAAATATAGCCCAAATGTTGTATCTCCCCATTTCAGTTGTTGTCAGTGTTCCTTGAAAAGCACAACTGGGAGAATTTTTACATACAGATTTTCACACAGAGAGTCCCAGGGGTGCACATGTTTTTCTGTAGTGAGTATGATTGTTTTTTCTGCAGCTCTGTTCAAAGTTGAAAGTTGGGAACTTTTAAAGAGATTCAGTAACTTGGTTTTGTTGACAGTCAAATACATCAACTTTGGAGTTGTAGCCCCTGAACATAATGTGTTCCTGTAGGTTGCAGGGAAAAAGCTGTCATGGGTTGGATTCAGTGGCTCTTTCCCATCCAATACTTGCTGGAGTCCAGAGTCAGCATCTGATTTGTTGAAGAGATCAACTTAGTCCTCTGCTTCAGCATTCTCAATGAAGAGACTGACAACAGTTCTGTCATTATGTTTGTCAATCTAGTTTTGAATTTTGCTGAAGAGATTGACAAAAATAGTGACAGTGTTTATACTATCACTGGGGCCGTTATATCTGAAAAATGTTATACGCATTTTGAATTCCATTCCATCTCTCAAAAGAGCCGCTATTGTGTGCCCATGGATGTGGATGACACAAACATTAACACGTGTATATGCAGCAGTGTGGCTGATCCTTAAACAAGTAGAAGAAGAATGTCAGTGAAGGTGGACCATTAGAGCTAAAAAACAGTGATTCCCAGTGTGATGCAAGACCAGTGAAAGAGCAAGAATTTTCTCCAAAAAAGAAAGAATTGAGGAGGGGAGAAGGTTCTTAAATAGGAATTCACCAATGTGAATGTCTTAAGAAGGTCAGGGTTCGCATTGCAGCAGGTCCAGGCAACCTCCACAACAGATTACCCAGAAAGTTTCAGCTTCTGTGCATGTATATTTTGTTAACTGTTCCAGAGGTCTCTTCCACATGTCTGGAAGAGTGTCATCATTGTCCCAGTTGCCATGAAACAATCCTCAGCAGAGCTGAATGGACACAGGCCAGTGACATTGACATTCATGCTGTATAAGCACATCAAGAAGATCGTCCTGAAGAGATTGAAGTTTGAAGACAGGAACAGAGGAAAATTAGCACCTACTATAGTTTGCATATGCCAGGAAAGGAATACTGAAGATGCTTTTCTGATTCTTCTGCACAACCTGCATGCATGTGCAAACTAGCTAAGTTTGTGGGCTAAGATTCTCTTCAACAATTCAGCGCTGCTTTCAGTACCTTACAGCCTCATCT
>JADBJO010002693.1:90000-122500 GCA_016801955.1 Conus betulinus | reverse complement strand
GGACAAACTGCCATGGATTCTTCCCTGCGTTATGTGTTGTGCCTGTAGACTACCACTTGTAAATGGACTCTGGATTCTGCTAGAGAGAGAGGGGGAGAGAGAGGGATGGGGAGAGGGGAGAAAGAAACAAGGAGAGACTGGGAAGGTGAGGCTTGGGGAAGCAAGGGAGAGGGGATAAAAGAGGGAGAGAGAGGGGATAGTGGAACGAGAGATGACAAGAGAGGAAGGGTGGAGAGAGGGAGAGGATGAGAGAGGAGAAAGAGGGAAAGACCAAGTTGGGGGGGGGGGGGGGGGAGGGACATGAAGACATGAATGAATGTACATCGAAGGAAATTTACCTTGGGTGGAATTTGACATGTTCATTAGAGTTTTATTCTGAATGCATGACTGAGCTCCACTGTTATTCTTTGCAATATTATTCCTAGCAATCTGTAATGTTGATCTTAAAAACTACTAGTTTTGATAGAATGGTTTTATGCCATATGCTCTATGTGTGTTAGTGTTTCAGGAAGAGGGAGAGAGAGGAGAAAACATTTCACATGTATTTTTTGTCCATCCTTATCTTAATAATTTATTTACTTATCTGTTTCTGTTTGTATTGAATAGTAAGTTAGCAAGTTGCTTTAATTAACATGTCAGACTGTACAAGTGATTTATATGTATTTTCATGATGAATGCTCTGTGTGTGTGTGTGTGTGTGTGTGTGTGTTGTGTGTGTGTGTGTTTCAGTGTAGATGAACATGTCCGCATGTGTAAATGTGAGAGGGAATTGGGGGGAGAGAGGGAGAGGGCTTTGGTAATGCCATTTTTTTTCAATGGACATTTAGTTATGTACATATGAACATGTATGACTGCAAGACAAATTTCCTTTTTTTTTTTTTCATTTTTCTTGTACTGAGGATGATGAATATTTGATCAGTTGAATAGTTGTTTGAAGTCTTTTTTTTTTTTCTGAGGAAGCATTAAAGATTTTATGTAAAAAAAAAAAAAACAGCAAGGGGAGATGGATGATACTAATTCTAAATTTTTGTTGAGATTTTGTGGTTGTAAACACACTAAAAATACAAAGTAATTTTGGTTTAAATTGTAAACATGTTCTTTGTGCTTCATAATAATATGCTCTATAGTGGAGGTGGGCTTCTGCAACAGGGCATACCTGTCTGATTCTGAATGGGGATTAATTGATGATCTTCCATTATGATTTGCTCCAGAACCCTACTGAGGGTCTTGATACTGGGATCAGTAAGAACACCTTCCTTGAATTTCCAGTCAAGCCTTGAAGTCTGCACTGTTCCTGCTGACTTTTTCCATTTGGGTTTCTGAGTGCCATTCATGCGCTTACATGCAATATAATGGCTATGATCCCAATCCATGACTTGAAGCTTGTGCCTGCGTCTTGTATAGAGCAGACTTTTTCAGAAAAAAAGTTGATGATGATCAGAATGGGTTTTTTTTTTTTTTGTTTTTTTTTTTTCTGTCCCAACCTCTGCACCACCTCAGAGGCAGTGCACCCACGCCGCTCATTCCGACACCCTGTCCACAGCCACAGCCCGGTCAGCCCCGCCACAGCCCCGGCACCAGCAATCCACAGGGAGCAGTCAGTGTCAAGTCGTCAAGAGGCAACCCACCGGAGGAGACACTGCACTGCCGCCGAGTCACTTCAGTGGTGTTCAGTGGCGCCTGTTCTGATCTAACATACGCAGGAACCACCTACTAAGCCCCCTACTGATGACAATAATTGCTTAGTCGCGGAGCCAGCGTGAGTGAGCTCTCCCTCCGGAGGGCGCCACCACGTCCGTCCAACGACAGCCCACATGGACTCGCCGATGCCGGCGACCCGGACGGAACCAAACCAAGCCACAGACGTGGAGAGGACATCGAAATCGAAATGAGGTCACCATGAGAGCAGGGCATGAAGGGCCACAGAATTTGAGACCTTTTTTTTTATGCTGATCTATGAGAATGAGGATGATTAAGATGATGCTACGGATTTCCATTTCGGTCTGAGACTACATGACAGGGCTGTACTCTACACTTCCTTTCATAATATATCCCGGCGTCAACCAGGCCCGAGAGATACAGACACCTGCAGTGTTGTCAGGAAATTTGAGCAACACTCTCAGAAACGCATCCATTAAGTGGATGAAACTCGACTGTGTGGTCCCCAGTCTTCCCAACTGAGCCCACAGCAAACTCAACTCTGGGTAGGAGCCGGTCGGGGCAGAAAAACCCACATGACTTCTGATGGGATTCGAACCCACGACCTCCCAGCCGGGCGTCCGCGACGCTAACCACTTCGCCACTCCAGTTGGTCAAAATGGTGTGATGATAATGAGAATTGCTCTGTATATGATTTCAGCTGTCGGATTCGATCAGAAAGCACTGCCCCACTGGTGAGTCTGTCCTTGTCTGGAGGCAGCATGTTTCCTGTGATTCTGGCTGGCTGTGAGGAAATGGCTCTGATCTACAGGCTGGACTGTCCTCCGTGGCCTCTGAAGTGGTCAGTAATGCACTGCTGTCAGAGGAATGAGGATGGGAGGGACGACAGGGAGGTCAGGGGTGAGGGTAGATGAGGGACAGAGAGGGAGATCATGTATATGTGTACACACACACACACACACACACACACACACACACACACACACACACACACACACACACATATATATATATATATGTACACATTCTCTGTGTGTGTGTCCACAAAATGTATTTAAAGAATGCTTGTGTTTTGAGAATGATAAGAAAATAGTAATTAGACTTTTTTTTATAAAATTTACCAGTTAACACTGAATGCTGTCCATGATTTCAGGAAAGTTCATTACAAAGAAAGAAACTCGTAACTGACCATATCTACAAAATCTTTGTTACACTTACCTGTTTTTTTTTTTAGCACTGAATATCAAAGAGGAAGGTGGGATGTGTCCTAAAGACTACCTTCACTTTTCTGCCTTTCCTTCTGCCCTGTTGCTACCATTCCTATCAATCCTCAGTTCTTCCCACATTCAGCATTGTTTGTCAGCATACTAATTGGCTGAGGCGTTTTAGAATCAGGGGAAAAGGGAAGGAAGGGCAGATCCAAATCTGCACTCCAATCTTAGGCCAATGCATCTGTCACTAGCAATTGGATAGGGAATAAGAGGGATGGTATCCTGTTGATTATGAAGAGGTAGAAGAGTGTGGAATGTCTCACAGATATGGCAGAGGATATCTTGGTGCAGGAAACGCTCATGGTTTGTTTCAAGGAAAATAATCTGCCAGTATGTGTTCATCCTGGAATGAGATGGACCATGAGGGAAATGGGAAGCACTAGCATCCAGTGAAAGAGATGCTCATTGAAACACCAAAAGGAGGAGGAATAAATTCCCTCCTGGCTCTGAATCTACCCAGTCACTGTCTGTATCGTGCACAGTGTGAGAGAAGAGAGGCTCAGTGCCCATTGGCCAGGAAGGCTGCTTTTATGTCAAGGTGGTTGCCATGCCAGGTAACAGGAGTCATTGACCAGAGACTGCTGATCTCTGAGGCCTGAGCAAGTGGATGGATTCCTTAACCTGGTCAGCTTCCATTACTTTATGTATAGTGCAGGTCTGCAGATCAGAGTAGGTCTGAAGCTGGAAGAAAAAGGTCGGTCACAAAGAAGCTGTCAAAGCTCTGCTTTGAACTCTGAAGGAACGACTTTCCTTTTAACTATTTTCAAGTGTACCTATCAAGTGTTCCCTTGACTGTTACCAAACTCTTGCAACAAGTATTCCATTGACTATCCTTGAATATTCCTAACAAATCTTTTTGTTATTCTTAAGCATTTGTAACAAGTCTTCCTTTTACTATTCTTAAACTTCCTAATAATCTTCTTTTTATCATTTTTAGACATTTCTGACAAGCCTTCTTTTTATCGTTTTTAGACATTTCTGATGAGCCTTCTTTTTATCATTTTTAGACATTCTGACAATCCTTCTTTTTATTGTTTTTTTTAACACTTCCAGCAAGTGTTCCTTTTGATATCCTTAATTATCGCTGAATAGAGTTCCGTTGCCTTTTTAAATGTGCCTAACACGTTTACCTTTAATAGTTCTTACATCTCTCCGAACAAGTGTACTTTAACCTTTAATTAAACATTCCAGTGAGTCTTTCTTTCATTAGTATGGGGAAGTTAAGAAGAAAAGAAAAAGATACACTCAAGGTGCGGGTGGGACCCAGAGAAGTATTGCCCACAACAGCCAAACAAACCAGCTGGGAGCAGTCCTGCACCACCCCCAGAAGCCTGAGCTGTGTTCACATAGGGTGCAGGCATGCACAGGGCATTCCATTAAGACATGAAGGGACATAATTGCTCTCTGGCAGATGCCATTGTGTAATGACCACTGGATATGACATGATAGGACCTCCATGGAAGCATTCCCATGGGTATATCAGCCCAGATTTCATGACTGCAAAGCTCCCCCGGTGAAAAACACCACCATCAAGCAACAGTGATTTGCATCCAGCAGCCTCACTTGTTGCTGTTCCACTGACAGCTGTATTTTTCCGTCCCGTGCGAGACACTTAGTGAAAGGGCCAAACAAACAAGGCTTACACATTTCTGATCCAACATTTTTGCTGTTGTAGTCCAAGCAGAGACATGTATACTAGTTAACGAGGGAAAATTAAATTCCCAGAAAGTGATGACGTCATTTTTGCACAATTGTGTGTGTGTGTGTGTCATTGTTTCAATATCGCCTGATCACTTGTGTACAAGCTTTCATGCCGTATCTACATTATCTACCGGAAAATAAACCTAGTGGAGTTTGGTATGAAAAGAATTGTCGGGAATTCGCCTATTCAGTCATCTCAAGAACACAGATATATTACATTTTTCATGACAACCACTAATTATCAAAACTAACAGCCCCACTTGTAATGGCTGCTCAACATTGCCGAACACATTGCTGCCAGACTGCTATGCACAGATGACATTCAGTTCGCCAAGTACAGTGCGGTTAGCTGGCTGGTGGGGATCAGCCTGCAGAAAACACCCCTTTCCCTGACCTGCATTCACGGCTTGGGCTCTGCAGCTGCGGGCGAGCTGTAAACTTCCCTGCCCCTCAAAACTAAGTAGCTTGCTCTGAACAGCCGTGCTGACAGTGAAGACAGTACAACTCCAGACACAGCCAAGCTTTTGCCATGAGGTCTTACATGCCCTCTGAAGAGAATCCTGGGTTACAGTCTTTCCCTCTATCAACGGGACTTTCCCTGCGGTCAGTGGGTCTTTTCTCACCATCACTGGGCCTTTTCCCAGAGTCAGCCAAATGGCAAACAACAAAAAGATATACACGAGGTGCGGGTAGCACTCAGAGAAGTACTGTCCTCTACAAACAAACAAACCAGCCGGGAACAGTCCTGCACCACCCTCGGAAGCCTGAGCTGCGTCCATATAGGGTGCAGGCATGCACAGGGCATTCCATTAACCCTCTTGTACTCAGTTTCTCTCTGACTGCCAACTTCCCCTAGATTTCAGATTCTTCTACAGGTTTCAGCCTAAAATGGGTATGTGTGATTATTAACTTATGGGGAATGTATGTGAACCTCTAGGAGAAAGAGAATTGGCAGACAGTTTCTTAAGAGCATGCACTTCACTTTGAACTATATTTTGTCTGACTTAGAGATATAGGTCATGTCACTGTCACCAAATTGTCACCAGACACGTGACATTTTATGATGACAATCAAGTTAACAGCATGCAAGCATGCACAATCACCATGCAGATGCAAGTTGTTAGTGTATGATAAAATCTGAGGCCTACCTGATGTGATCCATCCGCTGCCTGGCAGTACAGGTCCCACTAGTTGTCCCACCAACGTCATACAAAACTTGTCACTTGTCACACACACATACTGAACTCAGTCACTTCCCAATGCGCTATATATTGTCATGTTTCCATGAGCCTTTGCAGTTCTACAAACTACAGCTGATTACATACATTAGGTACCGGCAGCCCTTCTTTCAGCGTACAGGAAAGTTCAGCCGAGTGAAAAATATGCTTTTTTTCAATTGGCAGTATCTATGAATAATGCGTTTAGAATCAGATGAAAATTGTGAAGAATAAAGAATACAGTTTCCTTTTGAACTCTGTGTTGTTTATTTGTGTTTGCAGGACGGTATGATGACTGTTTTATTCCCAAATACACCCATCCGTTCACATGAAAACGAAGTGCGTCACACATCCCGAAGCGTCGCAGGCGCCATTTGGCCGAGCGTTCGAACTACACTGTGTCGAAAATCAACACATACAATGTGTTCATTCCATTCACTGGCGTTTAAATAGGTCAGAATACAAGAGCATGTTTCAAGCTTTATTTCAGTCTATTTTTCTTTTTGGTACTATAAGTTTAAATTGATTAGAATCGAAGTTTTTATGAGGCTTGTTTCAAGTGTTGTCTTTCCAGCGTCGTTGCTAAAAAAACTTGCGAAAAAAACATACACATTAACGATGCGCTAGAAAGGCCGTTCTCTCCCGCATTCATTGGTGTATCAAGCTAAGCGATTGGTTGAATGCTCTCGCAAAGCGCAAGCCAATCAAAGCGAAGGTACCAAATGCAAACATTTGCTCCTTGTCGAAGATTTCAACAATGGCGGAACGAAGCCGAGATCCGACAAGAACCGAGTCGAATGTGCTAATCGTTGTTGAATTGCAAGACGCACTTGGTAAGATAACGCATATGATAACAAACGAGAACATTAATGAAACGATTGAATTATTTTAATGTGCTTAATACTGTGCCAATGCTTAGTTATTTTATTCGTAATTCAGCCGGTGTTCGTCAAGATTAAACAGGTCGGAAAAGTCCCACGTGTTGCGCCGTTCGAAGCGATCGTATTTTTTTTTAAGACAAACTAATGAAAATAGATATCAGTAATGGGCTTCACTTATGTCGATTCAGGTATTTGTGGTTACTGATTCCATTACACGATTATAGAGAAAATCGTAGTTAAAAACACCTGTTTGAGACAGATATTCGAACCGGAAGCCACAACCGCGCGTACAAGACGGTCCGAGGCTTTGAATTCTGAAAGCACTGTCTTCTGATAATGACCATCAATCGAAACACCGATCATTACTGTCATACTCGATGTGGAAAGCGTGTTTGGTGGTATAAAGAGAGAGAGAGAGAGAGAGAACAGAGTCTGAAGTTGAACAGTAAGGAGGGTGTAGTGGGGGTTGGGGTGAGGGGGGGGGGGGGGGTGTCACTGTCGAGTCAACTGGACTCTCAACAAAGTTTAGCTTAGCAATCTAATTTTTTTCCCTAGTGTATTTGAAATTTCTGTAATTGAACTGTATGGATTTGCTTTCTCCCCCCCCCCCCACCCCTCCCCTCCTTACTGGCAAACACAGCAAGGTTTTGAACACTTAGTGATTACTTTCAAGTAAAACTGCTAGAATACAACTACAGTAGCATTGCATTGCCAAGACATTACTTGTTGTGACAGTAACATTTAAGATATTTTTTGGTGATTGTATGTATGATATTTTGGTGATTGTATGTTATGCTCCACAGTTATGTATATTGCTGTAACAGCACAAACATACTGAATTAGCAGAGTAGTTGATAAAAAGGTAGAGTCCAAAATAAAGTTAAATCTTTCTTTAATTCTACCTTTTGTTAAAAAAAGCATTTTAATGCATATTTATGTTCTTTTACATTCACAATGATTAAATCAACAAGTTAATTCAAAATCATAATGATGAAATACTTATCATGTTATTTGCAATGCTTAAATCACACCCTGTCGACAAATAATGTGTTGTTGCAGAGGATGTACCTTTTGTTTACAAAGAACATGCAATACATTTTTGCTTACAAAGAACAACAGATACTAAAATTAAATTATAAGGAATGGACAGAGAGCAGTAACCCACACACACACACACACACACACACACACACACACCACATATCACACAATGATGAAGAAACAGACAGGGAAATTTACATAAAAGCATGCACTTATAGTTAAGATAAGTGATCCTATGCCATGGTTTAATTTTTTTTCTAGTAATTTCACATACACACACACACACACACACACACACACACACATATTGCACAATGATGAAGAAACAGGGAAATTTACATGAAAGCATGCACTCATAGTTCAATTAAGTGGTCTAGTTCCATGCTTTAATGTTTTTTTTTTTTTTTTTTTTTTTTTTTAGTAATTACACACACACACACACACACACACACACACACACACACACACACACACACACACACACACACACACACACACACGATATCGCACAATGATGAAACAGACAGGGAAATATACATAAAAGCATGCAGTCACAGTTCAGTTAAGTGATCCTGTGCCATGCTTTAATGTTTTTTCTTTCCTTTCCTTTTTTTTTTTTATTGAGAAAATGCATCCACATTTCTTATATAATTTGTTTAACCTTTGCCAGAGCTTGTGGGTGAAAAAATACCCAGACTGTCATTTAAATCTTCAAACTACTAACTCAGTTTTCATAATATGTAACTAAGTTTTATGACTTTGTTCATTATGTATTTGTGCTTGCCCCCATTAAATATTGTGGTGTTTTGGTGGTAAATAAAGGAGAAAATAATAAAAGCTTATAATCCTCGTCAGATACTGTGGGTGGCATGTCACCCATACCAATCAAAGAAGCATTCTCACATGCCAGAGCTTGTGGGTGGCTGGTCACCCATAACCTTCATATAGGCCACAGCCTTTACCTAACATGCCAGGGTTCGTGGGTGGCTGGTCACCAAAACCTGTATATAGGCCACAGTCTTTATCACACATGCCAGTGTTCACTATTGGCTGTGTTGTAAGTTGGAGGACCACCAGACCAGGATAAAGTGGATGAGGTGTGAGCTGTCTCCACTTCAACTTTTCCTGAGGCAGAGCAGCAGTTGGGCTTGGGGACTGATGAAGTGATGGTGACCGAGGAAGAGATGGAGACATAAGAAGTTATCACCCATTTTTAGGATGCAGTCATGCTGCATTAATGATGAAATCAATGAACATGCCACTGATTGCCTTCTGGAAGACTTGTCTTTACCAAGATTGGCCAGAACGTAGTTTTCTATGATGATGATTTGGCAGTGTGTCACAGATCCACTCTCCTGAGAAAGTAGACAATTTTCTGAAGAAATTTTGCTCTTGCAAACAACACGCTTGTGTGGCCAATCAAGACAGACACAGATTTAGTGCAAAGCATATTTTTGTTTGCCAGTGACTTCAACATAGTCTCCAAAACAACCACTGGCCATGCCTGGTCTGTTCCAATTAACAATGAACTGTGCCTGAAGTATGCTGCATACAAAAAGAACAATGTATGTAGTCAACCCTATCTGCCCGTCTGCAAGAGTGCACTTCCCACCCATATCGTAAAGTGACCTTTTGTTTGGTGGATGCCAGCACTTGTCAGAAACAGCAAAAATAACATGATTTTATAAATAACAATACAGACAACATCATACCAAATTTTTGTTGAAATCTGTCAGTAAGTTTTGAAAAACTGTCGGTTTTAATTTGGACATCATCATCATTCCGCCCCTGTTGGCCACTATTCTAGTACAGGAAATAAATGTTAGGTACAAAATAACAAACATCTACACTTTGATTCACAGGAAATACTGTATAGAAACTGTATGCAAAATTTGGAAAGTTCATGAAGTAGTTTAGAAGTTATAGCAATTTTAAGTGTGGCGGGCGATTCTACCCCCATTTTTCCCGCCGTCCAAATTGCAATATATCCTGTTTTTAGCACAGAAGTTTTCACAAATGTTTTATAGCAGATACCTCAGAAAAAAAATGACTTTGCTTAATACAACTTAGAGAGTTTGTCCAAACCACTGGAAACTCTGAAATGGCTATTCTTACTGTGCTGCAGTGCTTCAAAGTAGCCACATCATGCAAATTTGAAAGTCGCTGAATTGAATTTGTTACAAGTTTAACACTTTATCACACAAAAGCCATGCAAACTGAACCCCCTGAACTTACTGTTCAAAGAGTGTAAGTTGTATAGATTGAGAACACCAATTTATAACCAGATGTATCAATCTTGTATGATACTATTGGCTTTCAAACTTGGAAGATATCTCATTTTGTCAGGTGCATAAAAATGTCGCAAATTTAAACTGCAATATCTCGAAAACGACTGAAGATAAAGACTTCATTCTTGTTGTGTTTTGTATGTTTTTCCATTTACTTTGCAATGATACAGATCCTAAGTATGAAAAACAATATGCTAATTTTGGCTGCTGGTACCTACATACATCCATAGTCTTCAGTTGCACAGCACTGTGTCACTGTACACACTCACTACTCGCTACTAAATGTCACAGTCACAGCAGTCACCAAAAAACACAGACATGCAAAACAAAAAAAAACATCACAGCTGCATTACTGTTGGGCTACGTTTTGATCGTGATAGTCACGAAAACAACCATTCCTGGGCCAGCAAAGGGGCACTTGACAGAAAGAACACTTATATGATGTTTCCCACTTGATATCCCTTTGGTGTCAAGCGGCCAGTTTTGACACATTGACGACACACCCAAGGCCTGCCCTCAGTCTTCTCCACTTTGTGGTGATCATTGGAATCTTTGGCGATTGGGGGTTCTGGTACTGCCTTGCTTCACCCAGCTTTGCGTTTTCTGGAAGTAAATCCAGCACGAAGCCGTTTAGCGATGTCATCACGAAACCACAGGTGATCATGGGCCTTCTTTGGGGTTTGAACGTATGGTGACTTTTCCCAGGTGAGAAAAGCTTGAACAGTACACAGATTGATCAAAGAGTGGAAGATGTACCGCCACCATTTTTTTGTTTTGATGACCGACAGGATAGTAGGCACGATACTGATCTGACTTGTCAACACCACCCATGTACTTGTTGTACGCAGCAATGACAGTCGGTATCACCTTTTCTTCTGTTCTTGTCATACCTGGAGGCTAATTGCTGCTCAGGAGATAAATCTGACGGTTGTCTTGTGTATACAGTAGCCTCAGTGAGCCTTTCTGCATTTGTATCAGATCTCCCTTTTCCTTCAGTTTGGCCGTCTTGGCTTCCTGTGGCAGTCCCCTGCGGTTACGGTTGACTGTCGCACAGGCATATGTCCCATTCCACGGCCAGGTGTGTCATCAAAGGGACACTCGTGAAAAAGCGGTCAAAATACAAGTGTCTGTTCTGGTTGTAGTATGGTGACGCTAGTTTGTCTACTACTTCATGCCCCAGACTGATATTCGTGTTTTCACGGCTAGCACGACCAGTGTAAATGTCAAATGCGACACAATAGCCAGTAGTAGCGTCACACATTTCCCACACCTTGATGCCCCACTTTGTTGGCTTGGCTGGCATAAACTGTTTGAAGAAAATGTGACCCTTGAAGCCTATCATCGCTTCATCAATGCTCATTTCATGGCGGGACAATAATTGGCTTTGAACAAAGGGAGAATAAGATTGATAAATGTTCTCACCTTGAACAAGGGGTCATAATCGGTGTGTTGGACGAATCCTGAAGGTGGAAATACTGATTCAGCTTGAAAAAGCGATTTTTTGGCATGACACTGCTGATCCACTCATCGTTGAAAATTGGGTCATCAGACCAGTAGCACCACAGACGTGGCAGACGCTCTACCCCCATCATAATCAAGACCGCGATACAAGCTCGCAGCGATATAGGCTCCATTTCTTCAGGTGTGGTATTGCACCAAAGAGGGTCAGGTGCACCCTTTGCAGCTTGTTTTTGTCTTGCATACCTGTTTGTTTCATTGCAGCAGTCTTAAAAAAAAAAAAGCGGTACAAACAAAAAGAAAAAATCAAGTGGTGTAGCCATGTTGGGTAACGAGTGAGCGGGCCCAGTGGGTTCCTGAAACTGACGCACTTCTGCCACACCAGGTGTTGCTGGTCACCATGATGTTTGAACCACAGCGAGTGGAACATCGTACTCCAGGCCACTTTCTACTACCGTCTTCTTCAACACCACTACCTACTTCAATATCACTTTCATTCTCCATCTCTCTTTCAAATTTCTCCACTTCTCCAATAATTTGATCCAATTCATCTTGCGAGTAGTCGATCATCTCTTCGTCGTTCATAGCAGATGCCAAAGCAGCCATTGTGAAAGTCGGTCGGTTTCATTCACAAACTTACTCGCTGTGTTTGCCCCTTTTCTCAATGAACACACGCGCAGTTCCATCACCCCCCAAAATAGTGCCAACACATGATTGGGCCATGCCTGAGTCTTCCTAGTTACTGTCTGCGACTCTGCATGTCTACACACGTGATAACTGCGTGATGGAAAATTCCCTCAGACAGATCCTGGTAACTCCTGGTACGGGAAGAACAGGTGCCAAAAGTTAACTCCCGGATTGTCCCGTTGCAAGTATAAGAGGGTTAAGACATCAAGGACATAATTGCTCCAAGGCAGATGCCATTGTGTAATGCCCACTGGATGTGACATAACACAACTCCATGGGAGCGTTCCCATGGGCTTACCAGCGAATATTTCATGACTGCAAAGCCCACCAGTGACCACCAAGCAACCATGGTGTGCATCCCGCAGCCTCACTTGTTCCGCAGACAAGTGAAGAAGTTGTGGGGAAGTTAAAAAGGAGTTCGACCCTGTAATTAGAAACCTGAAAAACGTCCACAGTTTGGGCAAACATCTTGTTCATTGATTTAACCACATATATATTGTGTGTTTATTTGTTGGGTGTGTGTTTCAGGAACTTTCATTCCACTCCTACTTACGTTGGACTCATGCAGAGACCTGCAAAGAAATCAACACTGTCTTCAGGTGATAGGCTCTGTGTGTGTCTTTACTAGTATGTATGTGTCAGCTTTTGTATCATACATTGGGGCAACCAAGCGAGTTTTTATACAAGCTGTAGCTTTTTTTTCTCTTTTTATCAGGATCATAATCATCAATGGCTAGTTTCATTGAAATATATTGGACATCAACACTTAATTTCAACACTTCACGATTTTCAGGTTCCAAAAGGTGGGTATTATTAGTTTCACTCGTTTCACCACCACTGCTCGTTTGTTACAGATATATGGGTATGATGGCATTCCATTGATCAGTTATGCTTTTGTCCTGTGATTTATTTCATTGCTTTTATAAAAGCTAGGCTGTGAAGTACATGTATGTGTATGTTTTTTTAATGTATTATCACACAATAGGTTTCTATGGTGTGTGTAGTGTAGCCATTAGCAGTTTTGTTGTCAGACCATTACATGTCATTTTGGTATGAATACAACATTTTAAAATCCATGATTGATGAGAACAGTTCAATACCCTCCAATGTTCAGTTAATACATTAGTAGACTTTAGAGATTTCTGGCCTACTTGATACAGCTTTCTTTAAAATACCGATAGGACTTTGTTGGATTAGGCTACTATAATTGCACTGTATTGGATGAGTTATGATCATGCTGTTGGATGAGGTTACCACGATTACACTTTGTTGCATAAGGTTACCATGATAATACAGTGTTGGGTTAGCTACTATGATCGTAACATATTAGATAAGGTAACTATGATCCCACAGTGTTGGATAATGGTACCATGATAATATTATATTGGATTAGGTTACCCTGATCACAGTGTTAGAGTAGGTTACCATTATGATGCTGTGTTGGATTAGTTATGATCACACTATGCAGGATCAGATTACCAAGATCCTATTTTGTTGGATTCATTTTCATGATCACATTCTGTTGCATTGCTAGCATGCTCACACTATGTTGGATAAAGTTACCATGATCACACTGTGTTGGGTTAGGTTACCATCATTACATTGTGTTGGATTAGGCTACCAACATTACACTGTGTTGGATTAAGTTACCATGATTACACTGTGTTGGATTAGGCTACTGTGATTACACTGTGTTGGGTTAGGTTAGGTTACCATGATTACACTGTGTTGGATTGGGTTACCATGATTACACTGTGTTCGAAATGGTTAGCGTGAGCGTAACACTGAGTTGGATAAGTTACCATCATTACACAGTTGGGTAAGGTTACCATCATTGCACTTTGTTGAATTAGGTTACCATCATTACAGTGTTTGATACATTACCACCGTTCCACTGTGTTGGATAAGGTCACCAACATTACACTGTGTTTGAGAAGGTTACTATCATTACACTTTGTTGAATTAGATTATGGTCACTATACCGTGTTGGATTAGGTTACCATCATTATGCTGTGTGTTGGATTAGGTTATGGGCATTAGACTTTTGGATTAGGTTACCATCACAACACTGTGTGTTACCATCACAACACTGTGTTGGATAAATTACCATCATTACAGTGTGTTGAATAAGGTTACAATCATTACACAGTGTTGAATAAGGTTACCGTCATTACACTGTGTTGATTAGGTTATCATCATTACACTGTGTTGAATAAGGTCATTATTACACTGTGTTGAATAAGGTTACAATCATTACACTGTGTTGAATAAGGTTACCATCATTACACTGCGTTGGATTAGGTTACCATCATTACAGTGTGTTGGATGAGGTTACCATCATTACACTGTGGTGGATAAGGTTACCATCATTACACTGTTGGATTAGGTTACCATCATTATACTGTGTTGGATTAGGTTACCATCAGTACACTGTGTTGGATAAGGTTACCATCATTACACTGTTGGATTAGGTTACCATCATTACACTGTGTTGGATAAGGTTACCATCATTATACTGTGTAGGATTAGGTTACCATCATTACACTGTGGTGGATAAGGTTACCATCATTACACTGTTTGATTAGGTTACCATCATTACACTGTGTTGGATAAGGTTACCATCATTACACTGTGGTGGTAAGGTTACCATCATTACTCTGTTGGATTAGGTTACCATCATTACACTGTTGAATAAGGTTACAGTCATTACACTGTGTTGAATAAGGTTACAATCATTACACTGTGTTGAATAAGGTTACCATCATTACACTGCGTTGGATTAGGTTACCATCATTATACTGTGTTGGATTAGGTTACCATCAGTACACTGTGTTGGATAAGGTTACCATCATTACACTGTGTTGGATAAGGTTACCATCATTATACTGTGTAGGATTAGGTTACCATCATTACACTGTGGTGGGTAAGGTTACCATCATTACTCTGTTGGATTAGGTTACCATCATTACACTGTGTTGGATAAGGTTACCATCATTACACTGTGGTGGATAAGGTTACCATCATTACACTGGTGGATAAGGTTACCATCATTACATTGTGATGGATAAGGTTACCATGTTTACACTAAG
The DNA here is from genome assembly GCA_016801955.1 of Conus betulinus. NCBI lineage: Eukaryota > Metazoa > Mollusca > Gastropoda > Neogastropoda > Conidae > Conus > Conus betulinus. The sequence goes on along the minus strand of JADBJO010002693.1, from coordinate 107,208 downwards.
GTGGACAAGGTTACCATGATTACACTGTGATGGATAAGGTTACCATGTTTACACTAAGGTGGATAAGGTTATCATCATTACACTGTGTTTGATAAGGTTACCATCATTACACTGTGTTGGATAAGGTTACCATCATTACACTGGTGGATAAGGTTACCATCATCATTACATTGTGATGGATAAGGTTACCATGATTACACTGTGATGGATAAGGTTATAATCACACTGTGTTAGATTAGTTACTATGATCACAATCAGCCCGAATGTGTCCCTTTGCAGTCGGTTAGGCTATATGCAACATTATTATCTTACGATCACAGTGTTTGATAAGGTTAACATGATTATTTGCACTATGTGAGGTTACCATGATTATAATGAATTGGGTAAGGTTACCATGATCACAATGTATCTGAGTAGTTACCATGATCACGCTTTGTTGACCGGATAAGGTTACCATGATTACACTGTGTCAGATAAGGTTACCATGTTTATACTGTGTCGGATACCATGATTACCATGTCAGATTATGATTACTGTGTCGGATAAGGTTACCATTACACTGTTACACTGTGATTACACTGTGTCAGATAAGGTTACCATGATTACACTGTGTCGGATAAGGTTACCATGATTATACTGTGTCGGATAAGGTTGTATTAGGTTAACAGCATCACACTGGGTTGTATTAGGTTTGACATGATCACACTGTGTTGAATTATGGTTAACATGATCACAATCTCACTTGTGTTGTGCTATGTTGACATGATCGCACTGTATTGTATTAGGTTAGCATGATCACACTGGGTTGTATTAGGTTAACATAATCACAATGTGTTGTATTAGGTTAATAAGATAACAGTATGTTGTATTCCGTTAACAAGATAACACTGTGTTGTGTTCAGTAACATTATCACACTGTGTTGTATCATGTTATTATCACACTGTGCTGTGTTAGGTTAACATGGTCACTCTGTGTTGTGTTAGGTTAACATGATCACACATGTTGTATTAGGTTAACATGATCACACTGTGTTGTATTAGGTTAACATTATCACACTGTGTTGTGTTCAGTTAACACGATCACACAGTGTTGTGTTATGTTATTATGACACTGTGTTGTGTTAGGTTAACATGATCACTCTGTGTTTTATTAGTTTAACATGATCACACTGTGTAGTATTAGGTTAATATGATCACACCGTGTTATGCTCGGTTAACATGATCACACTGTGTTGTGCTCAGTTAACATGATCACACTGTGATTTGTTCGGTTAACATGATTACACTGTGTTGTATTATGTTAATATGATCACACTGTGTTGCGTTCGGTTAAGATAATCACAGTGTGTTGTTGAATTGGGTTAAACATGATCACACTGTGTTGTGTTCGGTTAACAGGGTCACACTGTGTTGTTGTATTGGATTAACATGATCACACTGTGTTGTGCTAGGTTAACATGATCACACTGTGTTGAGTTAGGTTAACATGATCACTCTGTGTTGTATTAGGTTAGCATGATCACAGTGTGTTGAATCAGATTACTATGATCACACTGTGTTGTATTGGGTTAACATGATCACACTGTGTTGAATCAGATTACTACGATCACACTGTGTTGTATTAGGTTACTGTGATCACACTGTGTTATGTTCGGTTAGTGTGATCACACTGTGTTGTATTAGGTTACTATGATCACACTGTGTTGAATCAGGTTAGTATGATCAAACTGTGTTGTATTGGGTTAACATGATCACACTATGTTGAATCAGATCACTATGATCACACTGTGTTTAATCAGGTTACTACGATCACACTCTGTTGTATTGGGTTAACATGAACACACTGTGTTTAATCAGGTTAGCATGATCACACTGTGTTGAATCAGGTTACTATGATCGCACTGTGTTGAATTAGATTACTATGATCACATTTTGTTGTGTCAGGTCACTATGATCACACTGTGTTGTATTGGGTTAACATGATCACACTGTGTTGAATCAGGTTACTATGATCGCACTGTGTTGAATTAGGTTACTATGATCACACTGTGTTGAATCAGGTTACTATGATCGCACTGTGTTGAATTAGGTTACTATGATCACACTGTGTTGTATCAGGTCACTATGATCACACTGTGTTGAATCAGGTTACTGTGACAAGGGCGGGAGACCTTCCGTATTGTTATGGAAGTCCAAATTGCAAATTTTTCCTTTTTTTTTTTCTGTGTGCGCGTTCCGTGTTCCGATTCAGGTTCTCACGCCACTCGTAGGCCTATTTGAAATCCACCATCTTGTCTTCAATTCACGAAGACCATATCATTGTGCTTCATATAAATGAAATTTGTCAAAATTGGAGCTCATTAACGATGAAGCAGAGGCACAGGAATCGACAATGACTGTGCTGAATCAGGTTACTATGATCACATCGTGTTCAATCAGGTTATTATGATCACACTGTGTTGAATTGGTTACTATGATCACACTGTGTTGAATCAGGTTCACACTGTGTTGAATCAGGTTACTACGATCACACTGTGTTGAATCAGGTTATTATGATCACACTGTGTTGAATTAGGTTACTATGATCATGCTGTGTTGAATCAGGTTACTATGGTCGTGCTGTGTTGTATCAGGTTACTATGGTCGTGCTGTGTTGTATCAGGTCACTATGATCACACTGTGTTGGATTGGTTACCATAATCATATTGTTTTTTGGATTAGTTATCATGATCATAGTGACATGTTGGAATAGGTTACCATGATCACCCTGCTAAGGTCACCGTGATCATAGTATTTTTTGATAAGGTCACCATGACCATATTTTTAGAGTAGTTATGATGCTCATACTGTGTTGAATTGGTTATGAGCATGTTGTGTTAATATTAGGTTACCATGATTGCACTGTGTTAATATTAGGCTACCATGATAGCACTGTATTCAATCTGTATGTTGGATTAGGTGTGATTGTACTACTTTCTATGATCACACTGTTGGACAAGATAACATGATCACACTGTGTTGGACAAGATAACATGATCACACTGTGTTGGGACAAGATAACATGATCACACTGTGTTGGACAAGATAACATGATCACACTGTTGGACAAGTTAACATGATCACACTGTGTTGGACAAGTTAACATGATCACACTGTGTTGGACAAGATAACATGATCACACCGTGTTGGACAAGTTAACATGATCACACTGTGTTGGACAAGTTAACATGATCACACTGTGTTGGACAAGACAACATGATCACTGTGTTGGACAAGACAACATGATCACACCGTGTTGGACAAGATAACATGATCACACCGTGTTGGACAAGTTAACATGATCACACTGTGTTGGACACCACAACATGATCACACTGTGTTGGACAAGACAACATGATCACACTGTGTGTGGACAAGACAACACATGATCACACTGTGTTGGACAAGACAACATGATCACACTGTGTTGGACAAGATAACATGATCACACTGTGTTAGACAAGCTAGCTTCATCACACTGTGTTGAATGATTCACTATTATTACACTGTGTTGAATTAGTTACCTTATTTCACAGTGTTGAATTATGCACTATGATCACACTGTGTTGAATTAGTTACCATGATCTAACTGTGTTGGATTAGTTATCATGATCACTATGTGTTGGATTACTTACCATAGTCACATGTTGGATCAATTATCATGAATACACTGTTGGGTAATGTTACCCTAGTCACACTGTTGGATTAGTTATCATGAATACACTGTTGGATAATGTTACGATGGTCACATGTTGGATTAGTTATCATGAATACACTGTTGGATTATGTTACCATGGTCACACTGTTGGATTAGTTATCATGAACACACTGTTTTGGATAACGTTACTATGATCACACTGTGTTGGACTAGGTTGCCAAACTTAGAGTGCGTTATCCAGCTTTCACTGTCACTGTGAAGTGTGAGGGACCTGTTGAAACTGGGAAAACGTAAGTTGCATTGAAAGTGTGTGTATATGTGTGTGTGTGTGTCTGTCTGTGTACGTGTGTGTGTATTTGCATGCGTATGTGGGATCGGTGTGTGTGTGTGTGTAGGTGTGTGTGTGTGTCTGTGTGTGTTGTCTGATAATAATGTGTATATGTACTGGTATCTCATCCACAAGTGTTCCTTGGAGTGTAGTGGTTTAAAAACTGTCAGGAATTTGTTGCTATCATTGTCCTTCCATGTTTTGTGAACTACTGGAACTGATGTGGATGTGAATGTGGAACTGTCTGTCAGTGTCAAGTTTCTCTTCTCTGCTTCCCCTTCTCCCTGATGCTTTAGAGCCCTGAAAATGGGGTAATGGCTGCTTTATTATTGGAGTAAATGAATGAGTAATGAGTGAATGAATCTGTTTGAATGAAAACATTTATATGTAATGTTGCTAATCCCTTTCTTGGGTCAGACATGTATATCATAAGTCTGTCAGTTTGTTTCCAATAACAAGAGTGTCAAAGAAGGAATTGCTTTACTTGTATATTTGAATGAATGTATGTAATTGTTTCTAATTCTTTATGTTTGAATGAAAAATCCCTTTGTTGAGTCAGATTTGTATATCATAGCATATCAGTGCTTGAGTTTGTTTTCCAGTATTTAGTGGTATTGTGCTGGTTCAGGTGATGAAATGTCAACAAATATGTTGACCACGGTACTTTTACGATTTATTTCATAGGTTAGTATGGAGGGAATGTGGATCTTTGCGTTCCTGGCACTTAACCTTTTTTCCATATTTACTTGTGGAACAAGGATTCCCCCACCCCCACTCCCCCCACTACCCTCCCCCCCCCCCCCCCCCCCAAAAGAAAAAAAAATTGGGACTTCAGTCCGCAGATAGGCCAGTCAGATAGATTACCCTTAGCTGGCTCACAACATTGCATCAAAAGAACTAGCACAGTTTTGTCTTTCCTTGGTGGAGGAACATGCCTCTTTCAACTCTGCTATTTTTCCGACTTAGTTTCTGTTCATTAAGCATTCCCACAAATGCCTACTCCGGTTTGCTTTTCCCTCATTCTTTGGCCTCTCAGGGAGGAATTTCAGCCAGTAATTCCCAAAAATTACTGTCTTTAGCTGCCTTGTTGCAACAGTCTTCCACTTCATTGTTTACTTTGACTTCTTCTAAGTTGGCTCTGACACCTCTTACTTGATTTTGGTCACCATCTGCCTACCCTGCCAATGTTTGTCTCTTTTGTCTGTGTATTTGTGTCAGCCCATTTTGAACAAGTTCATGTGATATGGTTTGATTTGTGCTTGAAAAGTTTTATTCTTTCATTTTTTGGGGTGCTGGAGCTTCTGTTAGTTGGCACCATTAGTTCTCACTTTATTGGTCTTCTCGTTTTCCTGATGCTGCATTTAAAAAAAAAAAAAAAAAATTTCTTGGTTAACCATATTTATTGCCCACTTGAGCTGTAGAGGGAGAACGGAGACTATACAGTTTGCTTCCAGAAGATTGAGGGAGACATTTCTTAAAGGCCGTTTTAGCCCCTGGCACTGATTTCCTGGTTGGGAACTGTACAGATCATTCTCATGTGCATAAAAAAGAAGAAAAAATGTCTATCTTCTCAGATGAGCATGCTCTTAGTACTCTATAAAATATTTAGTCATTTGTTTGGACAGATGAATATGAGAAGAAGGAATTCTACGATTAAAAGTAGGTACCGGCAGCCCTTCTTTCAGTGTACGGGAAAGTTCAGCCGAGTGAAAAATATGCTTGTTCTCAATAGGCAGTATCTATGAATAACGCGTTTAGAATTGGATGTCAACGTGATAAAAAAAAAAGACACGTATGTCAAAAGCCTTTGACAAAACCAGCAACATATAAACCAGAGCAACATTGTTACTGATGTGGTAAAATGCATTCTGCTGCAAGTTGCCCTTTGAAGAATTACACTTTTAATCACTGCAAGAAAATTGGATACTTGGCAGCTGTCTATCGTTCAAAGAACAAAACTGGGACATCTTCCTCTCTTCCCAGAAGTTTGTCTCTGAAAGCCATGAGGATATAGAGGTGGTGATACACACTGAACAGAAAGACAGTGAACCATATACAGTCACACTACAGGTTGAATGCAAACCTGTGGTCTTTGAAGTTGATACCGGAGCTTTAGTCACTCTTATCAATGCTAGAGCGTTTGATGACGTGTTGGACAAGAGCATTTTACCGTCAGACTCAAGTCAAGTCAAGTCAAGTCAAGTAAACTTTATTATCTCAATTTGAGAAATTAATTTGTGGTCACACACATTCATAGCAATAAACAACAATTTAGCCACATTACCCATTTTCTCACATATGACATACATTCATATAGAGGAATATTTGGATTTCAATTAAACATCTTCTCGGTTCATGAAATCAATGGACAGGGGAATAAAACTTTGTTTAAATCTGACACTTCTGCATTTAACCGATCGATATCTTCGTCCTGACTGAAGAAGGTCATACTGATTTGCAAGAACGTGGGTCTGGTCACACGTAATCTTCTTCGCTTTACAAAACAACACGGCACCTGTATAGCTCACTCAGACTTTTTTGTCTCTCACCAACGATTTTTCCCTCCCCGTTCACCACTTTCTCAAGCACATTTCTGCTCTTCACAGTCAACCCCACCATACCAACACATAAATGAGAAAGTTAGAACAGATTCCAAGAAGCATGAATAAAATGTCCGAAGAATGTTAGTATTCACATGAAATGATCGCAGCTTGCGAAGACAATATAATCTGGTTTGACATTTTTTGTGGACATACTCAACATGGGATTTAAAATTCAGCTTATTATCTATAAAAGTTCCTAAATATTTGTATGATTCAACACGTTCTACTTCAGCACCTTTGATAAAAAGTGGTGGTACAGCTTTTGGATTCTTTCTAAAATCAATCAACATTTCTTTCGTTTTTTTTTTACATTCAGATCAAGATAGTTATGATCGCACCAGTCAACAAATCTTTGAACCTCCTTGAAGTAAACAGAATCAGAGTTGGAGAGATCCACAAGTGCTGAGTCATCTGAATATTTAATGTACAAAGTTGAATCACTTCCTGAACAATCATTTGTGTACAGAGTAAAAAGCACTGGTGATAAAAAACAGTACCCTGGGGTGCGCCAGTTGAAATGACTCTGGAAGACGAAACAACACTTTGATATCGAACAGACTGTGTCCTCTGTGTAAGAAAATCAATTATCCAAAGAATGAGCTTGTTACCCACATTTATGTTAATGAGTTTCTTTGCCATCAGATGTGGTTGTATGGTGTTGAATGCTGATGAGAAATCAATAAAGAGAATGCGTACAAAGGAGGCAGGTTTTTCGAGGTGTGTGAAAAAGCATGATGGAGAAGTGTGAGTGTGGCATCATCTGTTGATCTGTTCTGTTGGTATGCGAACTGAAACGGGTCTTGGTACTGTGTAGTATCTTTTAAAACATAACCGAGACAATTCTTTCAAGACATTTCATTGCAACAGATGTGAGGGCAACTGGTCGGTAATCATTTAAACAGCTTGGGTTGCGTTTTTTGGGAACAGGACATACAGTGGCATTTTTCCATAAAACAGGAATTATACATTCTCTAAGTGACCAGGTAAACAAACGACTGTAAACATAGGAGAGCTGAGAAGCACACACCTTCAACAATTTTCCACAGATATTATCAGGGCCCATTGCCTTTCTCACATTTAAACATTTGAAAAAAAAACTGAACATCATTTTCCTCAATCACAACAGAATCACTTCCATCAACATCGTTTTTAACATTGCTTTGGAGTTCTTCCTTCACTTCCTTTAATTCTTTACTAAAATCTTTATCATCAAATCTACAGTAAAAATCGTTCAGCTTTTCTGCAAGTTGCTTCTGTTCTTTTGCTGTTTTTTTGTTACTAATATTTTGGTTTGAACATTTTCCTGAACCTGATAAAACTTTATTCCTTTCCATGCATCTCGCATATTTCCATTCTGGAACATGTTTTCAACTTTTCTCTTGTAAGCTCTCTTTGATTCTTCAATCTCCGTTTGCAGTTTCTTTTGTACTACCTTACGATCGCTTTTATTGCCTGATTGAAAAGCTCTTTTTTTTTTTCTCATTTAGAGTTATTTTCAGAGATTTTGTAACCCAAGGTTTGTTGTTGGGAAATATTTTGATAGTTTTAGTAGGTACAATCATGTGTTCACAGAAAGAAATGTAGCTGGAAATTACATCAGTGGCTTCGTTAATGTCAAAACTAGAATTCAAAAAAAATCCAATCTGTACATTCAAAACAAGCCTGTAATTCATCAACACTTTCTTGTGTCCAACACTGCACTTGCTTTTTAGTGATAGGTTGTGTTTCACTTTTGGTCTGTAAGCTGGCAAGAGATGAATGGCATTGTGATCAGACTGACCAAAATTGAAAACATGCACTGGCCAATCAATCCCAGTACGAGGGAAAGCTCTAGTCCAAGTTTGCCACCAAGGCAAGTCTGCCATGCTACCTTTCTTTGTGGTTAGTGGAAGTGGACCCAGTCTACTAGGAAGGAACTGGGTGCGAGGTTTGGACATGGAAACAGCTATTCTGGTGAATCAAATGTCAATGAAACCACCCTCAGCCTTAGCAGAATGTGACCAGTTTCCAAATATCTTCAGGATGAACTGGGACATGTTGAGTCATGTCCAGTCACTCTTCATGTTGAAGATAACTGCAAACCCAAATTCTACAAAGCTAGAACTGTACTGTACCCACTCAGGGACAAGTTTGAAGCTGAAATCCAGCGACTGGAAGATGAAGGAATCATTGAGCCAGTTCAGCACTCGGCTTGGGCAGCACCGCCAGTTCTAAAGCCTGATGGATCTGTGCGCTTGTGTGGTGACAACAAAGTGACAGTAAACACTGTAACAAAAGCAGATGTGTAACCATTGCCTCAAGTTGAAGATCTGTTCACTTAAATTGCTGGAGGACAATCTTTCATAAACTAGATTTGAAGCATGCGTACCAGCAGCTACCACTTGCTGAAGAATCCAAGGAGCTGACCACCATCAACACTCAGAAGGGCCTATTCAGATACAATTGATTGTCCTTTGGAGTCTCAGCTGCACCAGCCATCTTCCAGCAGACAATGGACTGCTTGCAACAGGACATTCCGCAAGTTGCAGTGTTTCAGGATGATATCCTGGTCACTGGCAGCACAGATGAAGACCACATTCTTCACCTCCAGGAAGTATTTTGCAGACTTGAAGTAGGTGGTTTTCGTTTGAAGAAAGGAAAATGTGAGTTCATGCTGCCTGAGGTCACATACTTAGGTCACCGAATCAACACAGAAGGAGTCCAGCCGACACCTGAGAAAGTGAAGGCTGTCCCAACATCCCAGAATGCAGCAGAGTTGAAGTCATTCCTTGGTCTCATCAACTTCTGTGGGAAATTCCTGCCTCAGCTGTCAACCGTGCTGTCTCCACTGACCAGTATCCTTCACAGAGGTGGTGTTTTCAGGTGGGAAGTACAGCAGAATCAAGCTTCAGATAAGTGAAGGACATGCTTCTGTCAGCTAGTCTCCTGGTATATTTAAATCCAGACCTGGACGTGACCTTGTCTTGTGTGACGCTTCTGCAGTGGGCCTGGGAGCAGTTCTAGATCACAAGTTTCCTGATGGTTCTGAGCGCCCCATTGCCTGTGCCTCAAGGTCTTTTAAAAAAGCTGAACAAAATTACTCCAACATTGAAAGGAAGCTCTTGCAATCGCCTTTGGAGTGAAAAAAAATTACGTGACTATCTCTTTTGCCGCCATTTTTTGCTTGAACACTTATCACAAGCCCTTGATGACATTGTTCAGTGAACAGAAACCCATCCCAACATAGGTTTCTACCAGGATTCAAGATGGACAATGCAGTTGTTACCGTACACATACACTATCCGATACAAATCAGGAGCCACAATGACACATGCTGTTGCTCTAAGCAGACTGCCCATGCCAACCACCAGTGCTGAGCTTGAGACTCCAGAAGAGTTCATCTTCCTGATGGACCATCTTTCCACGACACCAGTGACTTCAGCTGACATCCAGGCAGACACACTGATTGTGACCCTGTACTCTCACTTGTCAAGAAAGATATGTTGACAGGATGGCCTGCAGAATTTCCAGGAAAATGGCAGGAACAATTGAAATCGTACAAGACTCGTAAAACAGAACTGTGTGTTGAGAGTGGTTGTCTACTTATGATGACAGAGTTGTCATACCTCTGGTTTGTAGGCAAGCAATGCTGGAAGAGCTTCATTCTTATCATCATCAGGTGTCTGCAAGATGAAGTGCCTTGCTCGCTCTTATGTGTGTCTTAACTGTCATAGTGACATAGAAGCTACAGTCAGAGAGTGCGAAGCATGTCAACAATTTGTCACATGCCGTAAAAGGCTCCACTTCATCCTTGGGAGTGGCCTGAAAAAACATGGTCCAGACTACAGGTGGACCTTTCATGGGACACATGTTTCTTGTGCTTCACATTCTAAATGGATGGAAATAAAGCTGATGACCAAGATGACAGCAGAAAAGACAATTTGCCTTCTAAGAGAACTCTTCGCTAGACATGGACTACCAGATACCATTGTGACTGACAACAGCCCTACATTCACGTGCACAGAGTTCAAAACCTTCTCTCAGTTCTAGGCATTCACCATGTTCTTGTCTTATCATACCATCCAGCTTCAAATGGCCTTGCAGAAAGAGCAGTTCAGACATTCAGAGTCCATGAAGAAGATGTCACCCAAACTCACTGTGGAACACAAGTTGGCCACTTTTCTCCTTCAGCAGCACATCACACCTCATTCAACTACTGGTGTGCCCACTGCAGAACTCCTCATGAAATGGAGACTAGAGACACATCTTGATTTAACACAGTCAACACTGTCTCGCAAGGTTGAAGATATCCAGTCAAAGCAGAAGATGTATCATGATTGCAGTGCAAAAGGCAGAGACTATGCAGTTGGTGACAAGGTGTATGTTTGCAGCTTTGGATCTGGCAAGACTTGGCTGCTTGGAACTGTTGCTGAAGTCACTGGCCCTCACTCCTTCAGGGTTTAGATAGGGGATGGCCTCATGATCAGATGCCACATTGATTACATCTGCAAACGTTGGACTGATGACAAAGGACCTATTCCCATGTTTACTGACCCTATTTTTCCCAGTGAGAGCCCCCACAACCCCCCATGCTCATACGCTTGTGGACCCATTTCCTGGTTCCTCTTCCATGGAACCAGTTTCCCCTGTAGCCGCTCCTGGTTCCTGTCTGGCCACGTCTGTTCATTCCAGACCCCCCTGCATGCCAGCAGTGAGTCACCCTGTGCCACAGCGTCTCCAGACAGCAACACTTCGGATACCTGGGGTCCTACTCCTGCCTTGGCTGAGCGGCCCAGAAGATTCCACAAGGCCCCATTGATTAGATCTATGAACTATTTACAATTTTTTCTGTTTTTTGTTGATTTTGACAGGTGGTCAGTCGTTTCCCATTAGTAACGTTTGGAGTGACAATGGTCAGTCATTTCCGTTTGATAACATTTGAAGTGATAGTGGTTGAAATCCTATTCATGACAATCATTTCTGTTTGGTGATGGTGTTCGGTGTTAATTGTTTCACTTGGGGTGAGAGTGATCATTCACTTATTGACAATGTTTTGTTGTTTTATTTCACATTAAAACTTAAAGGGGAGGGTGTCGGGTTGATTGCCATTGATACTCTCTGGAAGAGAGTTACACAAGAACCAGAATAAAAATGGTTGAATGAACTTCAAGAGTTGTGTTAACAACAAGCAAGAATGTCACAATTTGACCTTTGGTAATTTTCTATCTGCAGATACAAAATTAGCAGATTTTCTATGAGCGTTAGTAGTTGGCTGTCAAACTTTGGAAGTTGCCTGTCTACAAGTGCAAAGTGAGCAGATTTTCTTTGAGCTATGGTAATTCTCATTCTGCAGTTATAAAATAGTGAGGTTTTCCTTGACTAATGGTAAAAGTCTGTCTGCAGATACAAAGTAATCAGGTTTTCTTTATGCTGTTATAATTATCTGTATGCAGACTCAAAGTAGGCAGGGTGTCTTTGAGTTATAGTAATCGTCGTGTCTGCAGACACAAAGTAGGCAGGTTGTCTTTGAGTTATGGTAATCATCTGTCTGCAGACACAAAGTAGGCAGGCTGTCATTGAGTTATGGTATCGTCTGTTTGCAGACACAAAGTAGGCAGGTTGTTTTTTGAGTTATGGTAATCGTCTGTTTGCAGACACAAAGTAGGCAGGTTGTTTTTTGAGTTATGGTAATCGTCTGTCTGCAGACACAAAGTAGGCAGGTTGTCTTTAAGTTATGGTAATCATCTGTCTGCAGACACAAAGTAGGCAGGTTGTCTTTGAGTTGTGGCAATCGTCTGTCTGCAGACACAAAGTAGGCAGGTTGTCTTTGAGTTATGGCAATCGTCTGTCTGCAAACACAAAGTAGGCAGGTTGTCTTTGAGTTATGGCAATCGTCTGTCTGTAGACACAAAGTAGGCAGGTTGTCTTTGAGTTATGGTAATCGTCTGTCTGCAAACACAAAGTAGGCAGGTTGTCTTTGAGTTATGGTAAGTGTCTGTCTGCAAATACAAAGTAGGCAGGTTGTCTTTGAGTTATGGTAAGTGTCTGTCTGCAAACACAAATTAGGCAGGTTGTCTTTGAGTTATGGTAATTGTCTGTCAGCAAACACAAATATTAAATTAGGTGGGTTTTCTTTGAGTTATGGTAATTGTCTGTCTGCAAACACAAAGTAGGCAGGTTGTTTTTGAGTTATAGTAATTGTCTGTCTGCAAACACAAAGTAGGCAGGTTGTCTTTGAGTTATGGTAATTGTCTGTCTGTAAACACAAATTAGGCAGGTTGTCTTTGAGTCATGGTAATTGTCTGTCTGCAAACACAAATTAGGCAGGTTGTCTTTGAGTTATGGTAATTGTCTGTCTGCAAACACAAATATTAGATTAGGCAGGTTGTCTTTGAGTTATGGTAATTGTCTGTCTGCAAACACAAAATAGGCAGGTTTTATTTGATAATATTAATTCCATAGCAGCTTACTTTCCTGAATTTTCTGGAATTTTCCTAATTCAGATTAAGTGGGAAAAAATCTAGAAATTCAAAATTTTGTTAAAGAATGTGGGATCTAGTGAACACTTAAAACAAAATAAGGCAGATGTTGGCAGTTATATGTGCGGAAAATGCATTAACTTTCTAAATCCATTGTGAATCCCCCATCCCCTCCCTTCCCACTCATCCCCTCTCTTCATGCAACCCCCCCCCCCCCCCCCCACCCCCCCCCTCCTCTCCCCTAATCCCCTCTGTCATTTCCTTCGGTCGGCCATTCTTCACAGCACACCACATGGACATCAGATATGTCTCTTTTCGTTCTTTGTTTGTACTGTCGTAAATGTTAAATGTGATCTATCCTTTTTTTTGTGTGTTTTACTTGAAGAAGACCCAAGAGGTCGAAATGCATCGTGTCTTGTCCTGTACTTTGTTTGTCAATGTCCTTGGCGGCAACTAACCCCCACTCTTTCTAAATTTTGTTTTCAAAGGTTTTATATCATGGGCATTTTTGTTATTCTGACATTCAGAAATTCTTTGTGTTTGGCAGCTTTTACCTGACCTACAATATCGCCAATAATCTGCAGGACTTTCTTAGTGTGCGCCTGTATTGGAACCTGGATAATCAGCTGGCCCTTCTGAAGACTAAAGGTAAAGTAAACATCGTCATAACAAGTCACAGGTCATTTTAGTTGGAAATATTTTGTGCTCCTGTACTGTGGCGTGAAGATATGAGCTGATTCCACTGTGCCTGGGTTCAGGTTTATGTCACATTTGGAAACCTTCCTCGTAACTGTCTTCGTAACATAGTTTGTAGGCCAAAAGTCCATGTAGCAAAGAACTGTTTCATAAGTCAGTTACTCCAGTTTTACGACACACCTAGAAATGTGTTCTTTGCTACATGGAGCACAAGCGTGTGATTTCCTGCTTTCAGAAATTACCGAACACATGTGGTGGAAATGGTGGCGACTGGTAGCAATGAATTCCATACCATGAATATGAATTTTGTGTAGGTAGAAGTAAAACTTAATGATTAGTTTGCTTTTGTGGTCAATTAACTTGTGTACACACACATTCACACACACACAGGAATAAAAAAATGGAGAAGGGATAGCTGAGAAAAAGGCAGACTTTCAGATTAGGGAGGAATGGAGAGACTGGTGTGAGTGTGTGGATGAGTATGTATGTGTGTGTGTGTGTGTGTGTGTGAGAGAGAGAGAGAGAGAGAGAGAATTCATATTTTTTTGCAGTTCAGCAGACCACAAGCATCATAAACAGCACTCTGTGTGTGTGTGTAAGCGTGTATATGTGTAAGTGTGTGTGTGTGTGTGTGTGTGTGTGTGTGTGTGTGTGTGTGTTTTAAACGTGAAGAGTTGACGATAGTATTAGGGGGAGAGAGAGAGTTAGTTGAAATAAGTTTTAAATGTACGGTAATATCTCACTCTTATCTTCAGTTTTATACTCTTTGCTGGTACAGCTTCTAGGTTTAAAGGACTCTGAACGGGTCTTGAAAATGTAAGATGATGACGATGAGGGTGTGTGTGTTAGTTAGTGTGTGTGTGTGTGTGCGCGCGCGCGTGTGTGTGTGTGTGTGTGTGTGTGTGTGTGTGTGTGTGTGTGTGTGTGTGTGTGTGTGTGTGTGCCTGCGCGTGCACGCATATGCTTGTGTAAGTGTGTGTATGTAAGGTTGGGAATGTTTTTTGGACATTCTGTTCTTACTTTTTGTCCAAATGCTCCACATTTTGCTCATCTCAGTCTTCAGAGAAATTGGAGAAAACCCAACTCTGATATTTCTCTTCCCAGAATTTATTCAATTTCCTGAAAATTTGGTTGCAGTGCAGTTTTTGTTGTGTTTTTTGTCAAAATAATTCCAAATTTTTAGAATTAAGCAGCTCAGTATAAGTTTCAAGTGAACTGATAGTGGGGTTTACAGCTGCCAAGAGCTTTCTTGTTACACAGCATCACAAATGGAAGAAGATAAAATGAAACTTTTATATTCTGGGTGTTCGGGACTGTACATTTTAACTTTTCCAAACATTGGGAAAAGAAACAAAAAGTATTTTGCCACAAATCTACTGCAGCTTGTTTTGGGCATTAGTACAGTCTGTTACCTTTTCGCGATGCGCCATGCGATGGAGACAGCAACTCATTCGACCCATTCACAACAAGCTGTTCCGTGGTGACGACAACGCTGCTGTACTCCCTGGACGTGCCGTGCCTCTGTGACAGCGCCACTATAATCAAATCCCCTGTTCTCTCATCTACAGACTAAGGGATGCAGCCCTAAATATTTAGAACAGGGTTCTAGCCACTGGAAGGGTAAGTTTACATGCACTAGCGATGACCTTTGTGACCCCAGAGTAGTCCGCGCAAAGAGACGCATCTGGCACTGGGAATTTCTGCAAAAGGCACATGTAGAATTTCCTGCCTCACCACCATATCAGGCAGAAGAAGAATGACATGGGGTGTAAGAACTGGTTCAGCAAAGTGGTTCAGAGGATAAGGGGAGTAAAGGTGTACAAGTTTATCAAAAAGAATCAGAGCTTGATTTATTTGCTCTGTGTATTTAATGCTTTTTTACGTTGTATCATTAGAAGCCAAAGCAGTGAAAAGTGTGTACAGTGTGCAATGATTTAATTTCCTTTTTTTTTTTTTTTTTTTAATTCACTTGGATTACACATATTGAATACCTCAGGCTTTCTCTGCATCTTTTCAAAGTGAGAGCGAAATTTCATGCCGCTTTTCTTCCTCATTTGCTGTTGTCATACTAACTAATAAACGTAAACAAGATTGTGTTCTCCTACATTTTACTTATGTTGTTTCTGTAACTGTAGTGTTGCTATGTTACCAAAACAGGAAGCTGCACGGTCAACACGGCGGCATAGCAGCATTGTAGCACAACCTTATAGCCCGGTGAAGACACGCAAAAGTCGGGCTTGTCAACACAAAGTAGACCAGGCGTAAAAGATAGGCGTGACAGTGTGAATTCCAACACGTTACACCAGTGGATGAAGCCAGGCAATACACAACAAGCGCGGGGAGGAAGGGGTGGGCGGGCTGGAGACCGACAAGGCAGGGGAAGCGGTGAAATCGGTGGGGGTAAGGAAAGGAGTGCTAGTGGGGTTGGGCGTGGGGGTGGTGAGGGTGGTAAAACAAAAAGATGACGGTTTGGCCGAAGCCCGGAGAATAAAGTTGTACGTGGAACTGTGACGGTTGGTTGCAGAAGTTGGACATCACTGATGTTATTTCAACAATGTTATCTTTTGATATTTCGCTCTGAATGAAACTTCTGTTTATTCAAACACAGTTTCATACACACCTTTTAGTAACTATGATGTTTTTGTCTCTAGAGCTATAAAATTATCACATCAAGGGCGATATTCGGGAGGAGTGATCGTGTTTGTTCGAAAAAGTTTAGCAGGATTTGTGGAAAGAATTGATACTAACTTAGAACAAATGATTATTTTGAAACTGGATGGAAGACTGATGATAGGGACAAATAAACCAGTATTTCTGATTTGTACATATATTCACCCATATGATAGTAGGTCTGGAGACAGTCACGTCAAGGTGTTGGAATAGAGATCATCGAACAATGTTTAATGGATTTATATGAACAATTTGAAGATTTTTATGTTATGATTTTGTGGTGATTTGAATGCGAGGACTGGATGTGAGAATGCGATGTTAAATGATGAGCTTCCTCATAATAATATGTGGGAAACACTGCGCACTGCAGACCAGGTAAACTATATATTAAGAGAAGCTCTGACGATAAAGAAGTTAACAATTTTGGAAAAGATTTACTCAATCTATGTATGTCGTTCGAGTGCGTTATTGTCAATGGTCTTAGTCATTATCGGTTTGATGATTCATTCACTTTTGTTTCAAGTGGGGGTGGCAGCACTATCGATTACTTTATAACTTCCAGGGATATATGTCTGCAGCAGTGTGTCAGCTCATTGCGTGTTCTGCCATCCATTGACTCAACGCACTCTCCTGTTTGTATTGAATTGTATGTAACCGAATCTCTTTAAGTGATGGTATAAAAACTGTGAGTGATGAAAATACGACGGGAGTTAAATGGATGGAAAAACAAGTATGGAATCCAGCCTTGGAGCAACA
>JADBJO010002693.1:0-85000 GCA_016801955.1 Conus betulinus | reverse complement strand
GTCCATGGGAAAAATAATAAACACATGCACATAAAATCACAGGTTTTCACAAAAGGTGGTTAGCAAATGTGTTTGCATATCTAGGGACAGGTTCCATAATGAAAGAAAACCTGGAGTGTCAAAGACCATCACAGAAGTCAGTTTTTCTTTGTTTTCAGTGGTAACATATTTCCTAACTGATGCTGCAGGTGACTGCATTTCTCCAGTCTTATTGATGCCTGCATGTGCTATGAAAGCAAACATAGAGTACAGCCGTGCTATGCAGAATGAAGATACATAGCATCCTCCTCCTCATCCTCCTTGATCAACATAATGACAATACCATACATTCTGTTGCCGTTACCTGCTTTCATGGTACCTCAGGTTTGATCATCTCTCCCCATCAGTGTCCTTGCTATGGTCTCTGTTTGGGCCTCTAGTATCGCCAAAAAAATTATAGGGACTGTCAATGAGTAGAGATATCCTTTGGAGGCAGAGCTTACTCATGCAGGCTTAGTCACCAATCAATTATTATGGTCTGTAAGGGACTTAGTAGGTTTTATCCTGTGCATATTCGATCAGAACAGGCACCACTAAGCAGTAGCTTGGCAGAAGTGCAGTGTCTCCTCTGGTGGGTTGCCTTATGATGACTAGACACTGATTACTTCCTGTGGATTGCTGGTGTCGGGGGCTCTGATGGGATGGACCTGGTTGTGGCAACGGACTTTGGGCCAGAATGAGCAGCCTAAATGCAATGCTACTGAAGTGGCATTGAAGATGAGACAGAGACTAGATGAAAAAATTAATCATAATCATAGCACAAATTATACTGCACAAAACTGACGTCAACATAGAAACACCATTCAGTGAGAGGGACAGACATATTAAAATACAGATAGACAGGCAGGCAAATGTGGCAGACTGAAAGCACATGAGGTGAGCCAAACATTTTGAATTTGAAAGTGGAAGGTGTTCAATACATAGCAAGTTAGTAAGGATTCAGAACAATTTCCATTGGTCCTGTGTAGATTTATGTAATGTAGATGTTCAACACTGATATGATCACAATAATAATGATGCTAGGTACAAATCAGAAAAGGGAGGACTTTGTTACAGTGAATAAGAATTACTAGAACTGGAGGAACTTTGGTGAAGTGAAATAGTGTGAGTAGTACAGGAGAGACTTTGGCAGACCGTAGGGAAATTAACTTGAGGGACTTTGATAAAGTGAAGAGGAATCACTAGAATCCTGGATGGACTGAATAAAGTGAAGTCATCACAGAGTGAGAGACTTACCTAGTCAAGAGGTATCAGTGGAGGGAGTTTGGTAGTCAGAGGTATGACTGGAGGGAGTTTGGTAGAGTGAGTGGAGGGAGTTTGGTAGAGTGAAGAGGTATGACTGGAGGGAGTTTAGGTGAAGAGATATGAAGAGTTTGATATGACTGGAGGGAGTTTGGTAGAGTGAAGAGGTATGACTGGAGGGAGTTTGGTAGAGTGAAGAGATATCAGTAGAGGGAGTTTGATAGAGTGAAGAAGTATGACTGGGGAGTTTGGTAAAGAGTTGCCACTGCTGGGACTTTCCGTTTGTTTTTGCTTCTTCATCTTCCATGCCCTTCGAGTGGCAGTATTCCCAGGCCACCCAATTATGCTTCCTTATACACATCAGCAACATGGCTTGTTACAGCTCCAGTGCTGCAGTCTACAGGGAGTTGTGTCACCACAGAGACACTGCACTAAGCAGTATCACTTTGGTGGTGTTTGATTGTGCCTGCTCCAATCCAACGTCCACAGGAGACCAGCAAAGCCTCATACTGACAACAATCATTGCTTGGTCATGGAGCCAGCAAGAATGAGTGTCCCCCTCGGGAAGGGGCCATCATGGCCAACAAGGACACCAACTCAGCAAATGTATAGTTGTAAAAAAAAGCAAACTGAAGCTGTTGCAGAGCATGAAGGGCCATAGAATTTTAGATCTATTTCATGATCTGTGAGGAAGAGGATGATATGGACTTTCATTCTTGTCGGAGAGTACTGACTGACTTTGAAACATTCTGTCGATTAGACTGACATCGGAGAGTACATGACAGGTTCTTCCTTTCATGAGATATCCCAGCATGAACAAGTCTTGAGAGATACAAACACCTGCAGTGTTGGGAATTGGATGAAACTTGACTGCCTGGTTCCTTTATTTTTCCTTTCGGAGCCCAGCACCTGACTGGATATGAGTCAGGTGTGTTACAAAAAAAAAGAAAAAAGAAAACAAAGAAATGCCTCAGACTTCAGCTATCAGTGATGCTACATTCATTAAGTATTTAATCAGTCATTCCTTTCATTTTCATGTATTTTTATTATCAGTATTGTTTAAAAAATGGTTAGATGAATATTTTATTATCAGTATTGTTTAAATGGGTAGATGAATATTTTAGGATTTGCAGAAACAGTGGAAATTAATCATTGTATTTTTAAAAGAATGGCTTTGCAGAGTGAGATTCAAATGTCATTTTTTCCCCTAATCATCACATGTTGTAAATGAATTAATTGCATCACTTCTTTCAGATGACACAGACTACTTGTTTATAATATTACATGTTTCAGATGACATGTTGGCATTATGGCATGTTTTGCTGAACATGTTTGTATTGTGGCATGTTTGAGGTGAACTGTAGATCATCATGTTACCAATAGCATATTTGTATTGTGGCATGTTTGAGGTTTACTGTAGATCATCATGTTACCAATAACATATTTGTAGTGTGGCATGTTTGAAGTGAATCATTATGTAACCAATAACTTGTTTGTATCCTCACACATTTCGATGACAAAGATGCCAGACAGGAGAGACAGAGCTGGAGTGTGTGTGAAGCAAGCCATTATTTGTCATGATCCTGATGTGTTCATAGGGTATTACATCCCCCCGTTTTTTTTATGGTGAAAGTGCTCACCCTGGCCATTGCTGTTGTCTTCTTTTCCCCAGCCTGTCAGTGTCGTGCCCTCCATCAGAGGGTCGTCTGTATGCATTGTTTTTAACCTTCTTTTTGTAATTGTTCATTCATTTTTTTGGCAAACATTATTTAAGGTATACATATTGTTTTAGTGTCCATTGATTTTATATTGCCTTCTCAGCTTTTTTCATTTCATACACTTTTTCTCAGAATATTAGTTATGATAAGGAGATGAGGAGAGAGAAAAAAATGAATGATATTGTTCTCTTTAGTTCCTTCAACTTTTCAAAATTACAAAGGTTAATTATAAACTGCACATACAGTTTGCACTGGCAATATTTATATTTCTGTTCTGTTTGTTTAGGCCAGACATGGCACCGGTTTTTGTCCAGAATCATTCAACATTTTTAGGAAGTGTAATTGAAAATTATTAGGCATCAGTCAAAGTTCACAAAAATGTGTCAAATTTGAGTCTTGAAACACTAGTTGCCATGGAAATAATAATAACAATAATGATTATATATGGCACTTAATCTTACATCCTAAGCCCTAAACGCTTACAAACGCATAAAAGGTTAACGTAAACATGAATGAAACCAGTAAGAAGAAGAATATTGCAACAAGTGCCATGCATCTACAGGCAAGGGTGCATATTGACACACCCACATGTACGCACGCACGCACGCGCGCACACACACACACACACACACACACACACACACACACACACACACACACACACACAACACATGATCCTACAGACACTGTCGCACAACAACAGACACAAACAGCATGCATATTGACACACCCACATGTACGCACGCACGCACGCGCGCACACACACACACACACACACACACACACACACACACACACACACACACACACACACAACACATGATCCTACAGACACTGTCGCACAACAACAGACACAAACAGCATGCGTACACACACACACACACACACGCGCG
Organism: Conus betulinus; assembly: GCA_016801955.1. NCBI lineage: Eukaryota > Metazoa > Mollusca > Gastropoda > Neogastropoda > Conidae > Conus > Conus betulinus. The sequence continues at coordinate 81,108 of JADBJO010002693.1, read as the reverse complement.
CGCGCGCGCGCACACACACACACACACACACACACACACACACACACACAGCGCACACGCGCGCGCGCACACACACACACACACACACACACACACACACACACACACACACACACACACACACACACACACACGGACACGGTGACACAAAATGGCGGAGACTGCCAGCAGTTAACTTTTCACGCGAGGTAAAAAGTTTTTTGCAAGTGGCGAAGACATGAAATCAAGAAGTAACGGCACTCCTGCATGCAAACGGATAACTCGGGCTTTCCCAACGATGGTCAGCTTCGAATGCAAACACGTCCGATCATTCGGAGAGCTATCAATGCAAGCCACGAAGCGAGAAGCCGTCCACTGATCCAACACCAATGACAGTAGAGTCTTCGAATGCGTCAGTATGCAGCGGCGTCATCTCAACACCTGTGCTGTGCTCAACATCCAACGCAACGCCTGACTTACGGCAAGTCATTTTAAATCTTTGCTGCCGAATATATCCTCCCTTGAAAAAGCAGTGGAGTTTCAAAACGGCATAATTCAAGCCGAAAGTTTCCATGACGACCACGGAAACTCAAACAGACCCCTGCCCTCCAGCTGGACCCACCTACGCTGAAGTGGCGAGAAGTCGATTGTCGTCAGGCGCTGCGAGTCATCCTGCACAGCACAAGACGTCTGCTGCAGAAAAAAAAAAAATATAGGTGGGACTAACAAAAAGATGTCCTGCCCTAGCCTTTCGAAGAGAAATGACGCCAAACCGTCCAAGGCTGACCAGTCAAGAGAGATGACGTCAAGTACAAATCTCGTCATCTTGTAGATTCCAAAAAGAAATCGAATACTAGTTCCGATCTACCGAATGTACTATTCTTCACGACTCTGTTATGAAGGGAGTACAAGAAACACGCCTTGGTCGATCTTATCACTTCAAACCTTTAAAACAACGAAGCAACACTTTGAAAATAACTCAAGATCACTTGCAGGAGATAGCTACAAAAGAACCTCATCTTGATGCTGTGGTTATCCACTGTGGGATTAACGACTTGAAGACAACGGAGCCAAATAAGCTGTGCAACACCTTTGTTAAGTCACTTAAAGATGCATCAAGAAAGAATCCTAACACCAGATTCGTCGTCAGCAAAGTTCCCACAGTGAAAGACCTGAAGATGGAGGTAAATCGGCAGTTATTTAATGCCATCCTCACCTCCGAGCTGTTCGACGTGAACAACATCACGCTCGTTGATCATCATAACATAAGGCCCTACCATCTCAAGGACAACTGCCACCTGTCACAGAGGGGGACCAGTCTGCTGGCAGGAAATGTGGGGGCGACACGTCAGGGATCTTCTGTGGGAAACGCCCAGGAAGCCAGCCCGCTAAGCCCGACCCTTTCTACGTCCACCCTACCCCGACCGCAGCTGGTTCAACCCATTGACGTCCTAGGAGACTGGCCAGTATTCTAAGAATTGTCACATATGTCTGCACACTTGCGAATTCACTTACCTCCGTGCCCTTAGACTGCATTGCTCGCAAATAACTGCTGTGAATTTTGTCGGCTAATTTTTGACTGCACATGCAATTTTTTCCCCCCTTAAATAATAGGACGTATCATTACCGTTATTATTATTTTATTTCCTGTTAACTTATCAGATTGTGAAAGATGTCTGCGGAAAGTAACTTCAGCATATTCCAGTGGAACTGTCGCTCCACAGTACGAACTTGGATGACCTCGTGCAACACCTGGCGCAGAATACCAACTTTTAGCTCTTCAGTCTCTAAACGTTAAAAGAGACAAGTTTACCTAAATTTAAAAACTACTATTATTTTCCCCATATATACATCAGAAGATAGATACCGGTGGGAAAATCAGTACAGCTATATATATTCATGAAGGGGTAAAGTACACTTCATGCCCTAACCCTATTCCACCAAATATTCCCAATCTTAATTCTTGTGCCGTGACAGTTCAGTTGAACTCTTCACTCTTAACTGTCATATCTGTTTACCTACCACAGGGTCCAAATGATTTTAACACAGAGTGGATTCGAACACTCCAGACGGACCAAGGTAAAAAAAATTTTCTCATTGCAGGAGATTTCAATGCACATTCACCATTTTGGGAGAAGGACTGTCAATCAATTACAAGTAATTGTTTCGTTGAAAATATTGTTGATGCTTCCTTCTATCTCCTTAATGATGGTCGAATAACTCGTATTCCTGATAATCCTAGTCATAGAGCGAGTGCCATTGATCTAACTTTAGTGTCCCCAGATGTGGCACCGGTCTGCAGCTGGAATACACTTGATGACAACCTACATAGTGATCATTTACCTATTGGCACTTGTTTTGAAAACTAAAAAAAATCTCAATCAACATATCCAACGAGGACAAAGTACCCAAGTGTAACTATAGACTTGCAAATTGGGGTAAATTTTCAAGTTTACTTTCTACATTTGAAGTTAATGACGCAAACAACAAAGATGTCAATACCTTATATACTTTATTTACAAATGCAGTCCTAGATGCTGCAAATGAATCTATCCCGCGGTGCAAGTCAGTAAGATCTTGCAAGCATTCGGGTAATATTTGGTGGAATCATGCTTGTGAAGAAGCAAAGGAGGAAAAGATATCAAAATTTAGAATGTATTTAAGAGATAAGTCTGTCCCAAATCTTTTAGAGATGAAAAAAGCAAAAACAAAGCCAATATGGTTAATGCACAAGCAAAAAGGCATATTTGGTCTATTTTTTGCATAAATGAAATATCAAATCACAAGGACATGCAAAAAGTCTGGGAAAAATTAAAACTATGAAGAATGGAATTAACTTGCCACAGTGTCCTATCAAACTGACAACTCAGATATACCTACAAATCTAGAAAAAGCTGAAGAATTTGCTGAAATGTTTGCAAATTATAGTAGAAATACTGGACTCTCAGAGAAAGACCGGAGATATAGAGAAAATCAAGAAAAAAATAGAACACATAGAGAAACAAATAATATAAATGAATCGTATATAAATGCTGATATAACATTGTACGAAGTAAAAGAATGTATTTCAAGTCTTAAAGAAAACATCCCGTTGGTTTAGACGGAATCTCAAATGAAATGCTGGGACACTTGCCAGATAATGTTATAGAATTTCTTCGTTTTCTTCTACAGAAATGCTGGTCCGATGGTAATATCCCTCTCGTCTGGAAGCACTCAATCATTATTCAATACACAAACAAGGAAAGCCCAGAGCAGATAAAAACAGCTATCACTCAATCGCCTTAACATCCCACACATGCAAACTAATGGAAAAGATTGTTTTAAATAGACTAGTTCATTACTGCGAAAAATATAAAAGTAATACCTGTCAACCAAGCTGGCTTTCAAAAAGCAGATCTACAACTGAACATCTCGTTAAATTAACAACAACTCAAGTAAAGCGCAGTTCGCAAGGCGAAAAAATATACTAGCTAGCGACATTTTTTTTTATGTCCGAAAAGCATACGATCAAGTTAAGCACACTCGCCTTCTCTATAAACTTAACACACATAGGCATAACAGGTAATACGTACAATTACATTGCCAGCTTTCTATCTAATAGGTTTATACAGGTAAAAGCTCGAAATTCATATTCAAACCCCAGACAGCTAAGTATGGGTCTGCCTCAAGGATCGGTTATTTCTCCAATTTTGTTTAACATCCTTTTAGCTGATCTTCCGAAAGACTTGTCCAAAGATACCACTTTAGCTCAATTTGCTGATGATATTTGTTTGTGGATGAAGGTGTCAATGAAACGTAAAACTCCCGTCAGGGCTTTGAACTATACAAAGAAAGTGTATCAACATGAACTTAATAAAATCAACAACTTTATGATAGAAAATGGACTAACATTATCATTGGAAAAAACAAAAATTATGCTGTTTACTTCAGGTTATGACCCTAATAAATTACCTGAATTCACGATTAATGGTGCAGTCATAAAATATACACAAATTGTCAAATTTCTTGGCGTCTACCTCACTTCAAAACTTTCGTGGAATTACCACATCGATTACATAACAAACAAAGCTAGAAAAAGTCTTAACTTTTTGAAGGTAATAAGCAGACAGCACTGGGGACACGACACAAAGGCACTAATATCTCTCGCTACCTCCCTTGTACGTTCACGGCTGATGTATGCCGGGAGGTTTTTTTCAGCGCTCCAGCGCACTGTTTAAAGCAACTGCAGAGCATAGATTCCAAAGCTTACAAACTTGCTCTGGGTGTACCAATACACGCGTCAATTTTAGGAACTTACACAGAAGCAGGTATTCTACCCCTCGATGAACAAAGAAAAGCCTCAGCTGCAAAATTTATACTTAAAACTTCTGCTTATGAAACATTTTCACAAAAAGAAACAAATCTTAATTCAGAAAGCGACTTTGCAAAAAGAGCTAGAACAATACAATCATTGAAGTCCATTAACACATTTGCCTCAGATATATTATCTGTAATACAGAGCTGAACGGGAAAAATGTTGCAATTAAACCTTCATTTTCTCCACTTCCAGAATGGGAACAAAATCAACCAATATTTGACATTAATCACACAGATTTATCCAAAAACCCATTCTCCTAATCTATTAAAATGTTTAGTTGATTCCCACTTGGAAAGTAAGTATACAGACTACCTAAAGACATATACCGATGGATCAGTTCTTGATGATGGAAATACTGGTGCAGCTTTTGTAATACCCTCATTAAAACAGAAAAACGATACTACATTGGGTAAACATTATTCCATTTTTACTGCTGAACTTGTAGCCATACTTATGGCATTAAATTACTTTGTAGATCTTTCAACGGATACATGCAATATCTTATTTTGTGTGGATTCAAAGTCTGTTTTACAAGCCATTAAATCCGGAGGCATAAAAAAATGACTAGAAATGACTATTGAAATAAAACATATTATTCATGAGTTTTCTCTAAAGGGTACCAGTATTACCTTTTGCTGGATTCCTTCTCACTCCGAATCACTCCAAACGAGAGTGGGCAGAACATGCGGCTAAAAGGGCAGCAAAAAATACAGAAGGATCACAGCATCTCGACATTCGACTAGATCTGCATGAATTTAACCAGCGCATAGAAAAAGTGTCTCAAAATCAGGTTGCTGAACTGCACAAAAAAACAAAAATAGTCAGTATTACCAGCACTTTGTACAAGTAAAGAATGCAGCGAATCCGAAATCCTTTTTAAACAATTTATCTGTAATGCATTCCAGACATGTTACTAGTTTAATGTATAGATTCTGATAAAATGCTTTTAGAACAAAGTATTCTAAAAATATACATTGCATATGTGGCAAACAAATTACTGTAAACCACCTACTTCTTCATCCATATACAGTGACACAAAACGGATATACCTGAGACCTTGCTGCAAAGTTGGGAAGTTGACCTTTCCTTCAATAATCAGTTTTTTGGTGTTAATTTTAATAAGTTATTACACGTCAAACAGTGGCATTCTTCTACTAAATGAGTAATCAAACAGCTTTTTGTTTGTTTACTGTCTTTAATCATAAAGTAAACATAATCAACACACATTTTGTGGAAAAATAGATCATATTTGATAGAAGAGACACGTAAAAATATAAAAAGCTGGGTACAGTGTATGTTGCTATTAAACAGAAACATTCGGAGTTGTGGGAAATGAATTTTATGACTTGGTGTCAAAAACCACATCTGGAAAATGCTGGTTTTGTGCTATGTGTATGTGCTTCAAAATGCCATCAGTTTCTTAATTCTTATGCCCTCCAGTGCAATTTATCTTATAACAATTTGCTGACCTGTTGAGTACAAAGACTTCAGAGTTTTTGTTGAATTTTTACCACTTTGGCATGAAATCGATATAGTCTGTTTGTTGCATATTCAGATACTGTCCATTATGAGCAAAATTGGTATTACTAGCAGATATAACACACACAAACATTGTCTCTGAGAGAAAGAGAGTGTGTGTATGTGTGTTCATGCGTACATACACACGCATGAGTATGTGTGTGTGTGCGTGTGTGTACATGTGTGCATGTGCGTGTGTGCGTGACTGTGTGTATGCATTTGTGCAAGGAATAATCTTTTTTTAATCATTTTAGAAGCAGTCAATAATGACATATGGTGTACGCATTGTTCGTAACTGATGATTTTGTAAATACTGCGGTGTAATATGTTTTTTTTGTGTTGTAAAACCTTTATGAGCAGTAAGGGCCTTCATTGATACTGAAAAATAAGAATACCAGAGAGTAAGCAGTTTTCGCAAAACAAGCTGTCATATATTCCCACTCCTCTCTCTTTTTATTTTCTCTCTCTCTCTCTCTCTCTCTCTCTCTCTCTCTCTCTCTCTTCTCTCTCTGTCTTTCTCTCTTTCTCTCCCTCTCTCTGTCACATATACACACACATGTACACACACATACACACACACACACAGACACTCTCACACACACACACATACACACACATGCACACGCACACACACACACATGCACAAATGTTAGTATGCATGTTTATGCTGTCCCCCCTCCTTTCTCCCATCCCCAATACACTCCTTATTTCAATGATTCTAATCCTGTCTGGCTTCCCCCGCTCTCCTTGCCCCTCTCACACACACACACACACACACACACACACACAGAGGTTAGTACGCATGTACATGTTCTCTCTTCGTCCCCCACCCCCCCTCATTTCAACAGGTCTAAACCTTTCTGGCTTTCCCCATTCCTGCCCCATTGCCATCACTCTGTACTACTCTCCCTCCCTCTTTCCCCATCAACACTTCCACCTCTCCCTTTCTCTGTGTGTGTGTGTGTGTGTGTGTGTGTGTTTTGAAACCATCAGTTCTCTTCATGGCATGCCTTCATGTCTAACTTTCCTTTGATGTGATTGCCGCATACTTGAAAAGTGCTGCCAGTAGTTGATGAAAATCACAATGATTTTAAGGTTGTAAGACCAAGATGGTGATGAAATTGATGAGAAATGAATGAGTAAAAAGTATCCTGTACATCCATTAATCCACCCACCCATCCACCGTGTTGGCAGTGTTACCCACTAGTCTTCCTGCCCTCGTCTTATTTCACTACTTGCCCCCATCTTTCTCTCTTTCTCTGTCAGTGATCTAAATAGTAACTGCACCTCTTGCAACACTTTTTCATGTTTAGCTTCCATTCATTCCATAATCTATTCACCAAGTTCTTTTTTAATTCATTCCTTTATCTGTTTTTTTTTTTTTTTAAGTAATTCATTCAACTTTTTTCAATGATTTTGTTTATTCATTTGATTTTTTTTTCTTCAGTTTTGTATTTACTCATTTTGTGGTGTTGTTTCTTCACTCGTTCCACTAGTGATTATGATTTATTCTTTTCATAATTAATTTCTACATATATTCCATCAGTAATTTGTAATGCGTGTGTATCTGTATATATATATATACGTGTGTGTGTGTGTGTGTGTGTGTGTGTGTGTGTGTAATATGAAGGTAGGGATGCATGCACCAGCTATCGCACCTCCTAACCCCTTCCCTACTTTCCTTGCACAGATGGACTTGCTCGGATTCAGCACACACACACACACACACACATGCACACACACACACACACACTGAATCCCAGTATGCACGTAGCACGGCATTATATTGGCAGCAGTATACACCCACCTTCTCCCCATTTCCCCACCCACCCCCAACATCTCCCTTATCCCTTCTCCCCCCCCATTTCAAAGCAGATGCGGTGACCTTTTGTCTGGGTTTTTTTTTCCTTTAATGGATAAAAACAGGTGTCAAAATTCCTGGCTGAGAGGTAAAAGAAGTCTTTATTATAGATACTTAACACTTAAAAAAAAAAAAGACCTTCCTTGTTGATTTACTTTCCTCAGGCTTCAATTACATTTATTAGATAAGATTTACTTATGAACCTGTTGATTACTGGATACACACCTTTAATTGTGAAAAAACAAGTCAAACATGTCATGAAATGTCTGAAAATGATATACAGAAAAGTGATCATTTACTAAAGTCAAAGGATAAACAACAATTTAGAAAGCACAGCAAGAAAGTGAATTTAATGACAAAGAGCGAAGAAAAATTTTCTCATTTGTTAGCACTTCTCAGAGTTCAAAATTAATTGATAGAGTATTATCTTTTGACTTATAGTAAATCAAACTCTAAAGTTCAAAATGCAGTTGAAGAAATTTTACCAAGAGATTAAAACTTTCATCTTACAAATGTCGCTGAGGACATGATAGTAAATGATAAAAGAAATGAAAGGGATTTATGTGAACAAAAACAATACTGCCATTTAAAAAAAATCTCAACTTTCACCATACTGTCAGTTTCAGTAAACAAAGTGTTTGATGGTTTGATATGTTGAAAACAATCAGAAACAAGCAATACAGACAGAATTGATGGAAAAATATTGAGAATGGCCCCAACTGCTATTGTTGATACACTTACCAATGTATATAATTTGTGCATGAACAAAAAACATATTTCCTTTTAGATTTGAACAAACCTTTGAACAAACTATCGCAATCCCACCAATCCGTTTAGCTATAGATCCATATGAATACCATCCCTTTCATCAAAACCACTGAAAAGACATGTTCAAAACAATTATATTCTCATTTAAAGCATTATGATTTAATTCATGAAAAACCAGTTAGACTTTGAAGAAAATTACTGTTTGCATCTACTGAATCTGAATAATAGTGAATTTACTGGTATTTTTTTTGTTTTATTGACTTTGTTAAGGCATTTGACATTATCAGCCATTCCTTTCTCATGAAAAACCAAATTACACAATGTAAACTATCAAACCAGGCTTTAGACTTCAGTAGATCTTTTCTTACAGACTGCAAAAATTTTGTTGAAATTTGTAGCAGATGGCGGTGTTACTCTCTTTGGAATTTAGTATTCCTCAAGGATCAGTGTTAGGACCTCTCTTATTTTCCAATTATATTAATGTTAGCCTATAAGCATAAAGTGAGAATGTAAAATATTTTCTGATGACACTTCGCTACAATCTTGCGGTAGTAATCCTACTACTTTAGTAAATAACCTTCAGAACAATATCAATAGATTGATTAAATGGACCATAATGAGCCAAATGTCCTTGGAGGCAAATGAAATGAAATATGTATTTTTGACCACAAGCCTGAAACAGCAGAAAAATGAAGTTTCCATTCACACCACTATATGTCAAAGACCAGATGATTGAGGTAACATCACATGAAATGCTTGGGGCTATTATTGACAATGCCATCAAAGCTCAGAGGCTTACAGACAAAAAGTTTTTTTACATATTCTGCACACTCACACTAGTCATGGAGATATGCAGTATAGTTAATGTTATCAATGCCCATCCACATGCTACTCACAATACCATCACAACATGCATTTTTACTTACATTTCCCATAGTAATTGATGCTGTCCATGAGTGTTTGATTCAAAGTACACTGCTAATAATTATCATATTGATACATTATGAAGGGTTTTCCTATTTACAATATACATGTTCCCATTTTCTTGATCTTCAACCCTTTTTTTTCTAAATTTCAAATCTTTTCCAAGTCATTACTATTATGATGGAAGAATTGTTACCAGCACTTGTTTTCTCCCACTACTTAATTGTTCAGCATTATATTGATACATTATGTCAGTGTATGCAAATGTCTACATGTGAAAATTTCATAATGTTCCAATACATTATAGGTGTTTAAACTAGAGTACTGCTCACATATACATACTTTTTTTCTAGGGATGGATGGATGGCATGGATAATGATATTACTTTTTTTTTTCATTCCTTTCTCTTTTTGTCTTCTTTTAAAACCTTTTTGCCCCCTTTTTGTTTGTTAGCTTGCTTGCTTTGTTTTTTTTTTTAGGCTTGCACTCTTTATTTCTTCTTTCTTTCTTTTTGTCCTGCACAACACTAACAAACGTTTGAATCTCTCTCTCTCTCTCTCTCTCTCTCTCTCTCTCTCTCTCTCTCTCTTTTTTTTCTCAGTCACGTTCTGCCCTTGACAACATTATCTCCTGTTCCTCACCGATATATGAAATTTATCTTGCATGAAAAAGAATATTGAATATGAACATATGCATATGAACTTGAACATGACTGCCTCATGGATCCCTGTTCATTCCTCCACAGGCAGTTGCAGATGATACTATTGTGGTGATTGATGTTTCTTATATGCTCTTTCTGCAGAAGTGTTTATGAGCACCTGTGTGATTGTATGTGTGTGTGTGTGTGTGTGTGTGTGTGTGTGTGTGTGTGTGTGTGTGTGTGTGTGTGTGTGTGCGCGCGTGCGTGCATGTGTGTAATGTAATGTAATGTAAAAGGATATTTATAGAGTGCTTTACCTCGTGAGAGCCCAAAGCGCATATGTGTTTGTGTGTATATGTGTGTATTATGTGTATATGCACAGTGTGTGTGTGTTTTTGTGTGTTGTTTTTCAACGAACAATCACTCATAACGGTTTTAGTAATAAACATATGCCAAAAAAAATTGAGACAAATGAGATTACTGTTTTAGTCATTCATTCAAGTGAAAAAGAAAAAACGTCTGTCAGTAGATGTACACTTTTGGTTCAAATCAGTCACATTGGTTGAAATCCTCTTCCATCTTCTGTCATGCCTGGCTTCAGACATCACTTTCAACACACTTACCAAGCACATTGTGTGCCCACAACCAATATCAGGTTAGGTTTGATCAGAAAGATAAAACAAATCTTCTGATTCAGTCAACCCAGTTCTGATTGTAAGAATCATGGGAGAATAGTACCAGTGACACTTAACAGAACACTCTAGTTTTTCATTTCCTTCTCAGGAAAGTTGTGCTCATATGGCTCTCAGCCACCACAGCCTTCTCACCTTCTGTCTTCTCACTTTCAGTCCAAGGTCCTTTGTCCTTTTAATCTTGTTTTTGACCTCATTCCCAGTGCGTTGTCTTGACAACCTCCTTCCACAATGCATTGTCTTGACAACCTCCTTCCACAATGCATTGTCTTGACAACCTCCTTCCACAATGCATTGTCTTGACAACCTCCTTCCACACACAGCCATCTGTCTTTTGATTAATGAGCCAAATACAAGTACACAAAACCACAAGATACAAGTAACCCTTATTTTGATACACGATGCTGAACAGACTTATAAAGTTACCACAAACAACAGAACAGACACAGACACAATAAACAATGCATAATGCCCAAGATCATAGTCAGGATGAAAATCTCAATGTATGAAAGAGGACTATTGACAAATAAAAACATGACTGCTGAAGAAGAAACATCAGAGCTCCGAAAGCTCATAATGGTGTTTCCGTGTTTCATTTGGATCAAATTTATGAAAGAGAAGTGTGGAATTATGAGGACAGTTGGAAAGAAAAGCAGGAGAGGGAGAGAGAAGGGGAGAGAGAAAGGGGTGGATAGGAAAACAAGAAGTAAGGAAGATCTCATAAACTGAAAGGGGTCTGTAAACTGAATGCTTGTATGCCTGTGTGGTTGCCTGTATGTGTGTGTGTGTGTGTAAGAGAGTGTGTGTAGGAGAGAGAAATTAATGTGTGTAGATGAGTGAGAGAGAGAGTGTGAGTGTGAGAGTGTGTGCAAGGGAGGGAGAGTGGAAGAGACAGACAGAAAGTAAAAGGGCAGAGGGACAGAGCAAAAGGGGGTGGGGGTGGGGAGTAGGTAGGGTGGGGAAAAGGAAGAGAACAGTTGTCAGGTAAATGAGAAGTGGAGCAAAGATGGCGAATAATTCGTCATGAATTAATGTAGTACAATAAATAAACAAATATGCAAACAAACGAAGTAATGAATAGGATCTTTAGCCACAAGAAATTCACAGCAAGCTGTGTGTATGGCAGAAAGGGGGAGAGATCAATACATGCACAGAGGCAATTTAGGTGTGTGTATGTCGGTCTGTCAGATCACGGCACTTAGCCTGTTTACCCTTTACGCAGCCAGATGGAACAGCCACCTCCTCCTCGGTGTTTGTATCACCAGTGCCAGATCCTAGGGCCTGTGCAGTAGATGCCATGTCATTCTCCAGGAAGGTGTTTACTTTTGTCTTCACTCCTGTACCTCTGACTCCAGCAACGCTGAACATGGTTTCCAGAGAGAAAAGTCAGATGATTCTTATCTGCCTCCTGAAGCAGTCCTAGAAATTAATAACCTTTTTTTTTTTTAATAAATAAACCTGCTTGTGAACTTCTGGGTCAAGGAGTATGATGTCAAGTGAAAAAGGTTCTCAAACTGGAAAAGCAGGCTTCTCTGGGAGATATGGAGATTGATTACTTCGTGTATTTTCTGTATACCCTTTATGACAAAGGACAGGAACAGAACATATATGGGTATCAGATTAGCCAGTACCAAGATCTTTTGTCTTATAGGAGAAAACTTGATTTCACCGGTGGAGCTATTTTTTTTACTTCTCCTTGGGGAACCTCATTCATGCAGGGCCATGTGGGGAGTCTGCCACGGCAAGGACTATCTGGCCTCTGGTGACCTTGAGGCTCTCACTGATTGCTCTCCAAGAACCAGACCCTGAGATGCGCTTTTTGTGCCTTTCTGTGAAACATGAGGTTCATGCCATCTCCAGGAACTCTTGCTGTTGATGTGGCATGATGAAGGCTCAGTCACCCTCCTTACCAACAATTGCAAACCTGAAGCAACAGCCCTCGACAATAGTCTTGCTCCTGCTGGCTCCTCGGTGTCGCTCCCCAAGTCCTGGCTCTGATAAGGGGAGCAGGTTAATTGTTTAGAAGAGTGTTGAAGGCTTATTTGTAGAGGACAGTGTCTGGCTCCCAAGGGCTTGCTGTTGTGATGCAGTTTGAAAAAAGTGGAAGTCTGTTCCCAGACCATAAGCCCCAGTTGGATCAGGCAAGCTTTGGCCAGAGACTGCTGTCCCCTCCCCTCCCCCCATCCTACCCTCACCCACCCCAACCCCCGAGCAGATTTCAGGGAACATGGGATCTTAGACTCCATGAGTTTTGCACTTTGGGTGGCATTGTAGTGGCTGACTTTGTGTGTACAGCAGCCTGTAAGTCTCAGATCACCTTTGGAAGCTTTTACATGAGGGGCACAGTAGCAGATCTGACCTACTTGGGAGGTTTGGTTGTTGCTCAGACTGTAACACTCATAAAATGATTTTATGGGTCTTGATCTCCTTTTTTTTTTCAATTGATTTTGTGTATATATTTAACATTGATGGAAAGACTTATTAAGTGAAAGGTTTGTTTGACTTGATCCATTTTTGTAGTGGTTCTTGTCACTTTGAAAATCCACTTGACTTGGTCAGCTTTAGAAATGTTTTTTGCTAATCCATGTCTGGTAAGGGGGGACAGTGAGTAAATCAGTTCTCCTGTGCTTGCTCAAGGGAAATAAAGATTATAACAGTACATGTCCATGGCTGGTTAAAGCAACTGTTGCTGGTTGTGGGCACATTTTGAGTACTAAAAATAGTCTTTATTTACTTACTTGCCCGAACTCTAGGACTCTCTCTCCCAGCTCCTGGCATTGTGGAAGGTAGATTGTGAAAACTGAAATGAACTATTCATAGCCTGAAATGGGCTCCTTGGGAAAGGGAGATCACTGTGGAGTCTGAGTGAAAGTGACAGAAAGCTTCCATTAACTCCCTTCTCCCCCGTTAACCTAATTGGCAGGCCCTGATCATGCAAGGCATGAAACAGGCTAGGTTGGATTAAGGCTCTTTGGACAGGCGAGTATATATGAAAACTACTTTTAGTGGGAAAATTCTTTTCCTCACCCTCCACCCTTCTTCCCATCTCTCCCCCGCATGCCCGTTCTCTTTCCCATGTATCGTGCTCTTTTGCTTTCACCAAGTTTTCATGTTGCTAGTGTCCCAGCCACAGAAAGTGTGATATCAAGACCAAGATTTACGGTTCTTCTCTGAGATTCTACTAGAGTTTCATTCTTGTATTCATCATGCACTCTCCAGTACACCCAAGCTTTCTCTAGAACTGAAAGGTCAGCTTTGGCAGACAAAGTTTGAATGCTCTTCTCTTTTGGCATTGGTTTCACGTATGTTTATTGGGACATTGTGGCCTTGTGAGAAATTGAACAAGTGTCTGATTGATTTCTTTCCACAAGAATTAAATGAGTATCAAATGATGACCTAACAAAATGTAAGAGAATCACCACTTTAGTTGATTTCTTATAAATCAATGGGCATCTCATGATCATGTTTTACCCCAATTCTCCATTCACATTGATCTGATTGTATGGAAACTCATCTGTCAAATGCCTGATGTTGACAGTCAAAATGACACAGAGGGGCATTCATTGTTTTCAGAGTGCAGAATGTTTACCACAGAGCTGGATAAGATACAGCAGTGAAGTGAAACAAACAAAATCTGCAAGACAACACAATTTGCCAACAATTAGCATTGAAATAAAAGTATCTTATTCATGATAACATAATTTGCCAACAATCAGCATTGAAATAAAAGTATCATGTTCATGGGAATATTGAATCTGTCCATTTCTTTTATTGTGGCTGACTGTACTCCCTGTGTCCTAGCCAGCACATTTGTTTTCCACCATGTGACAGCTACATCCAGGGAGCATTTATTGTGAGAATCTGGGAAACTACAGAAATGTGCAATGGAAGAAAACTCTGGAAAACTAAGATGTACTTTTTATGTTTCTCCCGCATGATGGTTGGTGGACATGTTTGTATACAATTTTACTCTCAGCAGATGATATAGATTCCAGAATGAATAAAAGTCTTCAGCAGTGAATGAAGTCTGGGATATATTAGTGGCATTGTTAGATGTTTGTTATCAGCTGTTTCATGTGTCTTATAGTCACTGTGAGTGTGACAGACGGGGAACTGTTGGTATTGCGTGACCTTTCCATTTTATCACTTATTCATTGGCTTATAGAATATTTTGTTGCTGAATAGAGGCTTGTTTAGGTTATTGGTGTTATTTGTAACTTTTTTTTTAAATTTTCATGTCGATTTTCAGTTTGGTAGTTGGCATAAAATTGGTACTTAATATGAGCTGTTTTCTTTTATTTGGAGCACAAATACCATAACTTTTGGACGACAGTGTGATTAACATAAATAAAAAATACACTCCTTCATTTTCAAGAAAGAAGTTGGTTTCACATCTGAAAGTACTTGAAAAGGGATCTGTTTTTAGCTGCTTTCGAAACTAAACATAGGGCTGGGGTTATGAGCATGAGCATGTTCTGAACTATTGTAGGGCAAAATTGTGATTGATTATGTCCAAAATATGTATTACAAGAAATAGAACATAAAACTGAACAAACATCAAAGTGATGAAATACATGTACTTTGTGAAGAGTATTCTTTACTTTGTGAAGAGTATTATTATCAAGACAAGATCAGTCCAAACTGTGCTCATATACCAGACCAAACAGTGCCCATACACCAGACCAAACAGTGCCCATACACCAGACCAAACTGTGCCCACACACCAGACCAAACAGTGCCCATACACCAGACCAAACAGTGCCCACACCCAGACCAAACTGTGCCCACACACCAGACCAAACTGTGCCCATACACCAGACCAAACTGTGCCCACACACCAGACACAGTGCCCACACCAGACCAAACAGTGCCCATACACCAGACCAAACAGTGCCCATACACCAGACCAAACTGTGCCCACACACCAGACCAAACAGTGCCCACACACCAGACCAAACAATGCCCAGAGACTAGACCAAACAGTGCCCAGAGACCAGACCACACCAAAACAGTGCCCACACACCAGACCAAACAGTGCCCAGAGACTAGACCAACACAGTGCCCAGAGACCAGACCAAAACAGTGCCAGAGACCAGACCAAACTGTGCCCAGAGACCAGACCAAACAGTGCCCACAGACCAGACCAAACAGTGCCCACACACCAGTGCCCACACACCCGACAAACAGTGCCCACACACCCGACCAAACAGTGCCCACACACCAGACCAAACAGTGCCCACACACCCGACCAAACAGTGCCCACACACACACAGACCAAACAGTGCCCACACACCAGACCAAACAGTGCCCATACACCAGACCAAACTGTGCCCACACACCCGACCAAACAGTGCCCACACACCCGACCAAACAGTGCCCACACCCCCGAAAACAGTGCCCACACACCAGACCAAACAGTGCCCACACACCCGACCAAACAGTGCCCACACACACCACCAAACAGTGCCCACACCCAGACCAAACAGTGCCCATACACCCGACCAAACAGTGCCCACAGACCAAACCAAACAGTGCCCATAGACCAAACCAAGCTGTGCCCATAGACCAGACCAAACAGTGCCCATAGCCTAGACCAAACAGTGCCCAGACCCAACCAAACAGTTCCCCAGAGACCAGACCAAAACTGTGCCCAGAGACCAGACCAAACTGTGCCCAGAGACCAGACCAAACTGTGCCCAGAGACCAGACCAAACAGTTCCCATAGACCAGACCAAACTGTGCCCAGAGACTAGACCAAATTGTGCCCAGAGACCAGACCAAACTGTGCCCAGAGACCAGACCAAACAGTGCCCAGAGACCAGACCAAACTGTGCCCAGAGACCAGACCAAACAGTGCCCATAGACCAGACCAAACAGTGCCCATAGACCAGACCAAACAGTGCCCATAGACCAAACTGTGCCCAGAGACCAGACCAAACTGTGCCCAGAGACTAGACCAAACAGAGACTAGACCAAACTGTGCCCAGAGACCAGACCAAACAGTTCCCAGAGACCAGACCAAACTGTGCCCAGAGACTAGACCAAATGTGCCCAGAGACCAGACCAAACTGTGCCCATAGACCAGACCAAACAGAGACCAGACCAAACTGTGCCCAGAGACTAGACCAAACAGTGCCCATAGACCAGACCAAACAGTGCCATAGACCAGAGACACCAGTGCCCATAGCCAAACAGTGCCCAGAGACTAGACCAAACCAAACAGTGCCCATAGACCAAACCAAACAGTGCCCATAGACCAAACCAAACAGTGCCCATAGACCAAACCAAACAGTGCCCATAGACCAAACCAAACAGTGCCCATAGACCAGACCATATACCAGAATAAATTGTGCTCGTTGACCCAGACCAGACTGTGCTCATTGATCTGACATTAAAACTGCATGTCCTCAGGCAGTATTCACTTCTGTGCCTGTTTATACACAGACTGGACATTCTGTCATCACTTCAGGGATGCAGATCCAAACTTGACTTTTTGTAGATCCAATTCTGACTTGGTATTTCATGTATTTTCAGTTAATAATCAACTTTTCCCTTGTGGGGTTGTTACTTTTTCTATCGTCTTGTTTTTAATTTTCGATTGTTGATCAGTAAATGTACTTCAGCTTTGAATTTGATGTTGCTGTTCATGATCCTGTTTGAGGTTGAAAGTGCATAAGACAGTTGTGTTTTATTCAGAACAAGTTAAGATCTAATGATTTAAGTCTAACAAACCAGAAAGGCAGGTACAACTACACATGTGCAAATACATAGAGCTGGACATGCCATGGTCTGAGTGTTGGAATGATGTTCACATTGGATGATGAAGTTTTGAGTTTTAGACAGATGGTGTGTGTCACCATGACCAACACAAGTGGATGTCCAGTGCATGCACAGGGTGCTTCGAAATATTTCAGAATTTGAGCAAAAAGTCTCACCTTGTAAACCAGAAATTGTTTTTTTTTTTTAATTTCATGTGATGTTTTAGCATGTATAAAACTGTATCTGCTTTTCTTTTCAATAATGTTTACTTTTTTGTACATGGGTACTTCTTTTTCAGTTGCCATGTAATGAAGAGTAAGCTATCAGAATATCAGTCAGATGTGTTCATCTTTGTGATTTTTTAAATTGTGTTGTTGAAGATTGTTGTTTTACTGCAAATTTGCTATGGATGCGTACATTGTAATTTCTAGCAAGTAATGTTGAAATGTAGGCTTTAGAAAAGAAAGTGGAATGCTATCACTTAGTCATCCATCAATCTCTCCAGGTGGACATTCTGTGGTTCCTCCAAACAGATGAACATTGTATTTGTCATAGGAGATCATTGGTAAGAAAAAACTTGAGGAAGAGCCTCCCTTAGACAAGATTTTTTCCTTGAATTCCCTTACACTCATAGGGACTGGGCCGCATTGAGGTCGTGACACGTGAAGCCCTTTTGCAGTCTGAAATTTTTTGATGCTACTGTGAATCAAACCTGTGCCTTCTGGATGGTTGGGGGTCTGAAAGCCAAATTTCCCAGTGATGAATGTCTTTCCCACATAGTTTAGGACGGGAAATATAAGTCTTAGGAGTTAATTTTTGTTTGGCTTCAACCAGATCCAGCGAAGAGTTAATTTTTGTTTGGCTTCAACCAGATCCAGCGAAGAGTTAATTTTTGTTTGGCTTCAACCAGATCCAGCTGAAATTCTTTCAAGCAATGTCTGCTATTGCCTCTAAAGTTCTGGTCCTCTTCTTAGCCCTTATGAAGAGCTTTTTCATATCGCCATAGACTGATGGGCCTACAAACCTTGCTCCAACGTCTGACTTGAGCACTTTGGCTGACACAGCCTGCTGGCTAGACTGGTGTACTTCTCAGTGCCGTCGATATGAGCGACGTCATTCTGTTTTCATGTGGCACAGTGAACAACTGGACTCACACATGTACCTTTGGTAAACCTGAGTGGGCTGTCACACGTGCTTTTGAGTAAACCTGAGTGGGCTGTTATACATGTTCTCATGAACACTGGTCATGAAGATCACTGGAGAGTTCTCTCCCATTCAGGAAGGTCTGCTGAGCATTCTTAGTCATGCACTTCATCCGGTAAACTCCACTTCCAATCTGTAGATGTCCCAACTGTAGCTGACCATGACTTGTGGCCTCCTGCCACAAAGGAGGTTGTTGCTGGAGCTTTGGTTGTGTAGTGCTTCCTTAGAGGCAGTGCCAAGTATATGGGTGATCTCCTCAAAGTTATAGTTGTGTCTCCATATGTACACACTCCCTTGTTAGTGCTGCTTTGCATGAATTCAGGATTTGTTCCACTGTTTGTTTGTCTTGGCAGGGTGGATGCAAGAGGTCGTCTGATTTCCCTCTTGTTGCCAGGTTTGATTTTGAGGACAGTAGATCATACTTCATTGCAGATGAAAGTCTTGATGAATGTTTGCCAACATAATCCATGCCTCTGTTGGCCTTGCTGGATTGCTTCCTGGATTCTCTTGTCATTCTCCTGAATGCTTCTTATCCAACAGCCTTGCTGTTCTCACTTTGTACTCTGAGAACTTGGATTTCAGGGGTAGGTCAAGCTGAGACATCTTTTCACGGGTAATCCACTTCCCTGTTGGCCTCGCTGGACTGCCTTTTGGATTCTTTTGCCCTTGCCATCTTTCTTCAACTCCTCTCTTGCTTTCCCATTTGGCCTTTGGCAACCATTTCACTTCTGTAGACCCTGTTCTTTTACCCCATGTTGAGGGGTTGTGTTCCTCTTGACCTTTCCACTGTCTGTCACACTTCATTGGCTGGGATTGATCTTGTCCTTAGGCATGGCTCCTTACTGCCCCCCATTTGTTATCTTTACTTAGTTACCCTTCCTTACTCCCCCCCCCCCCCCCCCCCCTAACTTTCCCCCACGTTTTAACTCCTCAACAATGTATTTCAGGGGTAGCTTCAGCTTTGCTTGGCAGCTGTATCATGCATTTAGACAAGGCAGGTCACAGCCATTTTCTGGTGCTTTTGTGGATTTAGCCTTCACTGATGTCACTGTACTAGTGCTGGTATATATCAGGAGAGGCTTGAGGAGTTTCATGACCAGCATGAACTGCATGGACCAGGCTTTGTATTGTCCGGTCAGGCTGCACTGGTCTGTGATCTGCCAGCTTTCTTCTCTCAGAATCATGGTTTCCTTTCCCCTCTTTGTGTCTTTCCAGGACTCGTACTACCCAAGGGTTCTTGACGGGTTTTTGTCCCACTGTTGGAATGGTTTGGTAAGCTACATGAACATAATTGTTTCAGCCTCCATTCATTTTCTTTTATGCAGTGAGAATGTTTGTGGCTTTTGTTTTATGTATCTCATCAAGGATAAAGCAACTACTTCACTTTCTGCTTTGATAATTTGTGTGTGGGACATTCTGACCAGGCGTTCATTTTTTTTCGTTATTGATCATTCAGTGTTAAGTATACCTTGCTGATGACTGAGGAAAAAGTGGTGTGTGCGCTGATTCCAAGATGGTTATTTAAGATCAATTAAAAAGATGGCCACTTTTTCCTGATTAGAAGCACATAAAAGTAACTTAAAACCAGTTCTGCTGCTCATTTGGTTCTTATAGCTTGTCTGGGTGGTGACTGTTTTTCATTGTGGTGTTGACTTTCTGTCCTCTGGTTGAGTTGATTTTCAAGCCAAATTGTAAATGTGGTTCAACATTTTTTCCCACATGGTGATACGAGACACAGACAAAAAATACTTTAATACAAGAGAGTCCCTACCAAAAAAAAGGAAAATATCTGTCAACAGAACTAAGAGAAATGATCTTTACTCAATGGATAAGATTGGGCAATGATATGGACAGGTCCCATTTTTCAGAGTTGTCATTAAAACAAAAAAAAAAGCACTCACAAAAAACTAAGAAATGAAAGTGGGAATATAAAAAACAACAATAGTGATGTACTGATGAGAACAATGGTTTGTTGCTTTTGATGAACGCTTGGTCTTCCATTCAATGAAGTAGTGCTGTTCAGCCACAGACAGCAAAACAGGTCGCTTTGATTTTGAAGATGCTCATGATGCATGTCTTTTCCAGCTATGAGTGAAACCAGGGATTGTTTGCTGACAGTTGTTGCAGCACTGTAGAGTGGTGTGGGCTGTTGCAGGTCATGTCCCCGGGGATGCATGCAGCCTGTCAGTGTGGGGTTCCAGATCCTGCAGCCAGGACTTTACGAGGTCAGGTGCTTGTCCTCCTCTTTTTCTGAATCCTTTTATTCATTATAACACTGCCATGAAGGCAATGTCTCCATGTGTGTCCCCATCCTTCCCTCCACCATTGCCCTCCCACCCCAGGTTCTGTCCCCCCCCATGCCCATCCCCACCTTGCCCATCCCCACCTTGCCCCATCCCCACCTCCTCACTTTACCCATGACCCACTTCAAATCCCTTGCAGAAAAAAAAAAGTACCAGAACTCTCCCCCTCCCCCATTCCTTGTTTCCCTGGGCCACCCACCCTGCTACCCCACCTCTCCTTCCCCACCCCCTCATTTTTCTTCACTCCATCTCCACCCTTCTTTCCCCCACTCCTGATTTCCCCACCTCTCCCTCCCCCACCCCTGATTTCCCCACCTCTCCCCCCCCCCCCCTGATTTCCTTCTCTTCCTCCCTTGTCCTCCCTCCCCACCATCCCCTGTCCCCTTCCCCTGTCTTTCCCTTTCCTCTTCCCCCCCCCTATCCCCCATCCCTCATCTCCCCCCTCTCTGTCTGTCTGCCCCCCCCCCCCCCCCCCCCCCCCCCCCATTCACCCCTACCCTTTACCGTAGAACTGCTTCCAGTCTTTTGAAGTGGGAAAAAAGTGTCGGATTCCAACATAGAACTAGCGACCTGTCATTTAATTAGGGACCATCAGATCTTTAGTCTGTTATTTAAATAGGGACCATAAGATCTTTAGTCTGTTATTTAAATAGGGACCATCATACCTGTAGTATGTTATTTAACTAGGGACCATCAGATCTTTAGTCTGTTATTTAAATAGGGACCATCAGATCTTTAGTCTTTTTTTTACTAGGGACCATCAGATCTTTAGTCTGTTATTTAAATAGGGACCATCAGATCTTTAGTCTGTTATTTAAACAGGGACCATCAGATCTTTAGTCTGTTATTTAAATAGGGACCATTAGATCACAGGCGGCAGAAGCAGGGGGGGCGGGGAGGCCATGCCCACCTCCAGAAAAATAGGGGGGGGGGGGGGGGGGGCAGCCTTATATACTCCCCCCTCCCCCCCTCCCAATATTGAGCACCTCCAAAAAAAATTAGAGAGCGTGAGAGAGGTTTGATGGTGCATCACCTTGTCGTCATACTTCCTGTCATACTTCCTGTCGAACTCGCTCACAGTTAGTTTAGATCAAAGGGACTGACAGAGTTCACAACAAGTTCACGCATGCACATGCAGGAAACAAATTGGTTTACAGCGCACAGCACTCAGATTCATCATTGTTTAGTCTGGAAGTCGAGCCCGCCTATTTTTAACTGTGTCTGTATATGACATAAAATGTAGGCAGTCTACAAGGCCAGTGTATGCTCGAGTGATGTGTCAGCATGAAACAGAACAAACCAGCCGCCGTGGCAAAGTGGTTAGCGTCGCAGACTCCCGTTGGGAGGTCGTGGGTTCGAATCCCATCAGAAGTCATGTGGGTTTTTGTGCCCCGACCGGCTCCTACCCAGAGTTGAGTTGCTGCAGACTCAGTTGGGAAGACTGGGACCTCATACTCAAGTTTCATCCACTTAATGGATGCGTTTCTGAGGGTGTTGCTCAAATTTTCTGACCAACACTGCGGGTGCCTGTATCTCTCAGGCCTGGTTGACGCTGGGATATGTTATGAAAGGAAGCGTAGAGTACAGCCCTGTCATGTAGTCTCAGACCAAAATGGAAATCCGTAGCATCAACTTAATCATCCTCATCGATCATTTATTTAAAAAAAAAAAAAAAAGTCTCAAATTCTGTGGCCCTTCATGCCATGCTCTCATGGTGACCTCAGTTTCGATGTCCTCTCCACGTTTGTGGCCTTGGTTTGGTTCCGTCGGGGTCACTGGTATCGGCGAGTCCATGGGGGCTGTCGTTGGACAGACGAGGTGGCGCCATCCGGAGGGAGAGTTCACTCACCCCGGCTCCGCGACTAAGCAATTATTGTCGTCTGTAGGGGGCTTAGTAGGTGGTGTCCTGCGTATGTTAGATCAGAGCAGGCACAATTGAACACCACCAAAGTGACTCGGCAGCAGTGCTGTGTCTCCTCCAGTGGGTTGCCTCTTAACGACTTGACATTGACTGCTCCCTGTGGATTGCCGGTGCTGGGGCTGTGGCGGAGCCGACTAGGCTGTGGCTGTGGACGGGGTGTTGGAATGAGCGGCGTGGGTGCACTGCCTCTGAGGTGGCGCAGAGGTTGGGAGCAAAAAAAAAAAAAAAAAACAGAACAAAAGAAAACACCGCAAAGCATGATGAACGAACTAAAGAGCCTTTAGTTTCTCCTGTGTCAGGGTCTGCCTCTCCGTGGACATGACGAGCAGAAGACCACCTTCAACAGCTGCTCAAGATCTACTTTGGAGAGGGCTGCAAGGAAAAAACAAACACAGGTTCAAAATATCTGTCACATGGTATTGTCAACGAGATCCTTTGGATTATGGCCATGAAGTCTTATGATCTGTTATACTTGAAATCAGAGAAGCGAATTGGCTTTCAATACTAGCTGATGAAATCTGTGATGTTGCAAAAAACAGGTAGCAGGTTGTAATTTGCATAAGATGGGTAACTGAGCAGTTTGAAGTCAAAGAGGAGCCTGTGGGACTGGTGCATGTTGACAATACCTGTACTGAGACAAATTGCAATGTGCTAAAGGATTGCTTGATCAGACTGGACTTGCCAGTGCAGAAGTGTAGGGATCAGGTCTACGATGGGGCCAATAATTTTCAGGGTCATGTTGCAGGAGTTGCAAAACGGTTCAAAGATGAGGTCCGGCCAGCAGTGTCTATACACTGTTTGGCACACTCAGTCAATCTTGTGTTACCCAAGAGGCTTCCAGGAAAGTCAAAGTATACGACGAGACGCCCTGACTTTGCCACAGAGGTCATTCAGTTGATCAGATTATCACCAAACGACAGGTCCTTTTTGAAACAAGGTGGACTGTTAAAACAAGAGCTTTTGACTCTCTCATTGAGAGCTATGAGGCTTTGCAAGAAACACTTGAACTAGTCTCACAAGGACATGATGAGTATGCCAGGAGGGCATCCGGCCTTCTTGCACTTATCCAGTTCTCCACCTTTCTTGGGCTCTCACTTTCACGGGATGTCTTTGCTGTGACTGAAGAGCTGGCGACTGCTGTTCAAAGGAAACAAACATCTTGTGTGGATGCAACAAACGCTGCAAACCTCTGTCTGAGAACGCTTGAAAGTGTGCGCCAGGATAAAAGTTTCCAAATGTTTTTTTGCTGACGTCTCAACCAAGGCTGCAAACGTGTGTGATGAGCCCCACATTCTGAAACAGAGACAGCCTCCATGAAGACTTGATGAGGGCTCCCAGGGTCACAGCTACTCTGACCCTTCTGCTTATTACAGACAGCAGTACTATGAGGCCATAGACAACATCAAAGAGCATATAAAGTCTTAAGTTGCCAAGGAAGATTGAAATTCTCTTGGATGATGGAGCTGCAGGAAAGAATCCAGAAATTCCTCAAGAGATCAAAGACACATATGCTGCGGACACTGACATGGACAGACTCAAAACCCAGTTGGCCATCCTTCCACGTGCTCTAGGGGACAAGAAGAAGTCCATCTTTGAGGCACTGCCAGAAGAACTGACAGCTTCTGACACTGTTAAAAGAATGTTGAATGAGGTAGACAAACTTATCAGGCTGTACTTGACCATTCCAGTTACGACTACAACTGCTGAACGCCGTTTTTCTGCCTTGAAGCGGGGTCAAAACATACCTCCGAAGCATTATGACTCAGGAGTGCCTAAAAACAACTGTCTTATTATGCATGTGTTCAAAGACAAGGTTGATCAGCTCAGTGTCGCTGAAATTTCTTTGTTTGCAGAAATGAACAACGTCAAAGTTACTTCGGAAAATTAAATGTGTAAAGGTGTAACCTCCCAGCTGTTGGTGTAGCCTGTTTATGTACAGACTGTGACAATTGTGACTTAGTAATTGCATTTTACGGTGCCTAATGTCCAGTGAATATGGAGAGAAGGTATGTTATTATGTTATTCAGTCAGAAAGTCAGACAGTTGTCCCCCCCCCCGTACCCCCCCCCCCCCCCCCCTCTCTCTCTCTCTCTCTCTCTCTCTCTCTCTCTCTCTCTCTCACACACACACACATTCTGCAGCATTTTAATTGCAGCTATACAAAGTGTATTCAAGTGTGTTTGTGTGTATGTGAACTGAATATTGCTTGCTGGAATTTTTCTTTTGATCAAACATTGACATATTGTGATTGTCGGAGTTCAGTGATTTGAAATATCCATTGCTCCCCCCCCCCCCCCCCCCCCCCACCGCCTTCTCTAATCCTGGACAGCTTCTGCTGCCACTGTAGATCTGTAGTCTGTCATTTAACTAGGGATGTTTGGATCTGTAGTCTGTCATTTAACTAGGGATGTTTGGATCTGTAGTCTGTCATTTAACTAGGGATGTTTGGATCCGTAGTCTCTCATTTAACTAGGGATATTTGGATCTGTAGTCTGTCATTTAACTAGGGATGTTTGGATCTGTAGTCTGTCATTTAACTAGGGATGTTTGGATCTGTAGTCTGTCATTTAACTAGGGACCTTTAGATCTTTAGTCTGTCAAATCTTAAATAAATTCAGCGAACCGCCCAGAGAAACGTGGACAAACGAGTCACAAGACAACACACAACGTGTTTCGACCTCTCAGGTAGACGACAAAATAACGAAAATGCACTAGCTTTGATTTTACGGTGCCTAATGTCCAGTGAATAATGTCCAGGATATGAGAGAAGGCATGTTATTATGTTATTCAGTCAGACTTCCTTGTGCTGAACTCAGAAGCAATCTGAAGCGATCAAAGCTAAGTGCATTTTCGTTATTTTGTCCGTCTTTGTTTCACCTGAGGAAGACCTATGAGGTCGAAACGCGTTGTGTGTTGTCTTGTGACTCGTTTGTCCACGTTTCTCTGGGCGGTTCGCTGACATTTATTGAAGATTTGTTTAGATTTCCGCCTGCAGTCGTTTCACTTTGCAACTAGATTTAGTCTGTCATTTAACTAGGGACCATTAGATCTTTAGTCTGTCATATAACTAGGGATGTTTGAATCTGTAGTCTGTCATTTAACTAGGGACCTTTAGATCTTTAGTCTATCGTTTAATTAGGGACGTTTGGATCTGTAGTCTGTCATTTAACCTGTTTGAAAAAAAATACACCACACTCTTTACTCCTTCATTCAGAAAACAGAAGTTGTTTTCACTGACAGACCAACTTCTCACAGGACTTAAAAAAGACAAAACAAAAGAAAACAATGAAAAGCTTGCATGCCAACTCTTTCTTTTTCTCCCTTGTGTTACAGTACAGATAGGATTAAGAACAGTTTTCTTTTGGGCGCCATACACTTTTGAACGGGTATTGATTAAAGGTAGTATCCAGAAGCTGTTGGACCTGGATGGAGATGTGCACTGGCCTGAGTGCCTTCTAATGGAGGTGTACACTGCCTTTGGTGCCTTCTGATGGAGGTGTCCACAGCCCTTGGTGCCTTCTGATGGAGGTGTCCACAGCCCTTGGTGCCTTCTGATGGAGGTGTCCACAGCCCTTGGTGCCTTCTGATGGAGGTGTCCACAGCCCTTGGTGCCTTCTAATGGAGGTGTCCACTGCCCTTGGTGCCTTCTGATGGAGGTGTACACAGCCCTTGGTGCCTTCTGATGGAGGTGTCCACTGCCCTTGGTGCCTTCTGATGGAGGTGTCCACTGCCCTTGGTGCCTTCTGATGGAGGTGTCCACTGTCCTTGGTGCCTTCTGATGGAGGTGTCCACTGCCCTTGGTGCCTTCTGATGGAGGTGTCCACTGCCCTTGGTGCCTTCTGATGGAGGTGTCCACTGCCCTTGGTGCCTTCTGATGGAGGTGTCCACTGCCCTTGGTGCCTTCTGATGGAGGTGTACACAGCCCTTGGTGCCTTCTGATGGAGGTGTCCACAGCCCTTGGTGCCTTCTGATGGAGGTGTACACTGCCCTTGGTGCCTTCTGATGGAGGTGTACACTGCCCTTGTGCCTTCTGATGGAGGTGTACACAGCCCTTGGTACCTTCTGATGGGGGTGTCCACTGCCCTTGGTGCCTTCTGATGGAGGTGTCCACTGCCCTTGGTGCCTTCTAATGGAGGTGTACACTGCCCTGAGTGCCCTCTAATGGAACGGTCACCTCATGCACGTCTATCACACCTTGGGATGTTAGTTCCATTTTCATTTCTGTCTCCAAGACAGCTCTAGGATCTGGCCATGGAATGACTCCTTTGGATGAATTCAGCTGTTTGTGGGGAGTCGCCTGGATTTCTCTGTCTACCAGTCTTGTGGCTGTAGGAAGCTGCTCTGATTGTCTCTTGGATTTGCTCATCATCCAGTGAAGAAAGGTTCCATTCTTTAATCTTTTTACTGATTGTGGATCTCCAGCAATTACCTGAAAGCCCATTGGGCTTAGTAGTGAAATCAGTTTGTCCTGTTCTGCACTTTCCACAATCAGCCAAGCAGACCAAAACCAGTTGTTCTTCTTGTTTCGGCTTTGGAGTCAAAGTCCACCTCAGACTCCTGTAGTGATTTTTTTTTGCACAGGAATGTACTTTTCGGGGGGTTTTTGTTTGTTTGTTTTTTTTGGGTTTTTTTTTTTGGGGGGGGGAGGAATTTTAGGTGAAGAAGCCACTTTTTTGTTGTTTTAAATTTCATCTCTTCCATACCCACCCACCATGGAGTCCAACTAAGGGGCCAGGGCCAAGAAGTCATTGTCTTGACTCCTTTCAGGCTTCAGGAGAGATCTGTGACAAACAGAAGCCCACCACCCGTACCCCCCCTGGTCATGCTCAGCTCAAGGGGTCAGAGAGGTGAACACTGCAGGAGTTACTGTGGGCAGCTGTAGAACTGCCTGTCTTGACCCAGCCCCTGAAGGGGAAGCTGATTGATACACCTGGGTCAGAGTGTACCTCATGTCTAGGAGGGGTCTGAGTCAAAGTGATGTGCCCCTCTCAATCACCAGGATCTCATCCCCCTCCGTCACAGGTCGCACCGCACGGCAAACGCGGCGGGTCTTAAGAAGACCACAGAGAGAAAAAGAATGTCGAAAAGAAGACTTGAAGGGGAGACGAAGATAGAAAACAGCCAAATAAGAAAGGCAGAAAACAAGAAAAGGAGAAAGAAAGGGGGGTACCATTAGTCAGGGCCCTCACCCTTAGCCTATCTGACATGGGAGGTCCTACCAGGGGCATCAACTCCTTACCACGTTGTGCTTAGGCCAGACAGCAGCTTGGCAGTATAGGCCTGGAAGTGTTAACAAGAACTAACCATCTAATCAAGTATTGACGTCCCTGTCAGCAAAGCCTAAGGGATCACTGGACCACGCAAGCCCTCTGACCATGGCAAGGTCGCAATCCCCGGAGGAGCACATTGTCAAACAGCTATTATTTGTTTTAACATAATCATTTGTGTTGTTGATTTTTTTTTCTTTTGTTTTTTTTTTTCTAATATAAATCTGATCATCATTGTGGTTGTTCAGTGAGTGTTGCTGACCTCTGTTACTATGCCATGTGTGTTGATGGGGACAGTTTGGGGAGCTGATGAAGCTCAACCTGCGCTGGGCTCTGCCAGACTCCCAAAGCACTCTGAAGCAGGACTCGGTGGGCACCCCAGTGTCCAGTGACACCATCTCCACATTGTCAGGGGATGACCAGCTTCTGGCCTCCACAGAACTGTGGAGAGATCGCAGTGGCAGCACTTGCTCTTTACAAACCCCGACTTGGCATTCAACTGAGGAGCATGGAAAAACTTTTGCCACAAAATCCTATTCCTTCGGTGACCTAGGCCCGACGTTGTCAGCTGATTCTGATGATGCCTGCAGGATGAGGTGAGACACTTTTTTGACTTTTTTTTTTCTTTATAATGAAAAAGAGTGTTACATTGAAATGTAGGAAACTGGCACAGGAACAATCTTTTTTCCATTATAGAGTCTTGCTTGACTTTATGCAACAGTGTTGAACTGTTTTTCTTTTTTAATTCCTCAAAAGTTGATACCTCTTGCCCAAACTATTTCGCTTCAGGGTACTTTTTGCAACACACCTGTTAAAATAAGTGGCATGGAGTAGTGGATTCTCTTTGGAATGGACTTTTTTTGTTCATGATATGTGAATCTTTTTTCCAATCTCAGAGATATCTTTAATTTATCAAATCAAAAAATGAAAGATGCTAAGACACATTTTTGCTGTCCTAACTATTGATGTGCAGCTTCTTTCCTTGTCCTCTGCTGTGTTTTAGATTCAAGAACATCAAGCGATCAACTGCTGTTTTACCCCCTCGACCTCCACCTCCACGAAATCTTAGCCAGCCAGAAAAGGACCTGACCAACAGAAATAACTTTCTGAAAAAATCCTTCAAGATATATATCCCCACTGGCTGTTAAGTGTCCCACAGTGAGCTGGAGTATTACAGACAAAAAAAAAAAAAAAAAAAGTGATTTGCAATGTTGCACTTCGAAGGTTGCTCTTGGAAAAAAAAAAGCTGAGGGTAAAGAAAGGAAAACATCAAAAGTGGGAGTGCCATGAGGGAGAGTAGTGTTGTTTACAGAATATACAATGACATAATGTGCCCAAACAAGCAGTGTTACAGTGTGATGTGTCCCATGTATGGAGATTCCATGACATTGTTCTTTTTTTTCGTTTCCTTTCTCTTTATGCCTCAGTTGCATGCAGATCTTGGAGCACCAGCCTTTTCTTTCTCTTCTTTTCTCTCTTTTTTTTTTTAAGTACTTCACATGCCTCTATTCATTGGCATTTTTCTCTCCTTTTTCCCTTTCTTTTTTAATTTTTTCTTTTTTTTTCTTCATTTTTGTTGTCTTTTTTTTCTGCCTTCAATTCTTCATCAAATCCTGTTTACATGTATTCTGCACAATTCAACTAATGTCTGGGTTCATGGGCTGAGTAGATGCAAGTGATTAAAAGTGTCTGGGTTTCTGTATGTTTTGTTAGTCGATTGAGTACATTAGTCTACATTCTTTTTATGACACTGTGACTATGGATTTGTTAAGTATGCTTTGAATTATATGTCTAGGTTTATTTTTGTTTGAGAGTAGGTTCCAAGAACTTGTGTTATTCATTTTATCATGATTGTGTGGTGAGCTGTTACAAAACATAATTGTTGAATCATGGACAGATTTAAGATTGATGAACGTAGGGGGATACCTGTACAAGTGTAAAAAATATGTGTATTTGAGTGGGCATATGTGTTTGTGTGTGTGTGTGTATGTGTGTGCGTGTTTGTGTGTGTGTGTGCATACATGCTGGCATGAGTGTGTGTGTATGGGGGAGGGGGGAGGGAGAGAGAGAAGGAGGAGAAAAAAAAGAGGTGTCTACTACATTCAAAGCATACATTTCATAGCGGCAATGGGACAGTCACTTTACCGTCGGTCTATTCTCGAAGTTACAAATTTTTTGAATATCATAAAAACACAAACTGAGAAACAGTGGGCAATTTTACATATGTACAATTCTGAGTGCACAATATTCAGAAGAGAGTGAGAGACATTCATTCATTTAGCTATCTTTGCTTTTTTTTGTCTGTACTTGCGTGTTGACTGTATTCTTTCTGTGTCAACCAAATTCAGTGTTTGATAAATTATTCAACCTTCAATACTCTGGACTAGATTTGTTGCTGAAAGAACAAAATGATAAGTATGGTGTGTGTATGTTTGTTTCCTTTTTGAAACTCTCCCTCTTAAGCTTAAGTGGTTTATGGTATTGTGTACTGGTCTTTACAAGCATCTTTCGTAACTCTAAATAGAATTCAATGCCCATCTTAAGCCGAATTTGAGGAGATAAGTGATTGCTCGTTCTCCGTTTTCTTTGTCCTGAGTCTTGTTTATCTTGTCAAAGAAGACCTAAGAGGTCGAACACATCATGTTTTGTTTTATGATTCATTTGTTCATGTTTGGCGGATATAGTACTTAAACTTTTTTCAGATTTTGCCAAAGAGAATGTCAAACATATTTCATTTCATACCCATATGTGTCTGACCATGTATATAGCATTCAGTTTTATCCAGAATGCTTCAACCGGAGGACACTTGTAAAAGAAGTGTTCTAAACAATCCACTTCAGTTCTGCTAATGGAGCACTTGTTGTCATCCATCAGTTTTATGTTATGTAACAAAATGTTTGTTGAATGTATGTTCGAATGATTTTCGACCGCAGCTCTTCTTTTGTTGCATCATGTGCCATTAACAATGTATCCATGTCTATTTTGAAAGTTTATATTTCTGAGTCAAAATCCATGAGCACAAGCTTTAAAGTCCTCAGTCGTTGCTTTCTTTGTCCTTTGATTTTTTCCCTGACATACTTTCGTTGTGAACAATTAACCTTGATATCAAAGTCCTGTATCCATTCTTTTGGGTAAAGGTTTTCACAGATCCAGTTTTTCCAGGACACAGGTATTGAATTTACCAGGGTGTTACACTCAAATGATATGTTTGATCTGTTGTGTAATACCTTCTCCAGAACTTCTTCACTGCTCAGCATTCTGTGTTCATTTTCTTTGATAATTTCATTGATTTGTTCAATTCCTGCTCATTTTTTAAGAAGGAAAAGTATGTTCTTTATAATTTAATCAGTGATTTATTCCAGAGTAATGTTTATGAAAGTTTTGTCAAGATGTATCAGTTTTTTTTTTTTTTTTTTTGGGGGGGGGAACGTTTCTTTAATGAACAGATGTGTACATAAACAACTTATTGAACTGAAGCAACAACAAGCAAATGCTTATGATGTGCTCAGTGATGAAAAGTTTAACAACAAAAAAAAACACATCGGCGGATTGCATAAACAACATTGACACGTAAGACAGAAAGAAAAATGCTGAATATCAAAAATGGGAAAATTTGTCGAAATCTTAATTTAAATTAAAAGACAGGAAAGAAGATAGAACAGATCAGTAGAATCTAACAGCGATGCAAACAGGCAATCTACACAACAAATATCATGCTTCCCAATGCACCGAACTTACACAAATTTGAAGAGAGAGAGAGAGAGAGAGATGCGTCCGTCTCCCAAAAACACTAAAGAGCCCAGTCCTGTGTCGCAGTGGGTCTAATGCAAAGTCATCAACTGAGGGAGTACT
Source organism: Conus betulinus (assembly GCA_016801955.1). Lineage (NCBI taxonomy): Eukaryota > Metazoa > Mollusca > Gastropoda > Neogastropoda > Conidae > Conus > Conus betulinus. The sequence continues at coordinate 49,064 of JADBJO010002693.1, read as the reverse complement.
AAACCGCCTTATACAGCCGTCCAAGGGCCAACTTGGCAGCGATGTCAATGAGAAGAAGAAGAAAAAAGAAGAAGAGAGAACAAGAAGATGAACAAGCAAGGAGATGAACAAGATCAGGAAGTACAAGTGCCTGAGAAGAACAGGAAGATGAGGAAGAAAAACTAATTCGCTATAATATTAAAAACGTTTACTTTGTGCGATAAACCCAGTGCACAGTTTTGAAAATTCTTTCGTTTTCTTCCCTGGTTAATATTTGGTCACCAAAAAGAAGTGTATGAGTATCAATACAGTTAGGATTGAGAGTGAATATCGTATTCGTTCTTATCTGTATGTAGTTTGAACAATCTAACAGGTAGTGCTCTGTATTTTCTGTATGATAGCCACACGCACATTTTGGATCAGCCAGTAGATGTCTATTGTGTTAGTCGTCGTGATTAATGTTACTCATTGCTAAGCATAATCTACAATGGTTATTTGATCCTGCCTTGATCCAATGTAATAGTAGGAGGGAACAGTAGTGTCTGACGTAGTCAGAAAATGTTTAAATTGGCTGATAGAGTTTGTTGACTTAATGTCGTCTGGAAGGTTGTGCCACAAAATGACTGTACTAGGTAAAAATTATTTTTTTATATAATTCGGTTCTACATCGTGGCACTGTTCTTTCTAGTGGTCGGCGCCTATGGTAACGATTTTTGGTCCGAGACTAGAGAAGGGAGCAGATCAGCTAAATGGTTTGGACAGACGCCATTAACCATTTAATGAAATTGTATCTGCTTGTGTCTTTTCCGTCTTTCTTGTAATGAGCAAAAGCCAGACTCTTTATAATTTTCTGGTGACTTGTTCCCTTAACTTCACCAATGATGATACGAATTGCTTCTAGGTGTAGCTTTTCTAACATGATTGACTGAGTATCTGTGTGCAGTTATCCCACAAAATGTCTGCATAGTCAAAATGGGGTAAAATAAAGGGTTTGTACATCGTCTCCAATGTATTTCTGGTTATTCTGTATTTGTATTTTTAAGACACGCAATTAACATATTCACTTTGTTGGCTATGAATTGGATGTGTTCGTCCCACTTGCAGCTGTCTTGAAAAGTTACTCCTAAATGTTTGTGAGATTTTGACGGTTGTAAGGTCTTCCTTCCAAATGTAAGTGGTAAAATTTGGCACTGATCACGGGTAATATTGACAAGCTCGGTTTTTATTCTCATTAAAGTTAATTTTCCAAAGTTTGGCCCAACAGGCAACTTTCTGTAGGTCAGAATTTAAGATTTCTCCTCTGATGTGTGCATCATTTAAGGTGAGCGATAAACTAGTATCGTCGGCAAACAATTTAATTGTTGCCTGGATTCCATTTACAATGTCATTAATGTATAACAAAAACAGTAAAGGACCAAGGACAGATCCTTGGGGAACACCTGCTGGAATTCTTTTCAACTCGGACTTTTCGCTTTTTATAACTACTGATTGTTGTTTGTTATGCAGGTAATCGCAAAAAAAAAGTCCAGTAATTTCCCTCTGATCCCCATTGCTGCTAGCTTTAGTGATGTATCAGTTTTCTTAGCCAGTGTTTTGTGGTCTAAATGCACTTACAGAAACTCTTGCCAAAATGGGCTATTCATTTGACAATGTAATGTTGGTGTGTTTGGTGTACAGTAGATGTCAAAGGTAAACATGTTGGTTACTAGTTTCTTTAGAAGCCATTTAGGAAGATAGATCCAGTTATCATTTGTTGCTGCAAATAATCTACCAATCCACTGTAAACAAAAGCTTTCTTGCATCCTGAAAATGTTGACCATCTTGACTCCTCCTTGGCTTATATCGGCTTCTATTGTCTTCCGTTTTATCTTTTTATACACTTTTTTTTTATTGCAACTCTTTCTTGCCATATAAATTCATATAGGATTCTGTTTATTGTTGTCAAAACTTTCTCAGGCAGACCAATAGACTTCATTACAAATACAAACTGACTCAACATAAAACAATTTATTATAACTAATTAATCATACATTCTTAAATCTCTCTTATTCCATGTTTTAATCAATTTCTTAAGTGTTTCCATTCTTTTTGACCAGTTTTCTTCTGTGTCTATTGTAACTTGGTTATTTTTCAAAGTATATCCGTAAATTTTTTTTCCTGTGAATGTAAATAGCAGATAGTTTTTCTGCCTCTGTATTCCTAGTCTCAATGCATTTTTCTTTTGTTTAATTTCAGACCAGAAAAAACACTGAGAAGTTACGTATCATGTCACTTGCTTTTTCATATCATCCCTGCTGTTTAGAATCAATGTTGTGTCATCTGCTAACTGTTTTATGAGTTTAACCAGTTCATTATTAGATGCTGGAAGTGCAATTCCTGAAATATTACTATGTCAAATCTTTATTGCTAGTATTTTAACAGCAAGAATGAAAGCCAGAGGTGAGAAGGAACAGACCTGCCTGATCACACAGTTTACAGGGAATGATTCCAAGATCCAACCTCCATGATTTATGCTGCTAACTGTGTTTGATGTAATCACACTTGCCCATACTTTGAACTGTTTCCAAATGTCAAGGGTTTGTAACAGAGGCACCATGCTGAACTTTGGCAAAACATCCTTTTCCACTGGACTCACCACCACTGCAGCATGTGGACAAACAGTGCCACCAGCAGACTTCAGGGGAAAAATCTGAATCTGACGATGATGAAAAAGTGATGTAATGCCCAGCAGAAATTTATGGCATGGCTTCCCTTTCTCTGAGCTTGGTACAGACTATGTAAAAGCTTATGGCAATGATTTATGCTCTTGTTCACATTTATTTCTTTGAAAAAGGGACAGATTGTTATACTCTCTTTAAATGTTCTGAAGCGTGAAGAACAGATGAAAAAGAATTGCAATGTTTTCAGTGTTTAAACTGTAAAACTTAGACGTGATATGTCTTCAGGGAACCCGTATTACTGACAAAGAAGCACCATCTTGAAATTAACAATGGAGAGGAAAATCATTCTACCACAGTGGAACGGTTCATAGCAAAGGGCAAGTCATATTGATATCAAAACGTCTCCAAGGAAAAGTTGAACTTCAAGAAAGCCAGGATATAATTGTCGCTATTTTGATAAAGATGGAAAATGCAGAACTTACAATAGTTAATGCATTTTCTCCAAATGAAACAGAAGAAAAAAATCAGATTCTTCAGGAACTTGCAAGATGTTTTTTAAAACATTATCCACAAAGATTTTGTGCATGGGAATTTTTAACAATGTTATGTGCAATAATTTGGATATCATAAGATTATCTGATGATCCAGCATTGTGAAAAGTAAATTATGAATTTAAACAAAATGGTTACAAATACAGGTTAGAAAGATCTCTGGAGAGTGTTTCATGGAGAGGAAGAAAGGGTGAAGGCAAAACTCATTTATTGCTGGGAGACTTGACTTTTGCTTTGCCAGCCAAGAAGTAGCCGACAAGTGTATTTCATGTGATCTCTTGTCTGCGGCAAATACAGATCACAGAGCAATAATAACTGAAAAAAAAAATCATTATTTGTCACAGAGGACCTGGTACTAGTGTTTTCATAATTTTTTGTAATGGCATTTTCCTTAAGAAAATAAATGACATGCTAAGAAAATGGATTAAATGAAAGTAAACAAATGTTTGGAAAAACTAGATCAGTGCACTTATTTAAAAGAAAAGGTATAAGAAAGAAAAGCTTCTCTTTAGAATATTGAAAATTTTTAGCACTGAACAAGCAAAATGAACTTTTAGGCCTACAAAATAATTTTCAAATGACAAAGCAGCAAATGCAGTTGTGCTAATGAACACTATCAAATAGAAATAGCTAGGGGAGCTCAAATAATGTCAAGATATGAATGGAGAAAAAAAAAACACACAAAATGCTTTCAAGGCTTGGAAAAAAAAAAAAAGTTTGTGGCAGCCAAAATGTAATAGCACAAATACTTTCCTATTTGTCCTATTACATTTTGGCTGCCATGAACATTTTAGTTCACCAAGGTAATGATCTTCCAAGAGAAAAGGTAAATAACTGGAGACCACGATTACACTAACGAACACAGAATACAAAGACATTAGCACTAAGATTTAGATAGACTTATTGGCAAACTGATTAACCAAGACCAGGTAGAATATTTGATGGGACGAAATATATCAACAGTCCATCAAACTATAGATGGTGTTACCAACTATTTACATGTAACCAACAAGTGCGGTTGTCTATAATCATTTGACTCAGTTTCTAAAACATTTATGTTATACACACTGTTCAGTTATAAATCAGGTAGGTACTTCCTGATATTTTTCAGTTAATAACTACTTTTTATTGTCTTGATTTCTGTTGCTTTTGTGTGTTTTGTGTCGTTGTGTTGATTTTGCCATCTCTTCTTTTTCACTTTCTGCCTTGTCAGCTGGTTCATCATTTGTTTTCCAGCAACTCTCACTTACCAGTTTGTTTCTGACATTAAAGATTGTGTTTTCTTATTTTTGGATAACAAATTTTGATTCTAGGAATGAGGTGGCAGTTTATGGCTGATCGGCTTACTTGAAAAACAAAGCGTTATATGATTGTATTTCATTGTCTTTCTCTGGGCAAATGTCAGAGTGTTTGGAATGCCAATGCCACCGACCAAGCCAGTTCAACTCATTGAGCTTAATGTTCAAGACTTTAACTAAAATGGGGCAGAATGTTTTGTGGTGAAGTTTAGGATCATGATAGTTTACCAGCTGATATTTTTGGAGTGTTTCAGCCCTAACTGGCCTTGTGCAGTTGGCAAGAGTGTGAAAAATAAAAATATACAAAATGACTTCACATTTGGTAATAGCACCAAAAGGCAATGCTGCAAGTATAATTATTGTCATTGCAATGTCATATAAATACACACCTGTCGGTTGGCTAATTATAGTAAAATCTCTACATTCATTACTGTGAAGACTTTAATATCAACTAATGTGATTTTACTTCCATGTATCATCGGATGAAGTGGCAGGTTTAAAGTGGACGTATGTGTCATGATTGTGTTGAGTGTGACCTGGGTAGATTAGTTTGGGTGTCATTCATCACTCTGTCATGTGTGTTCATATTTCCTGACTTAACAAGTATCCAATTGATCTGCCAAAATATCTTGACCTAGTTGGGGATAGTTGTCACTGGATGGGTACTATCAATATGATGTTCATAATATGAGAGTCCAATGATGTGAGTTAGCTCAGGTAGCTGGCAGTGACCTTCAGAGGGCAGAGAAATGATTGAAAGACCTTGTGTTATAGCTATAGCAACGGCATGTTCAATACCAGCGTTGCGCACAGATTTGTGCTCCGTGTTTCATGAATAAGGGAACTTGTGAAGTATTACCGGGTAATACAATCACAGGCAAGGCAAACATAATGCATACTACCATTAGTTGGTGCATAGTGAGCAAAAGATGACAGCAGTATTTGGTAGGACTCCGTGAAAAGTGAATATCTGTCAAAGCACATATGATTCTTTGTTTAATGTCTTGATGTCCTATCAGTATATTCAATCTGCTAGCATAATTGGTGTATATATAGTGTTAATTTGATATCACACAACAATTAAAAAAAAAACAGGAAAAAAACAAGTACCGATCACCCTGAAAGAAAATGCTAGTCCCAGTTTCAATAGCAAAAAAAGAAAATAAAACCAAACAAAAAAGAAGCCCAGCTAGAACATTACTAATGGATGAAACAGGGTGACAGGTTTGGTTGAAAATGAAATGAGGCAGGAAAACAATAAACAGTCTTTTGATCTCCCTTGCGTCCTTGGGTGGATCCTCAAGCGTAGGCTCAAAGATTGTCCCCTACATTTTATACTGTTTGCATAATGTCTTTAGTTTTTCAGCAACTTTTTCCCTCCCCACACTTTCCTTTGGTTTCATTTATTAGCCTTCGCTGGCTGCTTTGGAGGTGCCATTGGATTCATTTTTGAACCCTTGGTGGTGAGAACACCACAGTATTATGGACTGTCGTGTGTCTCTGTTTGACGCCAGGGGCACAGACACAAGCAGCTGTGTCTCCCTGATGAGTTACAATCCAGCGGATGAAAAGCCTCGGAGCAGGCGATACAAATAGATCTGTCTTCAAGGGGGATAACGATGGTTCCCTCATGCAGCTAGTGAAGAGTTTCCATATCTATGTTTTCTTAATTTCATGTTCCCATTTTCTTTATCTTACACCTCCCTCCCCCCCTCCCCCCCAGTCCAAATCTTTGCCAAGTCATTACAATAATGACAGAGCAGTTGCTGCCCTGCGCTTGTTTTTTCCCCCACTATTAGACTGTTCGTCTTTGTATTTATCTGACTTTATTCAAGTTTAAAAGGCTGTGCTAGTCTTGAATTAAAGTTACTGAGTGTTAGGTTTTCTTATGGGAGCAAAAGTGACCATACTTATTTACTGTTTTTGTTTGTTTTTTTTTTTTTTTTTCTTTGCCAGCCTTTGATGAGAGAGCTGATATTTTTTTGTTGTTTTGATAAGTTATAGTGATGTTTTATTACAACTCCCACTGTCATCTGAGGAATACAAAATGTAAAACAATAATGGATGCTTAATGTACCAGAGATAATGTTCTAACTTTCAAATACAAATGCAAGTTTGCATTAAAATGCACAGTCTTATGCAGTGCAAAATCTGTTTTGCTAATTATTGATCACAGGCTCTGTTTCAGAGTCTGTTACTGGCATTAAGCAAACACTTTGCTGGAAACGATTAATGGACATAAACTGTAGAATGGTATGCATGTGTAAGTTACTTTGCATTGACATCAGTTTAAATAACCATGTTACGTCCTGTCAGTATTTACTTCTACACAAGTGGAGGTGAATGGTAGACAAATGTTAAGCATACAGACCACATTGTCACTGCACCAGGACATGCTTCTTGGCGCAGTGTGGTGACTAATGTTACAGCGATGTGGTGAATGATGGCACGGTATGGTGACTGATGTTACAGCGATGTGGTAATGATGGCACGGTATGGCGACTGATGTTACAGCGATGTGGTAATGATGGCACGGTATGGCGACTGATGTTACAGCGATGTGATGTCACGGTATGGGGTGACTGATGTTACAGCGATGTGGTAATGGTGGCATGGTATGGTGACTGATGTTACAGCGATGTGGTAATGATGGCACGGTATGGTGACTGATGTTACAGCGATATGGTAATGATGGCACGGTATGTATGATGTTACAGTGATATGGTAATGATGGCATGTATGTCAATTGTGATGTGGGAATGATGGCATGGTATGGTGACTGATGTTACAGCGATGTGGGAATGATGGCATGGCATGGTGACTGATGTTACAGTGATGTGGTAATGATGGCACGGTATGGCGACTGATGTTACAGCGATGTAGTAATGATGGCACGGTATGGTGACTGATGTTACAGTGATATGGTAATGATGGCATGGTATGTCGATTGTGATGTGGTAATGGCATGGCATGTATGGCGACTGATGTTACAGCGATGTGGTAATGATGGCATGGTATGGCGACTGATGTTACAGTGATGTGGTAATGATGGCATGGTATGGTGACTGATGTTACAGTGATGTGGTAATGATGGCATGGTATGGTGGCGACTGATGTTACAGCGATGTGGTAATGATGGCACGGTATGTTGATTCTGATATGGTAATGATGGCATGGTATGTTGATTGATGTTACAGTGATGTGGTAATGATGGCATGGTATGTTGACTGATGTTACAGTGATGTGGTAATGATGGCATGGTATGTTGACTGATGTTACAGTGATATGGTAATGATGGCATGGTATGTTGATTGTGATATGGTAATGATGGCATGGTAAGTTGATTGATGTTACAGTGATGTGGTAATGATGGCATAGTATGTTGACTGATGTTACAGTGATGTGGTAATGATGGCATGGTATGTTGATTGTGATATGGTAATGATGGCATGGTATGTTGATTGTGATATGGTAATGATGGCATGGTATGTTGATTGTGATATGGTAATGATGGCATGGTATGTTGATTGATGTTACAGTGATATGATAATGATGGCATGGTATTTTGGTTAATGTTATAGTGATGTGGTAATGATGGCATGGTATTTTGGTTAATGTTACTTTGGTATGGTAATGATGGCATGGCATGTTGATTTAAGCTAAACCGTGTTTTCACTCCAGTCCTGCATGAAGCCAAGCATGCTCGATGTGCGGAGCGTGCCTGGCGGAAGACTGGTCTCACAGTGCACAAGCAGATTTTCACACAAAAGAAGGATGAGGTGAACTGTTTACTTCTTGAACCAAAACAAGATTTCTATTCTTCTAAAATCAATGAAAGTCAGACTTGTAAAGAACTGTATGCCATAACTAATTCTCAGCTGGGAAAGGTCAACACGTCCCCCCTCCCTAGCAACATTCCTCATACTGAACTTGCCCAATCGTTCAGCGACTTTTTCAATAGCAAAATCCAATTAATCAGACAGAACATAGACAGCATGCAGACTTCTCATTCCCCACAACCTGTCCTGATGTTGAAACACCCCTTGTTTTCTTTTCACCAGTGTCTGAAGACACAGTGAGTAAGATCCTGAAAGACATGCCCCACAAAACTTGTGAACTGGATCCGATACCTACGTCACTTCTGTTTGAGAACTCGGATCTCTTCATTCCCATTCTTACCCACCTTGTCATTGAGTCTGTTCAGTCTGGTGAGTTTCCAAAGGAATACAAAGCTCGCTCTTGTCAGGCCTGTACTGAAAAGGGCTGGTATGGACCCAAATCAGCTGAAAAACTACCGTCCAGTCTCAAATCTTCCCTTTGTTTCCAAACTCAGAGAGAGTTGTTCTCTCACAGCTCCTATCCCATCTTGAGATTAACTCTTCAAAATCCCTTTCAGCCTGCTTATCGTGCTGGTCACAGTTCTCTCACAGCTCCTATCCCATCTTGAGATTAACCGTCTTCAAAATCCCTTTCAGTCTGCCTATCATGCTGGTCACAGTACCGAAACTGCTCTTCTTCGCGTGTAAATGATCTCCTTGTCGCTGCCGATGAACAAAAGGTCTCTATCCTTGCTCTACTCGATCTGTCCGCTGCTTTCGACACAATTGATCACTCCATTCTTGTGCAAACGTCTGCAGCACTATTTCGGCATTACAGGAACAACCTTCAATGGTTCAAGTCATACCTGTCAGACAGACACCAGTCAGTCGTTGTCAACAACGTCAGATCTTGTTTAGCCAAGCTGGAATCTGGGGTTCCACAGGGCTCGTCCTTGGACCTGTACTCTTTGTAATGTACACACATCCTCTCTCTCAGATCCTTGAAACCCACTCCTGTCCTCACCAGATGTTTGCCGACGACACCCAGCTAAGACGCTCGGGGAATGCCTCTGATCTCGACCAAATGAAGGGCGATTTGTCTGAATGTGTGTCCGTCGTTCGAGACCGGATGGCTGAAAACAAACTTCAGCTAAACCATGATAAAACTGAAGCCTTACTGTTCAGCTCACCAGGAGCAAAAAAACACCCGCTCTTTCTGTAAATCTTCACTTCTGATCTGCAGTACTGTTTATCCCCTTCTCAGAAAAGGTTAAAAACCTTGGTGTCTTTATCGACAGTGATCTTGATATGAAGGCACAGGTGAACCATGTCTGTAAAATATGCTTTCTGGTGCTGTCCGACATCTCCTTACCACTGAAGCAACCAAAACTCTCACCACTTCTCTCATGCTTTCACGCCTCAGTTACTGTAATTCTCTACTAGCAGGCCTTCCCGACCACCTCACCAAAAAACTTCAGCACGTTCAAAACTGTGCAGCTAGACTAATCCTCAAAGCTCCCTTCAAAGAACACCCTCTCAACTATTATTACGCAGACTTCACTGGTTGCCGGTCAAAGCCAGGGTGACATATAAATCGCATGCCTCTGTTTCAATGCTGTTAAATCTGGAACTCCAGCCTATCTGTCTGACCTTCTAAACTCATACTGCCCGGCTAGAACCCTTCGTTCGTCTTCTGACTCGTTGCTCTTGGTTCCTCCCAGATTCAAATACAAAAGAAAGGGGGATCGATCCTTCTCCTTCCTGGCTCCTAAAACTTGGAATTCTCTTCCACACGACATCAGGCACTGTGACTTTTTTCCAGTCTTTAAAATGAAACTAAAAACTCATCTTTTTACCGTCTATTTTGGCCGATTATTCATAGTCCCGGTCATACACAGATGTCAGTTTGTGTGAGTGCGTGTGTGTGAAGGTGCACGTGAGTAGTTGTGCGTGTCCGCTTTCCCGTGTGTGCTGTGCATTATCTGCTTCCCCGTGCCTGGGTGTGCGGTTTGGGTGCATGTGTGTGTGTTTGTGCGCGCGCGCGCGCGTTTTCATTAGTCCTTGTAAAGCGCTTAAAGCTAATCTAGGATTTGTGCTATAGAAATATTCATTATTATTATTATTTACTGTTACAGTGATATGATGATGGCATGTATGTGGATTTATGTTTCAGTGGTATGATAATGATGGCACAATATGCTAATTAGCGGATGGGTAATGATGGCATTGTATGCTGGTTTATGTTACAGTGATATGCTAATGACGGCACGGTATGTTGGTTGATGTTTACAGTGATATGGTAATGATAGCACGGTATGTTGATTGATGTTACAGTGATATGATAATGATAGCACGGTATGTTGATTGATGTTACAGTGATATGATAATGATGGCACGGTATGTTGGTTGATGTTACAGTGATATGATAATGATGGCATGGTATGTTGATGTTTCAGTGATATGATAATGGTGGCATAATATCCTAATTAGTGTTACAGTGAAATGTTAATGCTGCATATGTACATGGGTATGAATGTAAAAGGTAGTGGGATGGGGAAATTAGGGGAGGGGGTGTGGAGACAAAAGAGATGGAGGAGAGGTTTGGGGAAATGAAAGAGGGGGCAAAGAGCTGGAATAATTCAAACTAAAGAAGTCAGATGTGGGAGCTGAGTTCATCAGGAATTGTAGTGCCAAGGTAAGAGATAATCCTTGACTCCATGAAATTTTCTTTCTGGAGGCGAGGAGTGGTTTTGCCAAACAGCAGCAATGGAGATATGGGTTTGGCTGTGGCAATCGGTGTTAAAAACCACTGGTGTTAGATGAGATGACTGGATGGCTCCGAGATGCTCCACAAAGCATTTGTTGAGGGTGCGATATGTCTCCCCAACAAACAACTTTGAGCTTAGGCTGCATTTCAGTGCATACACCAAGTTGGTGGGCTGCCAGGTGAAATGGGATTTGACATTGAATTTTCCTTTTAGGCCAGTGATGCCAGTGAGCCATCCAGTCATCTCATCCAACGCCACTGTGGATTCATTTTAAAGCTGATTGCCACAGCTAAACCCATATCTCTGTCACTGCTGTTTGGCAAAACCACTCGTAAGGTCATGGAAGAAAATTCATGGAATCAAGGATCATCTCTTGCCTTGGGTAGTTTGTATAATCCAGTTTGGAAAGTTAAATTGTGATGAAAGTGACATCGATTGCGAGAGCAAGTGAATCTTGATCTTCTTTCATGGAGAACAATCCAACTATTTCCATGTCTAATACAGGTGTACTTCTCAGTGATGTACTCACAGAAGGGAGAATGAGAGTTGTCCATAGTCAGCTTTTACCACAACTGATCTCTTGTTGATAATACTATTGCTCTGCTTCCTCTGCTGCTTACGTGTGTGACAGGGGAGCGGACAAGTCCACTAGTATGTGGAGTTGTTGCCAGATAACAATGCAGGGAGAAAGCCTGCCAGTGGAAAAGAATGGAGAGAAAAGAAAAAAAAAGTTGGAGGTGTAACCAACAACTTGTGGAAAAGGTCTGCATCAATAACTCGATGCACTGGCAGTGTTATTCATATTGCAAATCAGCACAGACCTAGAAATGTTTATCCTAGCAAGAGCAACTGTACCGAAAGCTTTGACTGTACAACATGATTGCAAGTGATAACTATTGATGTCCAGTACTGCAAAGCCCTAGAACTGAATGGAACACATTGCTTTGAATCATGCATGTAAAGTATACATTTTCTTGGCTCTACGGGAGTTGACATAGTAATGTGAACAGAGTATTTTGGGTTGCCCTTTTTCCTGAATCATGCATGTAAAGTGTACTTGAACTGTCCAGTCTCAGTCCTGCCGAGCTGACATGGTGATGCTCACAGAATATGTATATAGCCCCATCCCCTCTTGGTTTTGTGTAAATTAAACATATTATTTCTCTCAATAAATCCTGTTGAAAGAGATCTGTTGCATGTCAAAGTTTGTGTAACTGTTGCAAGTTCATGTTTCAACAATATCGGCATCATCTTTTTTCATAGTTACTGTATTTGTAATAGAATAAATGCGTAAAATAAGGAGAAGTGAAAAACTTGTTTTGATGCTTTTTTTATGCACTCATACCAATGCGGGACAGAGGTTATTTTGCAGATTTTATTTACCAGAGACATGACTGCCAGTCAATTTAGTTTGACTTGACCATAAACAGTCCCAAGTGAGTGAACAAGTCCTAATAGTTTATCTACATACTACAATTTGATGTATACTAGTCACATAAGTTAAGCACAGGCCTTTGCACACAGGGGGTTGATTCATCCCTTCAAAAAACATTGTTTTTTTTGTTATGCGGCAACCAATGATGGAATCTCACACAGCAGTGTGTAATCCAGCCTGTGTCAACTGGTAGTGCGCACGGGGGTCTTGGTGACCTCGTTACCGCGCGGGATAAAAAGTGCAAAGTTGCGTTAACTGTGCCTGTTTTGCATCAAGCTTGCTGGCGACACAAGATGTGTAAAATGAAAAATTCTTTTTTCCCGTGCAAGAGCAGTCTCTCAAGTGAGTTTTATGCCCCTTCTTTTGGCTGTTTAAGCGCGGGGTTGGTTACTGTCAGCCCTTTTCTCACCATGCCACCACGAAGAAAAAAACTTAGCACCTTTGACAAAACCAGGGCGATTGCGTGGATACAAGATGGCATTGCAAAGGCTGAAGTGGCGCGACGACTTGGTGTGCATCATTCAGTTATTGTTAGACTGAATCAGCGTTTTAGGGCGACCAACAGCGTTGAAGAGAGGCCACGGTCAGGTCGGCCTAGGCAGACTACTCCCAGAGAAGATCGTTTCATCGAGAGGCAGGCCCTATTGCAGCGGGATACCACTTCCACCAGCATCCAAAGGCAGCTTCGTATGGCAAATAACACCATCCTCAGCATCAAGCCATACGAAACCGTCTTCACCACTTCGGCCTCAGATCACGTCGCCCAGCTGTTCGACCACGACTGCTAGCAGCCCATAGGCTGGCTCGCCGAGCTTTCTGCCATCGTCATGTGAGATGGAACCAACAACAGTGGTCCCAGGTCCTCTTTTCAGATGAGTCGCGGTTTAGTCTTGAACACAATGACGGCCGAACTAGAGTTTGGAGGCGTGTTGGTGAACGTTACATTGATGCAGCTGTTCGCCGGACCAGGGCCTTTGGGGGAGGATCTGTTATGGTATGGGGTGCCTTCAGCCTCCACCACAAGACACCACTCTACCATATTGATGGAAACCTCACAGGCATCCGCTATCGGGATGAAATCCTGGCGCCTTTTGTTTGTTCCGACCATGCAACGGATAGGACCCATGGCAGTCTTCCAAGACGACAATGCCACATAGGGCCCGGGTGGCCGAAAACTTCATTGTGCAGGCCGGCATCAACAGGATGATCTTCCCGGCGTATAGTCCCGACCTCAATCCCATCGAGCATATGGGATGAGTTGGGGGGACGTGTGAAGGAGAACCATCCACCTCCCAGAGACCGTCAGGATCTCTTCCAAATGCTGCAACTGGAATGGCAGAGAATCCCTCAGAGGGTCATCAGAACACTGGTCAACTCGATGAGGAGTCGCTGCGTGGAATGTCTCGCCAATGGCGGTGGCCACACCCACTATTGAAATGATTTTGTGAACTGAACAGATTTTGCGAACTTTGATTTCGACCCATCCTCTGTTTAATTGTCTGTAAATCAACAACCGTTCATTCGATCCCAATGAAATTCAATGTACGTTGGAACAAGATAATGAATTAAATCTGTTCCCAATTTCAAAATCGTGGCTTTTATATTTTGGAAATTATGCGGGTACATGTAAACTGTGCTTAACTTTATGTGACTAGTATAGATGAATTTGACCTGTAATTTGCCATAATCGGTTTCAAATACAATTAATTATAATGACTACATGCACAGGTCTTCTGATTTCAAGCAGACAGCATACCTTTTGGTTTCCCCAGTGAAATTTAAATGATTGAAATTTGCATCTATGAACTACTACTACCTGATTTATTCACATGTTAGGCTTTATTTGTGAAATCGATTCATGAAATGGACAAGATTTTTTCATGAAATCTGCCCGTTTCATTAAATATGCAAATCCCATGCATATTTCTTAAAATGAGCAACAACAACACAACAATTAAAGGAAAAAAGGGGGGGGGAGGGCTGCTTTATATGAAGTAAACAAAAACATATTAAAAGAAAAATACTTAAGAAAAATTCCAATTGCATGAAATATACAAATACTGATTGATTCTCTCTGTATATATGAGAGAGAGATCTCCCGTCAGATGCCTGTGACTTATGCCCTTGATATCTACTCTCTGCTTTGGTGCTAAAGACTTTTAATTGATTTAAATCAGTTCTGCAGACCGTGCTTGCTTACCATTGACCACAATAAACGTGTTCAAAAAGCAATAGATGAGGATAAAATCCTCAAAAAAGTCAAATATTTTGAAAAGATGAGAGTGACAACCACAGGAGATGTACTACATGAGAAGTATCTTTACGCTTTCCCAGTTTTGACAACACTGAATGTGAGGTTAAGCCTGGCTCACTCTGTCATTTTTTTTTTTTTGTTTTAAATCACAATGAGCTACAGTTCGAGAGATGGTTATTTGTGACAAAGCATGGACACTACACAATAGCATTGCCTTGAATCTCCTCATAGCTTGGGGTGGTCAGGACACATCTAGAAGGTCTAGTTGCAAAGTGAAACGACTGGAGGCAAAAATCTAAACAAATCTTAAATAAATGTCAGCGAACCGCCCAGAGAAATGTGGACAAACGAGTCACAAGACAACACACAATGCGTTTCGACCTCTTAGGTCTTCTTTAGATGAAACAAAGACGAACAAAATAACGAAAATGCACTTAGCTTTGATCGCTTCAGATTGCTTCTGAACTCGGAAGCAATCTGAAGCCATCAAAGCTAAGTGCATTCTCGTTATTTTGCGTTGTGTGTTGTGACTCGTTTAAGAGGTCACGTTTCGCGGGGTGGTTCACTGACATTTTCATTTCGGGGACTGACATTTATTTAAGATACATCTAGAAGGTCATGACAATTTTGAGCACATTCAAACTGGCAAAGCTATGGGGGTTTTTTTGTTCTGGTTCTTTGTGTGTGTGTGTGTGTTTTTTTTTTAAAAACTCGAGGTCAATTGTAGAGCTATTGCTATGCAATTGGACATATTTTTTCTGCTGTCATATAGGCATCCTTCACCTACCATGGATAATCCTGTTTTTTCCCCTTTGTTTCTTTTTTTGGATCCACCTTGCTGACTTCACTATAGCGTACTTCTTGAAAGCAGGTGTCATCTCTTAGTCAACTCATCAGATGTTCATAGTGTCCCAGGAGAGGTCTTCTCATCAGCCAGGACCTGACCCAGAATCTTTTTCTGCTTCTCCATCTATTCTTTTGGTTTCCAAACATTAGGCAATGGCAACATCCAGTTCTGCACCATCCATTTCTCCAATCTCTCTCTACCCAGTTCTACATTTTGAACAAGCCGCAACCTGGGTAGAAATGGAAAACATTGTGCACTGCACAGACACCAGCAGCTGGATTCGTATGTGACAGGTTTTGGTCACTTGTAGATAAATCATGAGAAATCATTCTACAATCGCAATATGAATAACTGTAATTGTCTTTATTTGTTGCTTACCATATGATATTCTTCGTGCTTTCTTAGAAGAATCATAGTCTACACACATATGAATCATGGCCAATCATGACACTTGTTCTGTCAAAACAGACTGATCGCAGTTATCCATTGGAAGCTGCTATCTAAGAACTGTATCTTGGCCCATAACAAAAACAATTTCTAAAGAACATGGCTAGATTTCTGATCATGTGAGCTAGTCTTTAGGCAGAAGTCGGAGAAAAAATTACGGTGACTGCAGAAAAGCAGCAAGTTCCAAGTGAAGAACCAAGTGTTTGATGTGCAGTCAGATATGTGTCTGCTTCAAATGGACAAGGTTACGGTGCCAATATAGAGGTGATTGCCTGATACCAAGATGCTTGAGTTTAAAGGCAGGGAAATGTGTGCCACCCAAGACAGTCAATGCAACCCTGATGCAATCAAAACAATGGAAGATGTTGGATCTGAGTGGGTTGATTACATGATGTTCAATGTAGTGTGTTCATGTTTACTTTGTGCTCATACACTTGATCATCTACTCACTCATGCATGTGTGTACATACACATACACATACTTGATAATGATAACAGCAGTAAGAGACTTTTCACTGAATATGTTGCTTCTGGTGTTAGTTGGTATCCGAGCGTATACTGGGAAGCGTTATCTTCACATGTTTTATTTCCTTTTCTCTTAACTCTTTCACCGCCAGATGTTTCTGTTTTACATAAATCCCTATCGCCAGCCATTTTTTTAAAAAAAAACTCATTTCATACCAGCATATGTGAAACACGGATATCTCTGGAACTAAGCAACCAATTCTCATGCTGTTTTTTGTAATATGGAGGACATACACACTGTATTTTTCTTCCTATATTATAACATAAATAATGGTTAGTCAACAACAATTAAAATTTTTTTTAGTAATTTCAAGTACAAAAAAATGCAAAATGAAAAAAATGAATGCTATCTTTCTTCTCAAAGTAAAAAAGAAGAAAAGAATGCCAACAAACTCTGAACAAGGGAGGAAAAATATTCTGCTCACAAATGAAGACCAGAAAGTATGGTATATCCAACAGAAATATGAAAAAAAAAAAAAAAGCCATAATGATAAATCAAACTACTCCAATAGCAGGGAACACACACACACACACACACACACACACACACACACACATATTCTTATGCCTAACTGGTGCACATGAAAGAGAAAAAGGGAACGCACACACACACAAACATACACACGCACACACACATCCCTTTCACTCTCGCTGTTGAAAGCAATATTTTTTTTTTTTTTATGAAAACAAAGTCCCTCACGTGCCTGTTGGTCTCTGAAACCTGGGGGAGCCATTCAAGCTGATCATAATTCCCACTCAAACACATCTCTGCTGCTGACCTCCGACATGTGAAAGTCGGCTATGCCCCCTTCAACCTCGATCTGCAAGCCAACTGTGTTTGAAGTTCATTGCCTTTTACTAGTCTTGGCTATTCATCTTGCTCGCCATCTCAACGTCAGTCACTGCTGGTTGGCTCAACGCCAGAACACTTCGCACACACACGCTGAGCCTGCATCTAGTCTGATCTCTCCTCTTCTCTTCTTTCAGCACCACTTGGTACACGTCCAACGCCTCACTTTGCAGTAATTCGGTCAAGCTCTCGCTCTCCCGTGATGTTCCCTGGTCACTATCTCGATCAGGAACAACTGACCTTCTATTCAATATTTCCAGCACCTGATCTGTGGTAAATGTATGGTGAGGTC
Source organism: Conus betulinus (assembly GCA_016801955.1). Taxonomy (NCBI): domain Eukaryota; kingdom Metazoa; phylum Mollusca; class Gastropoda; order Neogastropoda; family Conidae; genus Conus; species Conus betulinus. The sequence goes on along the minus strand of JADBJO010002693.1, from coordinate 31,340 downwards.
AAGTACATGAAGTGCTTGGTTGTGACGCCACAGTGAATGGAAAAACAATCGGTATAAATCGATGAAAAAAAAAAAAAAAACACACTTAACTGAACAGTGCTCTGGCGAAGAAAATTGCTATGAGCACAGGTCAGGGAATCTCCCAACTATGATGTTTATTAATTAGATTTCTATCTTATCAACTTGGAGAGTGAGAGTATCGGGAGTTAGGTAACCCTAGTTGGTCGCATTTCGGCGACGTCAGCGGTGAACCACATGGTTGCAGGAATGCTATGTTGGCGTGTAAGGGTTAAGTGATGACCAATAACAATGACAATCTCCCAGCATATTTTACTTACAAACACACACGCACACACACAAATAGAACGAGAGAAAGTTGTGTATGCACGTGTGTATAAGTGTGTGCTTGAGAAAGAGAAATAATATCCAACATAAATTTAAGTTCATGGCATTTATGACTTCAGGATTAAGCTGAGCAGACATAAACACAAACATATTGGGGGAAATGAAAGAAAAAACATATCAAACTGTTCATGTGCGTACTTCACCATATCGCACACACAGAGAACATAAGTAGTTATTTATATTTATTTATTTTCTGTCTGGACTAGATTATTGTAATGCTCATCTCCTTGGTGTACCCGCAGCCTTACTCCAACCACTACAACATGTTCAAAACTCGGCCGCTCGCCTTATCTTCAAGGTGCCAAAACAGCACCATTCTTCGGATCTCTTGAAGAAATTACACTGGCTCAAAACAGAGCACAGAATTCAGTATAAGTTGGCCTGTCTATGTTATAAGGCTATCACCAGTGAAGCACCTACCTATCTCTCTGATTGCTCTGAAATATATTTTCCTACACGTCCCCTCCCTTCTTCCTCTGTTGACCGAATTTTTCAAATTCCCTCATATAACCGAAAGCAGTACGGTGCTAGAGCATTCTCATTTTCTTCGGCAATACTCTGGAATTCACTACCTTTCCATCTACGTCATGCCCCTCCTTCCGACTTTCAAGTCTGCAGTTAAAACGTATCTGTTCAAATGCCAGTTGCAGGATACCACCTGAACTATTACTGAATTACTACATGTCACTTGCATACTTTGCTTGTGTACAAATGAGCTGTTCACCGGTCATTTAGTATGTTTATGTATGCAACATAATGTTCCAGTGTGTGCGTGTATGTGTATGCGTACGCGAGTGTGCTGTGTGCGTGCGTGCACGTGTGTGTGTGTGTGTATGTATATATATATATATATATATGTATCTTTTTTAGATGTTGAATTGTTAAACTTGTAAAGCGCCCTGTAGCCTATGTTGTTGGGATGGGTGCTACAGAAATTGTCATTATTATTATTTTCATTATTACTATACTTGCAGTCAAATACTTTTCCTCATTTTTTGCAAAATTAATGAAATAAGTGTTGGATGTGCTTATTTCAGAAACTTGACAGATTTCCAGCAAATTTTGTCAAATAAGCAAAATCTTCATTTTACGAAATGAGCAATTTCAATATAGCAGCTGATTTCAGTGACACAGCTGAGGCAGTAAGGACAAATGTCCTCCTCATCCCCCTCCACCCTGCAGAACAGCCATGATGTTGACTATTTTGTCAGGGCTCTGATTATGTCATCTGGGAGAAAGCATGCCTTGCCACACACAACTTGGCCCAACAACAGACTGCCCCTCCCATCCACAGCACCCCGAAAGACAACGGGTAGGTCTGTCACTTCATCACGTCCATTCACAACACTTAGACATTTGTTTACACAGGATCACAACAGCCAGACCCCATCCATCCACACTACTCCTCTCCATACGGGTGAATCACTGATCCTTTGAGAGCCCGAGGACCGGGATGGAATGACAAGTTTGGAGCAACAGACTGTGGTTGCATGTAGGAAGGAACATTTCACTTCTGAGGATTCATACACACATCTGTTAATGTATTCAGCGATGGTGTCCGCATTTCATTAAAAGTTGCCATGTTATTTTTCGTATGACCCTCATAATCCTGGATAGGACATGACTTTGCAAAAAATGATGCCTTTTCAAGATTGATAAAACAAATTTAAACAAAAAACCAGGATTCACAGCTATGACCATGTGTTCTACATACCTGTGTGTTGAAAGATGCTGATTAAGCAAGTTAATTACAATAATGCTGCCAACATAGCTATACCCTATTTGACCATAAATGCCACATGAATTATATTAAAACAATATGTGCATCAAACATTACTCTAAAAATCTGAAACTAAAACTCTATTGATACAGCTTTCAATGGGACACAAACGTTTTGCCTCCAACAGGGCAGTGGACATCAACACTGCATGCCTTCAACAGGACACCAACACTATACTTCAACAGGACATTAACACTGTATGCCTTCAACAGGACATAAACATTATACTTCAACAGGACACCAACACTATACTTCAACACGACATAAAACATTGTATGCCTTCAACAGGACACCAACACTATACTTCAACAGGACATTAACACTCTATGCTTTCAACAGGACACCAAACACTATACATCAACTGGACACCAACACTATACTTCAACAGAACATTAACACTGTATGCCTTCAACAGGACATAAACACTATACTTCAACAGGACATTAACACCGTATATCAAAAGACACAGGACATCAGCACTGTACACCTCAACAGGACATCAGCACTGTACACCTTCAACAGGACATCAGCACTGTACATCTTCAACAGGACATCAGCACTGTACACCTTCACAGGACATCAACACTGTACGCCTTAAGCAGGACACCAACACTATACTTCAACAGGACATCAACACTGTATGCCTTCAACAGGACACCAACACTATACTTCAACAACTGGGCATAAACACTGTATGCCTTCAAAAGACACAGGACATCAATACTGTACGCCTTCAACAGGACATCAACACTGTGTAGGACATCAACACTGTGTACCTTCAACAGGACATCAACACTGCGTGCCTACTACAGGACATCAACACTGCGTGCCTACTACAGGACATCAACACTGCTTGCCTGCTACAGGACATCAACACTGTGCCTACTACAGGACATCAACACTGCGTGCCTTCTACAGGACATCAACACTGTGCCTTCTACAGGACATCAACACTGTGTACCTGTGTCAACACTGATGTACCTTCAACAGGACATCAACACTGCGTGCCTACTACAGGACATCAACACTGCGTGCCTACTACAGGACATCAACACTGCGTGCCTTCTACAGGACATCAACACTGCTTGTTTTCTACAGGACATCAACACTGTGCGCCTTCTACAGGACATCAACACTGTGTGCCTTCTATACGACATCAATACTGTTTGCATTCTAACAGGACATCAACACTGTGTACCTTCCAATAGGACATCAACATTGTTTGCCTTCCAACAGGACATCAATACTCTGTGCCTTCCAACAGGACATCAACACTGTGTGCCTTCTACAGGACATCAACACTGTGCACCTTCTACAGGTCATCAACACTGTTTTGCCTTCTAACAGGACATCAACACTCTGTGCCTTCCGACAGGACATCAACACTGTGTGCCTTCTACAGGACATCAACATGGTGTGCCTTCACACAGGACATCAACACTGTGTGCCTTCTACAGGACATCAACACTGTGTGCCTTCCAACAGGACATCAACACTGCATGCCTTCTGCGGGACATCAACACTGCGTGCCTTCTACAGGACATCAACACTGTTTGCCTTCCAACAAGACATCAACACTGTGTGCCTTCAACAAGACATCAACACTGTGTGCCTTCTACAGGACATCAACACTGTGTGCCTTCAACAGGACATCAACACTGTGTGCCTTCAACAGGACATCAACACTGTGTGCCTTCCACAGGACATCAACACTGTGTGCCTTCTACAGGACATCAACACTGTGTGCCTTCAGCAGGACATCAACACTGTGTGCCTTCAACAGGACATCAACACTGTTTGCCTTCCAACAGGTCATCAACACTGTTTGCCTTCTACGGGACATCAACAATGCGTGCCTTCTACAGGACATCAACACTGTTTGCCTTCCAATAGGACATCAACACTGTTGCCTCCTATAGGACATCAACACTGTTTGCTTTACACAGGACGTTAACACTGCCTTCCAACAGGACATCAACACTGTTTGCCTTCCAACAGGACATCAACACTATGTGCCTTCTACAGGACATCAACACTGTGTGCCTTCTACTGGACATCAACAATGTTTGCCTTTTACAGGACATCAGCAATGTTTGCCTTTAACAGGATATCAACACTGTTTGCCTTCAACAGGACATCAACACTGTTTGCCTTCAACAGGACACACTGTTTGCCTTCAACAGGACATTAACACTGTTTGCCATCTACAGGGCATCAAAACGGTTTGCCTTCAACAGGACATCAACACTGTTTGCCTTCAACAGGACATCAACACTGTTTGCCTTCCAACAGGGACATCAACACTGTTTGCCTTCAACAGGACATTAACACTGTTTGCCATCTACAGGACATCAGCAATTTTGCCATCTACAGGGCATCAACACTGTTTGCCTTCAACAGGACATCAACACTGTGTGCAGTCCAGTCCATGTCAAAGAAAGATTGTATATGTATGTTTGTGTGTCTGAGTTGCACATGGGCATGTGTATATACACATGAATGTGTCCAAGTCAGTCTGTCAGCCTGTAATTGTATTTTACATGATCGCAATAACAACCAATTTCATGTCAGTATCTATACATAAAAACAATTGTATGCATTATGCTCTGGCATTTTTTCATCATTAACAGAAACAATTTTTAGATACACAATGAATTTGTATGGAACCTGACAAGCCGTAACACTTCACACCTTATCCCTCTCCCTACCTCTGCACCTTTTCATTTATGTGGAAAGCAAGAAAACAAAACTTCTCTCTTATATATGGAAAGCAAGAAATCTGAAGTTATTATTTACAGATAAAAAAAAAAGTGGTTCCCTGCAACCTAAACTGGTTTTCCAAAACACCAAGTGTAAACCGTCTTTTAGTACATCAACTGGTCATCTAGAAATCAACTCTGTAAGCTTTCAACAGGAAACAGGATGTCAACATTAAGCCTTCAACAGGAAACAGGAGTCAACAGTAAGCCTTCAACAGGATACACAACACCTACTCTGTATGTCTTCAACAGGACACAGGACATCAATACTGTATGCCTTCAACAGGACACAGGACATGCCTTCAAGGACACACGGCATCAACACTCTATGCCTTAACAGGACATCTACACTGTATGCCTTCAAAAGGACAGTGGACATCTAAACTGTATGTCTTCAAAAGGACAGCGGACATTTTTTTTTTTTTAATATGCACTGTATGCCTTCAAATGGACGGTGAACATCTACACTGTCTGCCTTCAATAAGACATTTACACTGCATGCCTTCAGTAAGACTCTTGACATCTACACTTCAACAGGACACTGGACATCGCTCAATGTCTTGAGGACACAATCATCATAACAAAATAAACAATTTGACCATCCCCTTTACAAAGATTCCAAAAGTCACAATCTGATCCCAAACTAGATGAAGTCAATAATCCAAAGTGAAGGGTTGGTCCTACAGGAAAGATGGCCATCACCATTATTTTATACTGGAAACCGACTTTTGACAGTTGACACTGCTTTACACCCCAAATTGAAGAAAAAAAAAAGACTCATACTGTCAAAAACAGCCTGAAGGCAAGGTAACCATCCAAAAGAACCAACTAAACTGAAGTGTCTCTCATATAACTCATGGATGAATAAGTATTTATATGTCACCGTCACAAAAAAAGACTTCAAACACAATAGATATTTCGATTTCCAACATTACATTACGTTCCACAACTTTCCTGCAATTTTCCTAGAATTACTGGAAGAGTTCACTGTTTAAACTGATCAATACCTTTATTGAATTTTTTTCACCTGTTCTTTGAATCTTTCTTCATCTTTTTATCACCAGATGGGCCTTATCATTCTCTTCTTCACATTTCTGGTACAGCAATATATCACCGACACTGGAAAAAAATGGCACTTTGAAGGGACTGGAAACAGAATGAAGAGACACGGCACAGATTGAAGTCATCACCACTTCACTGGGGCTGGAATAGCCCAGCGGTAGAGCACCAGACTTGTAATCTTGGTGATCCTGGGGTTGCGGGTTCGAATCTCCCTCGGGTCGTTTCAGTACAGGAGGAGTTTTCCCTCACCAGTTAACACTGGTTCCGACTCCATTTCCCACACAGTCCTTCAAATGAGACTATAAACCGAAGTTCCATGTGTGCTTGCATGCATAACGTCTTGCACACATGCAAAATCCATCACACCAACTTTTGGAAGAGGTCAGTGTGGCTGTTGGTATGGATGACACGTTTACACATAACTTGCACCTTACCCAAAGTTGGAGAATGGCTGCCTTAATGGTGGGATGAAAAAAGAAAAAAAACGGTCACACACACACAAAACTCCACTCCCTCTGTTGGGTAGAAGGGATTAATACTTGCCTCCGCTTGAGTATCAGCCTGCGTACCACAGAGAGAGAGATCATCACTTCACCAACAGAACCAATACAAGTGTGCAGTCAAACTGAAAGTGAAAACCCATACATAAAAATGACTAGAAAATTATCATCTGACTATAAATCAGTCAATGGTTATCTGAGTTTCATTGCATTCAGCTCTGGTCCTCAGTTGGCCAACTCCAGTCCAGAGTTGACAGTGTCAAAGGCTCAATGGACACTGCCTGGAGCCATACAATTGAATTTTGACGCAATTAATGGATTAATCTCTTGGAAACTGTTTCTCAAACTTCCTGAACAATACCGCAGGTCTATATCTGTCGGGCCTGGTTGATGCCTGAATATCGTAGAGGAAAAATAGAGTACAATGCCGTCATGCACTATCAAATCCAAACAGAACTCCACATTATCCTTTTCATTCTCCTCATCTACAAAACCTCTCCAGTTAAAAAAAAAAAAAAATAAATAAATAAAAAAAAAAAAACCTCTCCAGTTCTTTGATCCTTTATGTTCTTACCTCATGATGACCTCAGTTTAGATTTCCTCTCTGTTTCATGTTATGGAGCTTTCATGTTGTGTCAGCAAGTTTTGGGGGACTGTCTTTTGGTAGGATGGATGTGGTGACTTCGTTCACTAACTCTAATTCCCCAATAACAAATTATTGTCATCAGTGTTTAACGACTGTCCTAATTCAACATTATGCATGCCACCATTTATGCCCTGCATGTATCAGATCACAAAAAACACCACTGATGTGCTTCCACAGTAGAAAAGTGTGTTCCCAGGTGAGCCACCTCCTGATGGCCTGCAACTGACTGCTCAGTTTGGATAACCTGTGCTAGGGTTGCAACTTGGCAACCTTCAGTAACAAAACCAGAGAAAACTGTTAGTCACCAATTAAAAGAAATACAAAATTGTTAAATATGCTGTGTCAAAACACTTCATTTCTGAGCTCCACACAAAGACAATGAAGCAGGTTACTCGCCTTGAAACCGTAAGAGAGAACAACAAGTCTACACTTTCTATGAAACTCAAACCATTTAAAACTGTCCCGCTTTTCTTTCAAGACTATGGAGACAGGGTGTATCCTTTAACAGACATACATCTTTGGTTTTGTATCAGTAACCAATAATGAAAAGGAAATTAAGAACCATTAATAAAACAAACACACACAACTCATGCAGACAAATAACAATATCTAGCACTTTTGTGATGGAGAGTTTTATGTAAGACCTGGACAGAGCCATAGACATCTCCCCATTTCAACTCACTAGTGACCAAAGAAATGGTGCCCATTTCCTTAACTTTCATGCAAAAAAGGGGGGTAGGGGTAGAAAACAATGCATAACAATACCAACACCTTCCAAGTACACTACATTACAAGGACTGTAAGTTCTTCTACAGAAAACGAGGGCATTTCTAGAGCAGATTGTTTATGGTGCATATAATCGCTAGCATCCCACACACACAAAAGGCATTCAAATCAAAGTAATCATGTCCACTCATTAGGTTCACTGCCACAGGTCTGCAGAATTTGTGAAAACATTTGTTTCAGCACCACTGAGACAAAACGCACAAATATTCTAAAATGTGACCTCTGTTTTCTATGATGGTTGTCCGCAAACCACTCAAAACAAGAAACCATTTAAAATAAAAAAAAAAAAAATGGTAAAGGATGGAAGGTAGCAAAAAGATTAGCACACAAACCACATTTGTGGAGGTGGGAGCAAAGCACTTGCACATCATATTCTGAATGTCCATCAACAATTAATAAAGTGTTCCTCTCAAAGCGGAAAGGAAACTACGTTTTCAAGTGGAAACAAACTAAATCTGCTTGATGACATCCCTGTTTATCCTATACCTGACCATCACCAGCCTCCCCTAAGTCCCCTATCCTCTGCCTGCCTACCAACTCTTTCATGCCTGTTCTCCCATACTCAAACACAAGTGATGGAAGATTTGAAGCACAATAAATGATACTGAGGCAGCTGTCCTCCTCTAGGGCTATCTGTACACTGCTTTGCAGTTTTAACAAAAATGCTACAGTTTTGCAACAAACAACAAATTTTTATTAAGCATAACCTCCTTACAAATGACAGTTTTTGGACAAATTGGGATTTGGAGGTATAAGAAATGTGGAACAGAATGCCCTAAGACATCCAAAATGTGGGAGACTGACTCATTCCCCTTACAGAGCAGTACTCAATATCCATCCTTTGTTGAACAGACCATTTCCCATCAATCAGTACTTTGGAGTTCATCCTTTGTTGTATACAACATTTCTCCACTGAAAAGTGCTCAATGTTCATCCTCTGTTGTACTCAAGATTTCCAAACCATGCCGTACTCTTCATCCTCTGTGGTACACAATTTTTCCAAAAAAAGCTGGGCTCAATCTTCATCCTCTGATGTACTCAAGACTTCCCCACTACGATGTGCTTGGTGTTCGTCCTTTGATGCACACAAAATTTCCCCACAAAGCAGTGATGAAAGTTCATCCTTTGTTGTACACAAGTTTTCCCCTACATGCAGTAGTGTTCGTTCTTCGTTGAACACAAGATTTTCCCACTACGCAGTGCTCAGCATTCATCCTTTCTATGTATATATGTGTCGTTCCATCTCTTTGTTGTGCCACAACCTGTGCCACAAAGCAGTGCACACCATTGCTCCATTTGTTGTACACAAGCTGTGCCACAAAGCAGCGCACATCATTGCTCCATTTGTTGTACACAAGCTGTGCCACAAAGCAGTGCACATCATTGCTCCATCTGTTGTACACAAGCTGTGCCACAAAAAACAGTGCTCAGTCAATGTCAACAGAGCTTAATCTGGGACTTTTCAAAAAGGGGGGCAGTACCCCCCCTCCCCCCCCATATCAAAAAAAGGGTGGCACTCCCTCCTCCCCCCCCCCCCCCCCCCCCCCCACACCACGTTACATACAGACTTCAACACACCTTGATCAAATCATCTAGATTAAACAAACAAACACCTTGGGGCGACGTAAATATGTTTTATTTCTTGTGTTTCAAACACAATTCACATCACATCCCACCGGTCTTCAGCTTAGACATCCAGGGCCACTTCTTCAGCCAATCGTCTTGAAACCAGCGTTCCTTTGCACTGGCACTCTTTTCGGGCTGCTTCTCCGAGCTTTTGGATGTAGTCGCGGTTTCTTCATGATCTTCTCCACCCTCGCATGGCACAGAATCTTTTTCTTTCACTTTCCTCCACGAAAGTCGAAGTCGAATAGGGTGGGTGCACGCTTTTTTGGAAAATATCCAATATGGCGCCTTAAACTCTCGCAACTTCTCTTCGGTGATTGAGATGGAGGAGATGAATGCTGCCGATTGGTTGATTTACACTAACAGCCAATGAAGTATCAAGAAATCGTTCGCTCCTGCTCAGTCCTAGTTTCAGTTTTTCAAGCAGACGACAACGAACGCCTGCAACGATCAGTGAACAGGGTGGGCAGTTCTGCAACTGTGCGGGAGTCTGCCCACATTAAGACTCGATACTTGCGGGAAGGAACAGATTTTCGGGAGACTGTACCAATCCCGCGCTCTAGATTAAACTGTGTGTCATGTACACAAAATTTCCCCACAAAGGAACACTCAGTGTTGATTCCTTTGATGTTTACAGGTCTCTATCTCTAATGAATGACATAAAATGTACATCCAAAACAGTAAGCAGTGCTTATTCCACCAACAGAAAAAAGCAATACGTAAATTACTGGGGAAGAGAGAAAGCTAAAATGCAGTGTATGAAATGTGCAGAAATCAGATATTCTGATAGCACATTCAGTTTTTTTCTCTTTCAATATCATGCTTCCACAATTTCAACAGAAACACAAAACATGGACAGTAAAAGATTTACCTTGCCCAATGCACTGATATAGTGCAATATTTATGCACACAATCATGTGTGAGGCACAGATGCAGGCTTAGATGCAAATAAATGACATTACAAAGGAAACACTGAGACGATTAGATTTACATGCAACTTACTTCTTCAAACCAGACAAATGCAAAATGGTTGTGATGACACAATTAGCAAATCAGTTGAAATGGTCTCACACTTTTTGTTTTCTCTTCTGCAGTACTTTTTTAGAGCTCACTGGTACACTGTTTTCCACACTCAAAACAGAATTTCCCATTCTCACTGCCCACCATTGAAAATGGAAGTGTCAAATTCAGTGACCCTTCCTGCCCAGCTCACGTGGAGACCCCATCCTGGTTTCCTCTCCACATTCATGCCTGTGGCACAGTCATCATGGTTGTTTACCCTGACCAGTTCATGGGGACTGTCACTGGATGGACACTGTGGCCCAAACCATACAGCCACTAGATATGTAAGGCACCACAAACGCCCCTCACATTTGGCTACAACTGCTCCCATCGTTCCCATGAAGACATATTCGGAGTGAGGGTCCATCATTCTTTTCAAAAAAAAAAGTGTCAATTTTGTGGTCAGCTCTAACCTGCTTATGGTCAACAACAAACATTTCATGTTCTGCTCACAAAGTTTCAAATTAGATATGTTTCATTATTCAATAAATATTGACACACTTGTTTTCTTTAAGCCTGTTAAAACTGTTCTTAAACTTTGTCTTAGATTACTGCACTATTCATTCAATCTTTAATCTGTTTTCACAGCGATGTGAAGTTGAGTGGTGTGTGATACAGTAAACATCAACATTTACTTGGATAATTACACTGATTGATCGCGTTTCACTTACACATACTTAGGTCCAGCAACTCCTTACAATTGTATGTAGATCATGGTTGGATCAGTGTCATTGTACTGCGGTTATAAACATTTTTTTTGGGGGGGGGGGGGGGGGGTTAGACAGGATGTTGCATGAGTTTCAATTACAGTTCAGATTTCAATATTTATTCATTTATGATTGTCACAATTGGCACTGAAGGAGCACATTAAGAACAGTTCAAAGATTGGAAAGGCTTTGGCCTGGCAATCATGTCATTTGACTCTGACTCCAAGCATATATTACTTTGAACTAGTTTTGTGATCATACTCTTCGTTGATGTCCTTTTATTTTTCGATCAATATGTCCAACTGATCAGCTTTCATATGACCACCAGGAACACTTCCTCCTTTTGATGGATTGTGAGTAGAAGTGTTTCTGTAGCCTGTTGTTATGTGTTACCAAAACTAATATACAACTCACCCTTGTCATGAACAAAGGCTGGCCCAGTGCCAGGGAAATCTAATGATTTGGGGGTAATAATTAACAAAAAATTCTAGCTCAGAAATTACAAAAGATATAAAAATGAAATATATGATTTTTGAAGGAAATTGAATGGAGATTTTGAATCTGGGCTTCTTTTGTTTTAATTTTGATCATAAAAAAAATATTTAGGCATTTAGATTTGGATAGATTTTTTTTGCACAATCAAAAACATATGTATTTACCACTACAGCTTCACATCCAAAAAAGAACACAAAGCAAAAAAGTTGAAAATAAAGTTTGTATTGTCACACTACACCTGTAAATGAAAGTAAACAGTCTAGAAGTCTATCCAGACACTCACACCTCATGCAGACAGGTCAGTTCACGACCACGCCCCCCTCCCCCCCCCCACACCCCCCCCCCTGCTGGACTTCAACCCTCTCTTTCACTCCTCCTCTTCCCCTACCTTTCCTGCTGCCCGTGTCACGCCGCGAGCAGGCCGCGCTCCCCTCTCGCGCTGACTAACACGTCGCTGGCCACTCGCACACAGTGCAGAGTACACACTAGGCTAGCTCGTTCGACGTTGGTAACCAGTCAGCTGACACACTCTTGAGATCGCACAGCACGACTCAATAACTGACGAATATGGTCGGCAATTCCATCACTATCATCATCTCACCTTCATGCTCGAGTAAGTCGCTGAATAAAAGATTATTATCTTTGTCAAAAATGATTAGCAGAGCCCGCTCAGCTGTGTAAGTACGTTTGATTTGGTCGCTACGCTCGTCAAAGGTTGCACCGCCATCTTTCCAAGAGAGACAAAGCGCTGGCTGGTCATCCAGTCAGTGATGAGGAAAAATGGTCTTTCCCCTCACGTGTGGTCATTTGCATATCATTTTAATACTGCAGACATATAAGGCTTACTACGCACACTCTATTTCAGTCCTTTGATAGGAATAGTAACGAATGAAAATTCAAGAAAAATGCATGACGTCAGTGGACAGCCCATAGGCACTGGAAGTACATTTTTACTATGGCGTCAGCTGACGGCTTAAAGGCTCAAATATACAGCATGGGAAGAATGCCACTGAGGGGCTCAGATGATGAGACCACTACCACCCCTTCCCCCAAAGAAAAAAAAGTAAAGGAACAAGAATCATTCCTATTGATCACTGTGTGGCATGGGATATGAAATGACTGGTCCAAACTATTTTATTCTGGTGTCAATGACCATGTGATGAAAACTACACACAGTGTAGTCCAGCCAACTCAACTCCTCCCAGCAGTGTCAATGGTCATTTTTCAAGTTATAGACTGTCATTTGCTTGAGTGAAACCAGACAAAAATAAAAAGCAGGAAGTCGGGGTGGGACATAAGAGAAGTCCGTGTAGCCTCATGAACAGCTTCTATAAACCAGAATTTTGTGCACCAACCCAACCTGAAGCAGGAGGAATAGAGTCCATTACTTTTCACGGAGCTGGAGGAAGAGGCACACTGCTGAACCAAATGTAAATATTAGTATTTGTCTGAAAGGTTCACTGTAACATTCATAACAACATTGGCTGGCTTAAATTAAGCATAACTCCTACCATTACACCCTTCCACAAACCCAAAGTACAGTAAGAGAGACAGGGAGAGTACACCCATGTTTTGCAGATGCTTCCAATTTTCTGCATGTTTTGTTTTTGTTTTTTTTTTTCAGTGCCAGTATCCAAGATGTACCACACTTGAAGCAAGTTAAACACATACTACCCTGCAAAACACCTGCTGTTGGCCATTCAGCACCAAGTGCCAAAAGCAATGCTCTACCCATCAATGCTGTCTTTGTCTTTAACTTAGCACCCATTCCCACTTCCAACTCTAACTCTTGAAACCAAGGCAGCAAAAATTTGCGAAGAATCTTCATTGTGAAACATCTTTTATTCAGCTGCATGAACAGCATCTGCACTGTGATTGTTGGACTGCTGGAACAGCGTTCAAACACCAAATCTTAAACATGCGCTGGAAAAGTCTGGTTTGGCAAAAACCTGGATTGGTGTCAGGGTGGACTGTTTGGTGCTGCACTATTACTTAAGAAAAAAAAAGAAAATAAAGTTCCAATATATCATAGTTTCAGATCTCTGGAAAAGTAACAAAGTAAAATTCTGGTTCCTGCCATTCAGACTTGTGGTTTTACCCAGGCATTTGCCATTAACGCAGTGGTGACACTGAAAACAGGCTCAAGGTGACATTTCAGTTATATTTAAAATTCAACTTATTTACACAAAATGACCATAAGCATACAGTCCACACATGCAAAAAGTTTATTCAGTTTCCCTTTTAAATTGTCTAACAGATTTTTGACAGTGCTACTTGTTAATTTATGTCACTGTATTTTAAAAACAAAAAAGTGTGAAAAAGTACATGTAATCTATGTTTGCAACACTCATCACCATAGCAATGGGAATCTGATTACTTGTCCTTCACGTAATACTATGTTTTTTATGTAAACACATCCAATGTCAGTTTTCTCCTAGGAGTATATAAATACATTCACACACTCATTCTTTGGACATCCAGGACAGACAATAAAATCCTATCCTTGATCCAGATCCTTGTTGTCACAGTATCTGAACTAAACAACAATGCTGAAGGTTGACAGAAAATTACTTAAGGTTAGGAATGTTGGGTTTCCAGAACTGCATGGAAATTTTCCTACGACAAAAGAATACAATTACACCTCTCCCTCCACTCTCTCTGATATCTACTTAATTTATTATATGTGAGCTCAAAATCTTTTGTCATAACGGATGACAAATGAACTAGCATGCTTTTTCATATAATGGTAATTCATTTATATATTGCTTGATGGTTTATAAACACAAAACGTGATCCAGACGTTCGCTTAAAATACTCTACTTCCCACACTATGTTCAGCAGCAGCATTCACAAAAATTCATGGCCTTTTCATGACCACTAGATCAGATAACTGAATGCAAGAACATTTTTCCCTGCCTGCTCCCCCCCCCTCCCCCCCCCCCCCCCAAGATTTAGATGAAAAGGGGGAAAAAAACACAAATCAAGGCAGGTCAGCAAGGTGACTGGCACTATTACGAAATTATTCCTATATGAAGGTGATGGTGACTTTGTGTTTGAAAACATTTAACTACAAATCAAAAAGGACCCAACAGCCTGGCTCTTTTTTGAGTTTGTTACTCCTGACAGAATAATTTCATAATAGTGCCAGTCAGTGATGATGTCTGTGGCTGAATATCAATGAGGACTGGATCATTTATATTGACAAAAAATGTCCTTTTCCACCATGGGAACAACTGGTTAAGGACTGTCTTATTTGCAGTTCCCCGATCTGCCTAGGATTGCCATGAAACTACTGCCAAATTTCATCAATTAAGACAACTCACAAAGTGTCTGAGTTGATCTGAATCATTTGTTCTGAACAATGCCTGTAAGCATTCAACTTGTTCCTTCTGCTGATTTAACTAAGGCACAGTCTTACTGCCTGTTCTCCTATGAGCCAATTCAACATTCACATTCTTTGACTAACTCAAAGTCACTATCATAGTAAGCTTAGATTCAAATCCTTTCTTTTAGCATCAAACAGCTTATTCATGTGTGACTCGTGTGACAAAGATGAGCAGCACCCTGCAGTCTGACATGCTATGTTGTATTATCACAAGCCACACTGAATGGTGTATGATTTGAGTCTTGATGTCAACAGCTGCCATCACATGGCACCATTTTTACATATCAATCACTTTCACTCCAATCTGTGTTGTACACCATGTATGGTATTGTAGGATTTTAATCACCAACAATAATGTGCACTGATCGCACTTTATTATGAGTTATTCAAGTTCACATCACAAAAACTACACACACACTTTCCCCCAATTTTAGAACAACAACAACAACAAAAAAATCACACAGACTACTTAAAAAGATCCCCTGTTCCTACAGCGAGTACCATTCAATCATCAATCTACGCTGATGACATTCCCAATGAGTTGATATGTTTGAACATTTCATTATTTCAAAGCAGCATGGTTTACTACTGCAACTTAATGTATGATTTACACAAACCACTGCAACATAATGTATGATTTACACAAAGTATAAGCTCATTTTCTTCCACTATCTTGCTTAAAGTCCATATTACCCATCTCCCTAAATCCTGACAACTGTGGAAGCAAACCAAATGTACTCAACAATGTAAGTTTGTGACTAGCTGCTTATTCAAACATTAATGAAATTAAAAGTTTTTTTTCACTTTTGAAGCCATACACTCATGCAAACAGAAGAGCACCTGGATATTATCCAGGGCATTTTCTTAAAAATAAATTTCACATTCTGGCTATCAGTTCCTCCTGTGCACATTCAGACTCCTCCTTGACACCAGTAACAAAAACATGTAAGTCTCATATACACACACATACACAGAATGCAGAAAAGGACAGTGATCCTGACTGTCCAAGCAGTTAGTCCAAATGTTTCCTGCTGGTGTTCCAGTTTGTTCACAGCACATACATCACTATCACAGCTGTAGAAATCTGCACATCAAACCTCACTATCACAGCTGTAGAAACTTACTGGAGCAAGACAGCAGTGAAGACATGAGAGAATGGTGACACAATACAGAATGGTTACACTAGCACCTGGTGCAGACGACTGCCTTCCTTTTGTCTGCTGACAATGCTTTCCATACAGCAAACCACCACCACCAAGCGGCTTGTCATGGCACAACGTCAGATGCAGACCACAGACTTCAACCTGATGCCTCGTGGGCAGACAGTAACAGTACTAGTCAGGACGTGGAAGACACTGGGTGAAGGTCCGAGGTATTCCCTTCTCTCCCCCCTCCTCCCTCCCACAACGTGGAGGGCACCTCTGCTGGAGACACCTGGGCCTGCCGCCTACGCCTGAAAATCAAAAGGGCCATTAGAATTGTCACCTTTAACCCAGCACACAGGATGACCAAGACAGACAAGCAGACATACCAGAAAATAGTTGTAATAATCAGACACCTGAAACAAAATCTATGCCTAACATGTATACATTCATACACTCATTTAAAACAAGGAGCACAGACACAATGAGCCCCCCACCCTCTCTCCAGTTCGAATCTTTGCCAAGTCATTACTGTGATGACGGAGGGGTTGCTGGCCTGTGCTTGTTTTTTCCCCTATCATTAGATTGCTCGTCTTTGTATCTGTTTGACTTTATTCAAGTTTAAAAGGCTGTGCCAGTTTTGAATAAAAGTTACTCTGTGTTAGGTTTTCTTATGGAAGCAAGAGTTACCCTACTTGTTTACTGTTTACTGTTCCGTGCCTCATCTTATTCACCTTCATTATCAAAGCTGCCAAATGATATGCTGTTTGTAGACAACATAATGCTGCTACACTTTGCTACAAAATGCTATGAAAAAAAAATTAAAAGAACACACACACACACACACACACACACACATGTACATCAGAACTTAGCTGTGGCTTAAATGGAACAAGAACAATGAACAACTTTAGACTGCAGATTGATTTCATCAACAAAAGGCCAAGGTCAGTCAGGAGAGGAAGAAAAAAGCAAAAAAAAAAACTAAACAGATGACCGCAATTTTGTCACCTTATCAATTTTTGTTGTTGGCCATTTTGGGATTTTGTATGTCAAGTCAAAATCATGTGAAAACAGACCAGCCACCATGGCAAAGTGGTTAGCATTGCAGATTCCTGGCTGGGAGATCATAGGTTTGATTCCCATCAGAGTCATGTGGGATTTTTATGCCCCGACCTGCTCTGACCCTAAGCTGAATTTGCTACAGGCTCAATTGGGAAGGCTGGGACCACACAGTCAAGTTTCAACCACTTAATGGATGCGTCTCTGAAAACGTCACTCAAACTTCCTGACTAACACTGCATATGCCTGTATCTCTTGGGCTTGGTTGACACTGGGATGAAAGTAAGTGTAGAGTACATCCCTGTCATGCAGTCTCAGACTCAAATTGGAAATCCGTAGCATCATCTTCATCATCCTCATTCTCATCCATCAGCATAAAAAGAGTCTCAAATTCTGTGGCCCTTCATACCCTGCTCTCATGGTTTCAATGCCTTCTCCACGTCTGTGGTCTTGGTTTGATTTTGTCTGGTTCACAGGTATAAGCGAGTCCATGGGGGCCATATTTGGACAGATGTGGTGGT
Organism: Conus betulinus; assembly: GCA_016801955.1. Taxonomy (NCBI): domain Eukaryota; kingdom Metazoa; phylum Mollusca; class Gastropoda; order Neogastropoda; family Conidae; genus Conus; species Conus betulinus. The sequence goes on along the minus strand of JADBJO010002693.1, from coordinate 13,402 downwards.
GCCCTGTGCAGGGAGAGAGGTCACTCACACCGGCTCTCCAACTAAGTAATTACTGTCATCAGTATGGGGCTTAGAAGGTGGTGTCCTGCATATGTTTCATCAGAACAGGTACCACTGAACACTGCCAAAGTGACTCTGCAGCAGTGCAGTGCCTCCTCTGGGGGGTAGCCTCTTGACGGCTTGACACTGACTGCTTTTTGTGGACTGCAGGGCTGGGCTGCGTCTGTGGATGGGGAATCAGAATGAGCGGCATAAGTGCAATGCCACTGATGATGACAGAGAGATGGAATAGCAAAAAAAAATAAAATAAAATAACTAGCAAGGTTTCCATCTCAATAGTCTGCCATCATTATTGAGTGTGAAGCAATGCAAGAGTGAAAGTGTTCACGCTAATGCATGTGTTTGCTACACTTAAATTTGGAATGCTACACTTAAGATGTCAAAAAATGTTACACTTTGTAATCTTTAAGCCTTGGCAGCTTTGATTTATACAAACAGCACAGGAGACTCTAAGCAGAGCAGATTCTTTGTACTATGCAGTTACGAGTACAGACATGCCACATTTTGAAAATGAAAAAGAGGGGCAGGGGTCTGGGGGCGGGTGTGGACCCCCAGTGGGGTGCAGTGGCAACTGAAGGCTTTTTAATTACTAAGCAGAGCAGTACCCCATAAAGTATAGAAATGCATATATTTTTTATCTTGTTTTTAATGCACTCAACAACAAATTTTCAAGTTAAAAACTTTTTGATCAATCAGTCTTGAAGCATAAATGATGAAAAGCTAAAAAAAAAAAAAAAAAAAAAAAAAAAAAAACTACTGTTCATTCAGTTTCATGCTTATGTTTCATAAATTCGAGACAAACACCCATAGTGACATCACATAGAAAGAGAAACATAGAGATACGGAGAGAGATTATGTAGATTTTAACTCTCTTCAGTTCTTTCCCTTGAATTTCCATCACTGGTGGTCGACAGGTTTCTTCCCGGAATTATGGTATTTAAAACAACACTTGTTATCTGAAGCAACATATCATCTAGAAAACCTGAAATAGACACATTCATCACAAAAATATCATTTTAGAAATAATGCGCACAATGTTACGTAAAAAAGAACATCCCTCATGCAAAAATCTCAAAAACTGTTGAGAGTTAAGTGAATACCCAGTAACTGCATTTACAGGTAATTATCAGTAAAATACTTATTTTAAAAAAAAAAAAAAAACACACACACACAAAAACACACGAAAAAAAAAAAAAGCCTGTGGTCCTCGTGTTTTTTCCATCTTCGTGTGCTTTGCCAGTGCATGAGCACCCTCAGAGCTTAAAGCCATATTTGCTCTGCAAAAGGTGAAGAAAGCATAGGTTGCTCCTTTCACTGACTTGGCAAAACATGGATACACACTCTTGTAGTCCTCTTTCCGTTTCTGATCGTGTTTTTTGGTAGTCTTCTCAGTCACAACATGATCACTTTTGTCTAGCTGTTCTGCCATCTTCAAAGGAAGTAGCTATTTTTGACCAATCAAAATTCAGCATTGTATTTCCATCGAGACAGTAACCTTGACCGGTTTTGGTGTGTCCAGATAGTATTGTGCCTATTCACACAGTCTTGTGCAGAAAAGAAAATAAAATCATTGCTTGATGGCTCTCAAAATTGTTTGCATTGTTTCTTTTTACAAAGTACATTGGTCACTTTCTAATGACTCAGCTATCGCAATGAGGGAGCGGGTTCAAGCCCCAAAATGCAGAGTTTACACGACAAAATCGGGTGAATGGCAGGACCGTATGTTTTACTCTGCCTCTTCTTCTACCATCACCACCTCCCCCCCCCCCCCCCCCCCCCCCCCAAATCTTATCCCATATCTGACACAACAGCATTCTTCTTATGTAACACAAATCTTCAGTTCTTCAGTCTCCCTTCACTATGACACTCCTAATATGTCACAAAAAGAAAGCTTGACAAGGGTGGCACTACACATGTTATTTTTTTAAGCAAAAAAATCGTTTAAAAAATGTGTTTTGAGATATTGTAAAGTTTGACAGACTAAAGTATCAAAAAAACATACATGTGTGTTATGTCTGAAACAATGCAGTAAAAGTGTGTTTGAATTGGTTTTTTAGGGGGGGGGGGGGGGGGGCGAAAAAATGTTGATAGCAAAAAAAATCAACACCACAAAAATTGTTTTTTTTTAAATGGTCAATTTCAATCGCGCGCAATGCTGGCAACCGGGCTATGAGCCCTAGCTTGTGACCCACCAAAATGTAGGTCATTGAATGGCCTTTACCTTGACACTGCTTGCGAGTGGAAAAGTACCCTGCAGAGCTCGAAAGTTGGTCATCGGGTTTAGAAATGAGCTGCAACATTTGGTCGCTTCAATCACATGACTTTAACTGAGCTCAGTCACTAGCTGTCAGCTAACTTCTGGTAACATGGCGTCTGTTAAAGCGTCTGCAGTCAAAATGTCAACAACTTCATTTTTTCAAATGAGCAGGCAATTGATAATCAGAATGCTTAGATAAGAAGAAACCAAACTTCAGAACTTATTACAAGTTCGGTCAAAAGAGGAGAAGGCTAAAACTGCCCAGAAAGGCATCACTTCCCAGAAAACAAGTGCACCCCGCCCCCATCTACTACTGCATCTCAACACAATCGTAGCTCAAGTCTGAAGACTTCCACTTCTAGACAAAAATCTCCATCCCCTATGCCAGAATCAGCTCCATTACGGCATGTTCGACAACTTCACTATTTTGACACCAAAAAGGGGAAGAAGAAAAATACACAGTGATTCAGACACAGACAGCGAAACTCACGAGGTGATAGGCACTGCCGTCTGGCCCAGATGAAAATCGCACTGTTTAGTTTCTGGCTTACTTGCCCGGCCAAAGAACTCAGGCTGTGACCTTCATCGCTGTGTAATGATAAGCAGGAAGGTGGGAACAGCACATTTAGCAGCTGCAGATGAGTGCTACATGATTCTTAAGCTGATGTTTTCTCTTCTGTTTTTATGTTTTATTATGCTTCCACACTCCATAACTAAATATAATTAACTCTGTGTGTGTTTGTGTCTTGGATTCTTCTTTGTGCCGTTTGAAATAACTTTGGTATATATAACTTTGGTATATACCGCGTTTGTGTGTAGTTTTTTTTTTCATAGGTGCTGAGTGCGTCAGTGAAGTGCCAGGTGCCTCTGTATAGCCTAGTGCTAGAGTGATTCATCGCAGCGTGAGAGCCGTGGTGCTCAGACATCATACATCCACCAAGTGCTTATTTTCCTCTCTCCATCTCTCTTGCATACGTGTGTGTGTGTGTGTGTCTGTGTGTGTGTGTGTGTGTGTGTGTGTGTGTGTGTGTGTGTGTGTGTGTGTGTGTGTGTTGTTGTTGTTGTTGTTGTTGCTGTGTTGTTGCTCTCTCCCTCTCTGTGCATACATAAGAGTAAGAGTGTCCAAGTGAGTGCCTAGTGATTTCTCGCTCGCTCTGTGCGTGTGTGTGTGTGTGTGTATGTAAGCGTGTGTGCACGTGTGTGTGTTTTTGTTGTCATGTTTGTGGATGTGCTTGCGCACATGTGTGCTCACTCGCGTGTGTCTGTTTGTGTCAGTGTGTAATTCCAATTAATATAGGTGTGGGGTGGAAATAATTTTCAATGGGTGTGTGTGTGTGTGTTATCCATCTGTTTATATACTGCTGTTGTTGGTGTGTGGGTTTCTGTCAATGTGTGTGTGTGTGTGTGTGTGTGTGTGTGTGTGTGTGTGTGTGTGTGTGTATGTGCACGCTCTCTCTCTCTCTATCTCTCCAGTCGTCAGCAGGCTCACCATGAAGATGAAAATGCAACAACAGTTTGTATGGTGTATATATATACATGCGTCATCAGTTTCAAATAATCTGAACGGGCAAAACTACAAGGTCAAGTAGGAAGCCTTTCATTGTTTATAACCGAAATCTGCATGTGTGGCATGCTAAAATCTTGCTTTACTAAAAGCATGGTGTGGCTGTGATAGAATCAGTATCGGCATGCTTCACAAGCATGTAGAGCACACAGATAAACAAGCAAAACATGCCTAGGCCGTGGTAGGGAAACCACCGCCGTGTTCCCAGTGAAGCTGACCAGTACCGACAGTGACTGACTGTTTATTTGGGCCCACTACCAGCTGTCAGGTAGGCGTACTGCAAAAATTTTCTGTCAGTTGTAAATAAAAGATATGCATGTCCAATATGTCTGAGTTTGAATGTGATTATAAGGGAATGCATGCTCTCCACTGAGTTGAAATTTCATTTCACTTTGTGTGTGTTTTGTTAGTCTGTTTCAATCATTTTTTTTTGTTGTTGTTGGCAAATCTCTGTGGTACTTGCCAGTAATATATATAAAAGAAGACCCATTCATGTTTAGTATTGTTCTGTCAGTCAAAGACCCCACAATCCAGTGACATCAATCGACCACAGTTCCTTGCATTCTGGCACAAAGCATTAATGAAGTGTGAGAGGGCGAATGAGAATGGGTTGCGTGATCAGCAGAAAATTGCACGTGGGGAATGCATGATTGATGTGATGCGTGCAAACTGTGCAAACGGTGAGCAAACAAAGGTGTTGTTGGGAGATGTATCTGTGAGAATAGGGAGTTCATCCCCAGCCTCCGACGAGACAGGAAATTAGCCTAATGAAGCCAAGAAAACAATCTAAATTGTGCATGGTCTGCTTGTGTGAAGATCATCTACAACACTCACAACGCTACAGAAGAAACACAACACCCTATTTCTATCACACGATCAGCCAGACAGCTAGTATCACATTATGCATAGGGAGGAAAGCTTGTGGGAGGCTAGCGCAAGGAAGCTGGCAGCTGTATGCTGCAGTGCACTGTTTGATCAAACTGCGGATGTGCCTTTCCTTTCACCTTTCCTCTGCAACCGGTAGGCAGTCAGAAGTTATCGCCCTTGTCTTTAACTAAGTATTCCTGTGCGGACAAGTGTGTAGGTGATATCAACATGATAGGAAATGTCCACTGTTTGCAGTCACTTATCGGCAAGCTCCACTGCCCTTCATGCAATGAATCAGGAAGTTCACGATTTTGTGTTTCTTATGAATCTGTCCTGGTGTTTGTTTTGGATGCTGTGTGTTTGTGTGTGTGTGTGTGTGTGTGTGTGCCTCTGATGTTTGTTTGTGAGTATGTGTGTTGGGATGTGATGCCTGCCTACCTTGCGCTGAAGAGATCTAAGCTAAGTTACAAATTTGTTCCTTTTCATTGTCCTACTTGTTTGTGTCTTGTCTGAAGAAGACCTAAAGAGGTCAAAACGCGTCATGTTTTGTCTTGTGACTCATTTGTCCATGTTTCTCTTGGCGATTCGCTACCATTTATTTAAGATTTGTTTGGATTTCCGCCTGCAGTCATCTCACTTTGCAACTAAAAGGAAAAATACTTTGCATTAATAGATTGAGACCAAATTTTGTATACTACTGTAAAAATGGTAGCTGGATGCAAAGGGATCATCAGAAACTGTGTATCTCATCTTATTTCAAAGGTAATAGAGATGAATTAGAAAATGTTGTAGAACATTTATAATTGTCTTTTTGTATTTCGAGTAGAATGAACAGTTCCATGCTGAAACATGTGTTGGTTGCACTCACTGATCACTAAAATAAACCATGACTGAAGGGGGCTTCTCTTCTGAGGACTCTCTGCTGCCACGCTCTCCATGAGTTTCTTTCTACTGATGCATGGGTAAACCATTGACTTCCGGGAACAGGCCAGAGGACGTCCAGGAAACACCACAGGACACTGGGAAAGACCAGAACCTAGGGCTCTGTGGGGCTGGCTCCCCACTTTGCCTTCAACATGTGGCTACTAAAACGAAAAGGAAAAGATGCTCCTAGGATTCACCAAAAGGGAGAGAGAATGATGAATCCATCGGTGCTCAACCAATCATGACTGCAAATCCCAAACGGACTATAGACATAGACCAATGGAATATCCATGTGTCTGTGGAAAGCGTTTCACTACCACCGTGGCATGAAGATCCACAGGACAAAGATGGGATGTGTGAAGACTCATCTGAATGAGCAGCAGCACACTGCATCAGCAGATAAGACGTCCAAAGACCAAGGCCAGGATTTAAACCACAGTGCCAAGGACACCCACGCTGTTGGTTCGGATGAGGAGTTTGCACAGGCCCTCGATGCCAGGCGCCTGAAACTCAACCTGCCACGAGCAAACGAGACTAAAGATTGGGAGAAAAACTGGATGCAAAAATCATCCAAAGACTCTATGCATCGATAGGGAAAAAGCACCCTGGAACACAAACTAGCCACATATGGGGACATTGTGTATGCCACATGTAGAGATGCCTATGGAGCAAAACTACCCAAAGAGAAAACACCTCCAAAGAAATCCAGACGCCAAGAAGAGATGGACAAGATCAGGGTCCAAAAGAAAAAACAAGAAGAAAATGATGACTGCACTGCCAGCTGAAAAACAAGGCTTGGAAAAACTCTGGGAAGACCTGAAAGCAAAACACAGCGCCCTCAGCAAAGCGGAATCTGCGAGGAAGAGGAAGAGCAAAAAGAAGAAGACACAAGAGCGCTTCTTCAGAGACTCCTTCCAGTTTGCCAGAACTCTGTTTGAGCAGCCAAAATCTGGGACCCTAAGTGTGGACAAAGGAGTTCTTGAGCAGCATCTGAGGAAAACATACTCTGACTCACAGAGCAAAGCACCACTCAACATTCAAGGTCTGGTGTGGCCAACCATCCCTGAGGAACAGTTCAATGACAAGCCTCCAACGTTGGTGGAAATCAAGAAGGTGGTCAACAAAGCCAGAGCCAAATCATCACCAGGGCTAAACAGAGTACCTTCCCAGCTGTACAAGAAATGTCCCAAGGTGCTGGAGTGGCTCCACAGGCTGCTGCGATCAGCTTGGAGAAACCAGAAGATCAGCGGCCAGTGGATAAGATAAGATAAGATAATGTTGCTTATAGCCCAGCCGACCGCAAAGGGCCATATCAGGGCTGTCTCAGATCCGATGAAAAATGTTAACCTCTTTCAAGAACTCAAAGATCGCGTCAGGCGGAACATCTCTGAACAAGGTTTTCATGGACTCTGCTGTAAAATGTTTGTGTCTCACACATCGTGCAAATCCCAACACTCTAAAAGAATATGTTTCATTGTGAGTGGCACATGACACGGAATGCACCAAGGAGCTTCTTCACTCTTTAAAAGGTAGGAATGGGTAAAATACGAATGGCCGGTGTGCAGCCGGCACAGAACTGTTTCTTCTTTTACGACCACCAGACGAAGACGGGAGGAACTCCTTTAGGTTTGGACGGATCTGAAAGAGTTTGTTATCCGTCTGTGTATTCCAATCCTCCTGCCAGAGGTCTTTTACATAATCGTTAATTTTGGGTTTCAAATCTGAGCAGGGGATAGGTGTGTTTGACAGTTTCTCTCTCGTACGGCATTCTTGGCCAAACGATCCACCATTTCGTTCCCTCCGATGCCGACATGACCAGGAACCCAAGCCAGAAGAATGTTGTAACCCTCCGCTGTCAACTTGGTAAAAAGTTCAAAAAAGTGTAAAAGTTCGGGGTGCTGAAGATTGCGGCCAGCTATGGCCTCCAAAGCCGACAGTGAATCCGACAAAACCAGAAAGTCCCTCTTCGTAGATTGGGAGATTATCCGTAGTGCCAGAACCAGAGCTGTAACTTCAGCAGAGTAAGCAGAAGCGTCTGAAGGAATATGTTCTAACAGTATTTGAGAAGGAGCACCAGAGCAGTAGGCTGCACAGGCCACTCCATCTTCAGACTTGGAACCGTCAGTGAAAATTTTCTGATAGGATGAGAATTTCGAACAGAGGTCAGCATACAAAGCCTTGTATGCTAGAGAGCTGTGGACTCTTTGCGAAAAGCTGCAAGATCAAAACGAATCTCTGGTGTGAAAAGGTCCACGGAGGTTGATCCGGAAACTTTGGAAAAATCGGACACAACTCCTAGGTCTAGACCTGCATTCCGTGCGTGAGGCTGCATACGAAGACCAAACGGCGGAATACAGTTAGGGTTGTTGTCAAATTTGCTTTGAAACTGAGGGTCAAAGACACAGTCATAGGCAGGGTTTTCAGGTTCGGAGAACAGTCTGACGTAGTAATTCAAAGACAGTTTCAGCCTGCGGTTGGACAGTGAAGGTTCACCTGCCTCTGCGTACAGGCTGTACACAGGGGTGGTGCGGAATGCTCCAAGACAGAGACGAAGCCCTTGATGGTGGATAGGGTCCAAGAGTTTTAGATACGACGGTCTGGCAGAGCCGTACACAGCACAACCATAGTCCAGTTTGGAACGGACCAAGGCTCTGTAGAGGTGCAGCAAAGTTTTCTTATCAGCGCCCCAGTCAGTGTGTGCTATGACCCGCAGAATATTCAGAGCTTTCTGGCAAGAGGTTTTGAGGTGTTTAATATGGCTGAGAAAGTTGAGTTTTTGGTCGAAAATAACTCCAAGGAATTTGGCCTCTGTGACAGCTGGAATGGGAGATTTCCCTATTTTGATTTCAGGATCTGGAAAAAACTGACGAAAATTATGGAAGTGAATGCACTGTGTCTTCGTAGGAGAGAAAGTAAAGCCATTTTCATCCGCCCATTGATGAATTTTATCCACACAAAGCTGGAGCCTGCGCTGGACACTCGGGTACAGGCTTCCAGTTGCATAGACAGCAAAATCATCCACAAACAATGAGCAGTCTGAACCCTGCTGAACTGACTTGACAATGTTGTTAATCTTGATGCTGAATAGGGCCGGAGACAGTATGCTCCCTTGTGGAACACCCAACTCCTGCTCATGAACATCAGAGAGAGTGGTGCCAACCCGGACCTGAAACTGTCGGTCTGCCAAAAAATTTTTGAATGAAAAGTGGAAGATGACCCGAAAACCAAGATCATGGAGATCATGAAGAATTCCAGCTTTCCAGGTGGTATCGTAGGCTTTCTCCAAGTCGAAGAATATAGCCACTGCGGTGTTTGTTTCAGAAAGGCGTTCCGAAGCGTAGATTCCAGACGAATCAAATGGTCCACTGTAGTATGATGTTTACGGAAACCACACTGTTCTTTCGCCAAAAGGCCGTCGGTTTCAAGTTTCCACATGAGTCTAGCGTTGACCATTTTCTCCATCAGTTTACAGACACAGCTGGTCAAAGCTATTGGACGGTAGTTTGACGGGTTGGAGAGATCTTTTCCAGGTTTAGGAATAGGAATGATGAGGGCTTTTCGCCAAGATGGTGGGAAGAATCCAGTAGTCCATACATGGTTGTATACATGTAGCAGGATGTGCAGACCTTTTTGCGGAAGATGTTTCAGAAGTTTATAATGGATTTCATCTATACCCGGAGAGGAATCGTTGCAAGAAAGTAAGGCGGGATTTCAATTCATTTAAAGTGAAAGGAAGATTGTAGTCTTCCACGTTGTCTGACGAAAAGTTGCAGGGTGATTTTTCTTTAAGGGCTTTGTTTTTGACAAAACTGGCTGACTTGTTAGAAGAGGAGGAATTCTTTTCAATGGTTGAAGCAAGCAGATTAGCAACTGCTTTTTTCTCTGTTATTAAAGAATCAGAAAACTTGAGGTGGTTCACAGTGGGGCAGGTGTTCTTCCCTTTGATTTTCTTGATGATTTTCCACACTTTTTTCTTCGAAGTTTTTTGGGATGTGAGACTTGAGCAAAACTGTCTCCAAGATAATCGCTTACTGGTCTTATATATGTGTTTCGATTTGGCCCTCAGTTTCTGATGCGCTCGGACGTTGGGCATCGAGGGTCTGCAAGAAACCCTACGTTGAGCTCTTTTACGGGTTTTGTTAATTTCTTTGCACTCAGAATTGAACCAAGGAACTTTTGGCATTACGGGCTTCTTGGAAGATGTCTGGATGGTGACTTTGCGCAATTCAGTATGAAATCTGAAAGACTTCCTGCCGGATCGTCACTATGCAGGATCTTGTCCTCTTCCAGATCCATAAGAAACTTAGTGGCAAAGAGGTCCCAATCTGCTTTGTTGAAATTGAGGCGTTCTGGCAAAGACTCGCTCTCTCTGCATTTGTACACCGAAGCAACACAGGAAAGTGGTCACTACCATGCAGGTCCTCATCAACCTCCCAAACAAAATCCAAAAACAAAGATGGATCACAGACAGAAAGATCCAGACAAGATGTGGTGCCATTAGCGGAGTGAAAGTAAGTTGGTGATTTCCTGTTCAAGACACACAGATCAAGCTCCGAAAACACTTCCTCTAAAAGCAGACCCCGTGGTGAAGATCTCTCACTTTCCCCATAGAGGAGAGTGGCCGTTCAGATCACCCAACAGCAGGAAGGGTCGAGGAAGCTGCTCCAAGAGTGAAATGAGGTCCTGTTTGGTGACGCAGATGTTTGGAGATAAGTACAAACTACAGACAGTAACTGTTTTGTGGAGTAAACCCGAGCTGCCACTGCCTGAAGCGGAGTCTGCAGAGCACTGGGCTGTACAGAACAGAGTTGTGAATGAACAAGGCAACTCCACCAGAAGCACCATGTTCAACAGACTGTGCAGGTAGATTTAAAAAACTGTAGCCAGAAAGTGAAAAATTTTTGTCAGACTTGAGAAGAGTTTCTTGGAGGGCAATTAGCATCGGCCTGGCCTCACGGCACAACAGCTGCAATTCTTCATAATTGGAAGACAGTCCCCTGATATTCCAATGTATGATTGAATCCATTGTGGATGAGTCCATCATAAATGAAATATGGTGAAAGAAAATAAATCTCGTAATTCTTCCTTTTATTCTATATCAACATCATCTGGATCCGAGAGAACTGCAAATCTGTTGAAATTTCTCTCCGCTTTTTTCTCTCGATCTGATACAATTTTGTTCGGCGTTTCTTTTTAGGTGGCGACTTGGTCTTTCCTCCAGAACCGCCAGCTCCCTTGTGACAGCTGTAGGGTGCCCTTTGGAGGATTTTGAGGGGGTGGTCTTGTCTTGTACTTCAACGACTTCCACTCTCTGCCGCTCTGAAGTGCCTGTAGGTCTTTTGCCCCCTGGTGGTGGTCTGGGGGCGGGAGTAGGCTTTGAAGACTGACTCGTATCTGAAGGCGACGACTGCTGGGGTTCATCGCATGCAGTGGTTCTGCCTGAGGCTACAGACTTGGTTTCTGGCTCTCTCTCGGCAAACGAGGACTCCACCGTCTGCACTCCGATGCTGACTGTTGTTGGCTTCTTTACTGCAGCTGCAAACGAGAGCCCAGCAGTTGGTTGACTTTTCATAGCAATCTTTTTCGCCTCAAAAAACGGGATTCGCTGTTCAGTCTTTATTCTCTGAATTTCCTTTTCCTTTAACCAGTTTGGACAGGTCTTCGATGATGATGGGTGCTTGCCTCCACAGTTGGCACAGAGTGGTGGACTGTCACACACACCCTGGTGGACTGGCTGGCAGCAGGTACCACACACCTCTTCCTCCGTACATCTATCCTCACACATGGCCGTACCTCTGGCACTTGAAACAGCGAGAGGTGATGGGATGTACAGTGACACTGAAACTCTCAGGTAGCCCACCGTAATCGACTCCGGAGAGAGAAGTAGAGCAGAAGGTCAAGAAAAGGGTGTCAGTTGGAATCCTGTCATTGCCTTTACGCACAAGCACACGATGAACGTGGGTCACTCCTTGAGATGCCAGCTCTGACTTGATTTCAGCCTCCGACACTCCTCTCAGATCTCTGCACCGGATTACTCCTTTCGAAGAGTTCAGAGATTGTGTGGAGACACTTTGATCGGTCGATCCACTAACGTTGTTGATTTTAACAGCATCTCGGAGTGCAGCTTGGATGAGCACTCAATCAGAAGTGACCCATTCCTCAGTCTCTTGACGCTCTTTGGCTTCCCGCTGAGGCCATTGATTCCCTTCGCAATCGCAAAAGGACTCAGGCCTGACAGAGGTCTATCTTCATCTGCTCCCTCCACAATCAGCCAGCTGGGCCAGAAGCCTGAAAGGACTCTCGTCTCATGTTCCGAATCCGTGTCCGTCTCTGTTTCTGAATCCTGCCTGTGTCTTTTTTTGTGTTTTTGGTGCCATGGTGTATTCATTAGAATTCATCTCTTTTGATTCCCACCCGCCATCGAGTCCCAACAAGGGGGATGCCCATTTTATACGGAATTTCCAGTATATCTGGGCACCAGGACTTCAAAGGAGATATACACAGGCCTGAAAGCATCCCTGCCACAGAAGCTCCCAAACCCGTTTGACCCGAGCCGCCGCCTTCTAGCCTGAGCTAGGGCATGCACGCGACCAGCCGCTTGATCGAAGTGGGCCACTTCGACCACCTGTCTAGGGGAAGTCCAGGCCAAAGAGGTGTGTTGACTTGATGCACCGCAGTCACATCAGCGGTCTCAACCTCCAGGATCCTATTCTCCCCCATCACAGGACGCACCGCACGGCAAACACGGTGGGCCTCAAGAAGACCACAGAGAAAGAGAGAGTGTTGGAAAGAAGACTTGAAGGGGAGACGAAGATAGAAAAGACCCAAATAAGAAAGGCAGAAAACAAGAAAAGGAGAAAGGCGGGTTACTATTAGTCAGGGTCCTCACCCTTAGTCTGTCTGACATGGGAAGCCCTACCAGGGACATCAACTCCTGACCACGTTGCGCTTAGGCCAGACAGCATCTTCGACTTTTCAGGCCTAGAAGCATTTGAAAAAAAAAACTAGCCTATCTTCAAATATTGATGCCCCCGCCAGCAAAGCCTAAGGGATCACAGGATCATGCAAGCCCTCCGACCACGGCAAGGTTGCAACCCCCGGAGGGGGCCAGTGGATGACGGCAGATGGTGTGTATATCCCCAAAGAGCAAAACTCAAGTGACATCAGCCAGTTCAGGCCAATATCACTATTGAACGTCGAAGGGAAAATCTTCTTCTCTGTCATGGCAGCAAGGCTGACCAGGTACCTCATGGAAAAACAACAACTACTTGGATGTGTCAGTCCAGAAAGGTGGCATCCCAGGCGTGGCTGGCTATGTAGAACACGCCACAATGATCTGGGACGCAATCCAAAGAGCAAAAACAGAAAAGAGAGACCTGGGACGTAGTGTGGCTTGATCTGGCAAAACGCATATGGATCTGTACCCCATGAGATGATACAGTTGGCTCTTGAGATGTACCATGTGCCAAAGAACATCCGCAACATGCTCAAGAAGTACTTCAATGGCTTCTCAATGCGGTTCTCTACCAAGGAGTACACAACAGATTGGATCAACCTGGTAGTGGGCATTGCAATGGGCTGTGCAATTTCCGCAATACTGTTCATGTTGGCAATGGAGTCATCTTGAAAGCAGCAACAAGCAACGCAAGACAAACAGACCTTGGCGATGGATACAAGATGCCCCCTCTCAAGGCCTTCATGGGTGACACTACAGTGGTTTCATCCAGAGA
>JADBJO010002692.1:290881-292266 GCA_016801955.1 Conus betulinus | reverse complement strand
ATCCATAGCATCATCTTAATCATCCTCATTCTCATTGAATCAGCATTAAAAAAAACTGTCTCAAAATTCTGTGGCCTTCATGCCCTGCTCTCATGGTGACCTCAATTTCGATGTCCTCTCCATGTCTGTGGCCTTGGTTTGCTTCCGTCGGGGTCACCGGCATTGGCGAGTCCATGGGGGCTGTCATTGGACGGATGTGGTGGTATCCCCCCAGAGGGAGAGCTCACTCACGCCGGCTCCGCAACTGAGCAATTGTTGTCGTCAGTAGGGGGCTTAGTAGGTGGTGTCCTGCGTATGTTAGATCAGAACAGGCACCACTGAAGATCACCGAAGTGACTCGGCAGCAGTGCAGTGTCTCCTCCGGGTGGGTTGTCTCTTGACGACTTGACAGTGACTGCTCCCTGTGGATTGCTGGTGCCGGGGGGAAGCGGCTGGGCCGATTGGCTGTGGCTGTGGACGGAGTGTCGGAATGAGCTGCGTGGGTGCACTGCCTCTGAGGGTGGCGCAGAGGTTGGGACAGCAAAAAAAAAAAAAAAGAAATCAGTGTGTTTGCTTTCAAAAAATCTTTCACTGGAACATTTTTCTTTCTGTACCAGATTTATTTTGCAGATATGGTTCCTCCCGTCATTACTTAGACCTAGTTTTTAAAGATTTCTAGAGTTCTGTCTTGGATGTTGCATTTGGGGGGGCTTAATATATGTAAGTATTTTTATTTTGTTCCTGCGTAATGAAATTTGGTTGTCCAGTCAAGGTTTGCGAGATACATATGGCAGAAAATATAAAGTAAATCAAACATTGCATTAATTCTTAAGACTTAATTTTTTTTAATTGGTTCAATGCAAGTTAACATTGATTTTCAATGGATTTAAAAAAATAGTTAACCCATTTGCATTTGGACTGCTCAAAGCAAAACTTCTCCAGGATTTTTTATTTATTATTTTTTTAATAGTTTTACTCTCAAAATACGTTTGTATGATTAACGTACTCTACGATAATGGATTTGGTGGTTAAGTTCATGTCACCCTGTGCTGTAACTTGTGTTACATTTTTATCTGTTTTAGCGTGAAAGGTTTTGTGATTGTTACCAATGTGTCTCATTTTATGGTGATGATGACATTACAACATGGAGACTCGAGGCTACATCATGCATTTGATACGTGTTGTTAGTGTCAAATGGAAGCAAAGCTCTTCGACATCATATCAGCTTGTACAGAGCCACAGTCACAGAACTACCAAGTGCTACACTCTTGGCGTAGCATGCTACAGTTTCATTCACAATGCTTTACTGCTGTTTCACTGTGATGAAATACTTCACCAAAAAACTAAAAAAAAAAAAACAAAAAAAAGAAAAACCACACACACACACATCAAGCACTTAATGGCAG
>JADBJO010002692.1:258381-285881 GCA_016801955.1 Conus betulinus | reverse complement strand
TGAAGCTTTCAGTTTTGTCTTCCCAAAAGCTGTACAGCCAAGTCACATACTGTCTGACTGAAGCTTTCACACTTTGTCTTGTGCAGTTTCCTTCCCAAAGCCGTATACCCAAGATAGAGCAGCCCACATTGTTTATGTGTGGGATGAAGGATGAACTGGTGCCTCCTGCCATGATGCAGGCTCTCTATGCAGTGAGTATTGATACACTGACGTGATGCGTAGTGAAGAGAGAGAGAGAGAGAGAGAGAGAGATGTGTGCTTATGCTTATGTGTTTGATGTTTGTGCTATGACATGAAATGTCAATACTTGAATAACTAATACATGAAGTGCGTGCGTGCTTTTCCGTGTCAAAGAGGGGCCTGCTAGTGAGTTTGAACCTCTTAAAGGGTCGGATTTTTTTTTTTTTTTTTTTTTGCTTGAAAATCCTCTCTGTATTCAGCAGCAGACAGAAAGGATTGATGTTTGTACTGGGACAGCCGGTGTTCTGAGCTGTGCTGATGTGGACACTGATGGTTGATCATTCGCCTTGGCCTACACCGTTGGTTGTTGATTATTTTGTTGCAGATAGGGTGTGCTTCACAATATAAGATGCCTTGGGTGAATTTTCAGAGAAATGGAGTGGCCTAGTTTGAAAATGATTGTCAATATTTCAGTCGGGTCCATCCACATTTGATAGAAGAACCTAACAACAAGACTATGTCTAAGGCGTATGCTAGCCATTGTTTTAAGCAGTCACATGACTCCCAGATCAGAACTCTGAAGAATCATCACTGAGGACCACAACTGTTCCATCTATGTTTTATTTTCAGCCATGTGTCCAGAACTGTCATTTTGCCTTTGTAACTAATGCAGGTCTGGTTCATTGCTTGTGCGTTGTTTTCAGCTTGCCTTGTGGGAGGTGTTCCGAGTGCTGGGCTGTATATGTTTGGCTGTGTCAGGTGGGAAGAAACTTTATGTAGGGCTTGACAGCAGAAGGTGTTTGGGGAAGAAGAAAGTCTCCTCAGACAGGCATTTCAGGCCTTAACTCCTTACACTCTGAGGGGACTGGGCGGCATCCAGATAAGGACTCCTGGTGCCCTTCTGCTGTCAGACTCTTTTTTTTTTTTTCTCCTGCCACTGCTGTTATTCCAACCAACAACTTGTGGATGGGCGCCTCAGTTATGCTTTTTGGACGGTTGGCTAACCCATGTCACCGTTGGACACCAAGGCCAGGAAGTTTAAGCCTCATGATGTTCCTCTTTGCCTGTCTTGATCAGCTTCAGATGGACTTCTTTTCAACTGCCTCTGCCGTTGCCTTAGGGTTCTGGTCCTCTTCTTATCAGAAAGTTTCAACTGTTTTATGAGATCATAGGCTGATGAGCCTAAAACCCCTTGCTCCAGCCTCCATGGCAAGGACTTTGAATGCCAGATTCACTCAGCTGCTGGCTACACCGGTATACTTTTCAGTCCTGCAAATGAGAGCTTGCTCCATTCTGTGTACATATGGCTCTGAAAGTGCCATCTCCTTAGGCACTTAGTTGTGTGTCCATTTGTACCTTCTGTGGGTCTGCTTTGCGTGAACTCCGGAAATGCTCCACTGTTTGTTTGCCCTGACAGGATGGACTCGTAGAGCCATCTGCTTTCCCCCATTTCACCTGGTTTGAATGCAAAGGCAGCAGATCGTACACGAGTCTGAGGGTGAAGCTGATCTTAACAGGTGCCCTGTCCGATGCTCTCTTTCCATTCCAGCAGAGACTGTTTTGAGAGTGTTTTCCCATGTAGTCCACTACCCTTGAAGGCTTTGCTGGACTGTTGCCTGGATGCTTTTGACACTTTCTTCAGCCCATGTAGTACCATGCCTTTCTTCGCTTTCCCTTTTTCCTTTGACCTCTATTTTTTGTCAACTCCAACCGCTGTCTACGGGTATGTTGGTGTCCTGTTATTTCCCTGATCTTCAGGTTTTCCTTTGCTGGTGTGCATTTCCTCCTGATCGGGTTGCTTTCGGCCAGTCTTTTAGCTTGAGCTGGACTGATCTCACAGCCTTGGCTTCCAAGCCATCAGATATGGTTAGTAACCACGCTTCACCCAGTTTTTGTTCCTCGAGGAAGGGAGCTCTCTCAGCGACTGAAGGCGGCCAAAGTTTGAGTCCCACCATTTTCTGACAGTCCCATTTTCTTCCCTTGTCCCATCCTTTTTCCGTTGTCCCCCAATCCTTCATTTTTCGTCTATCTTCTTTTTTTCCCCCCCCTGCCCTCCCTTCTTCCTTTTTTTCCGTCTTTTCCCCCCCTTTTCCTTTTGCCTTCGACTTCTTTTTTTTTCCCCCCCCCTTCCTCCCCTTTCTTTTCTTTTTTTTCCTTTTCCCCCCTCCATCCTTTTTCCCTTTTCCCTCCATTTTTTTCTTTCGCTTTCCTCTACCGTTTTTTCCCCCCCCTCCCCCTTTTCCCTTTCCTCCTTCTCTATCCCCTTTCTCTCCTTTTTCCTCCCCCTCCCTTTCTTTCCTCTTCTTTCCTTGTGCCCTTGGTCTTCTCTCCCTTCTTCTCTCCTCTCTCTCCCCCCTCTCTTCCTTTTCTTTTTTTTTTTTTTTTTTTTTTTTTTTTTTTTTTTTTCTTTTTTTTTTTTTTTCCCCTTTGCCTTCGATTCGTCAGCCCCCGGCTTTACCGTGTTCCTCGTTTGCATTTCTCCTCTTTGTTCCTGTCCCCCTTTCGCTCCCCTCCCCCTTTCCCCTTCTCGTCCCACCAAGCTTCCCCCTCCTTCTTTTCTCCCTCCTCTGGTTCTTTCTTGGTTCCTTCCCCTTTTCCTTCCCCCTTTTTCTTCCCCCCTCCCCCTTTCTCTTCCCTTTTTTTCTTTTTCGCTCCCTTCCCCTTTTCCTTATCCTTTCTTTTTTTCTTTTTTTTTCCCCCCTACCCCCCCTCCTTTCCCCCTCCCTCCCCCCCTCCTTTTTTTCCTCTCTCCATCTTCTCCGCCCTCCTTCCCTTCTCCCTTTTCCTTCCTTCTCCCCTCCCCTGTCTTCCCCTCCTTCCTTCCCCCCCCTTCCCCCTTCCCTTCCCCTCTCTTTTCTTTTTCCTTCTTGCTTCCTCCCTTTCTTGTCTTTTTTCTCTCCTCTTTCTCGCCCTCTCCACTCTTTTCTTCTCCTTCGCCTTTTCTTTTCTCCTCACCCTTCCTTCCTGTTTCTCCTTTTCCCCCCTTCCTTTTTTCTTTCCTTTCTTTTCCCCCCTCTCCCCCCCTTATTTTTTTTTTTTTTTTTTGTTTTTTTTTCCCCCCCTTCCTTTTCTCCTTTCCTTCTCACTTTCCCCCCTTTTTTCCTTTTTCCCTTTTTTTTTTTTTTTTTTTCCCCTTCCTTTTTTTTTTTTTTTTTCCCTCCCCTTTTTCCTTTTCACCACACCCTACTTTTCTTTTTCCTTTTCATTTTCATTTTTTTTTTTGCCTCCCTCTTTCTCTTTACCTGCTCCCTTTTTCTATTTTATCCTCTTTCTTTCCCCCTCCCTTTCATCCCAATTTTTCTTTCTCTTTTTCCCCCCCCTTCCTCCCCCCCCTCTCTCTTCCCTCGTTCCCCCCCTTTTTTTTTTTCGTTTTTTCTTCTTTTCTTTTCTCCTCCTTTTTTTTTTCGCGCTCCTCCTCCGGGCTTTTTCTTTCCGTCTTTTTCTACGATTGCCTCTCTTTCCTCCCTATCCGCTTTCTGTCCGATTTTTGTGTCGTGTTTGTTTTTCTTCCCCGTTATTCTCTGGTCCGCGTGTTAGTTATTCTTGTTGTCTCGCTGTTTTCGATGTGTCGTCGTGTAGTTTGCTGTGCGTATCATATATCCCTGTTACTTTGTGGCCTATCTTCTTTTTGCTCGTGTCTCCCCCCCCCCTTGTCCTTTGCCGCCCTTGTTCCATGCGTCTTTTTACTTTACTTTTTTCTCCCTGTTCTTTGAGACAATCTCCACCCACGGCCCTTTTATTCACACTGCTGGACAAAATTTATTGTCCCCTGCTGTTACGCAGTTGTCGACGACCTTGAGTACCATACTTGTGTTGAAATAAAATGCGCACACACCCCAAAAAAAAATCGTTTGTTTGATCCTCATTCTAGATCCCCCCCCCTCGCGAGTCAGCCCTTCATTGCTATATTCATTTTTGGGGGAATTAGTCACCACCCCACACGATACCACTCTCTCTTGGCTCCCGACCTCCACTCATCTGCGCTTCTGTGGTTTCTTTTGTTCTTCCCTGTCCCCCGTCCGCGCTTGCTCCTATCATCGATTTCTGTTGTTGTTGACGTTGAGTTTTTGCTATTCTTTCTCCGAGCATGGACCTGCCGACTATTCCCCTCCACCATTCCACCTAATTTTGTATTTTTTACTCAGTCTCCTGTATTCTGACCACCTGTTTTATAAACCCTATTTTTTTTGTTTTAACCATTCTCTTACCATCGTTTACTCAATTCTCACAAGAGCCACCCCGCACTATTGCACAGTGGTGCATTAATTTCCAAAATTACACTATCACACTCCAACCCCCATGCCCACCCCAAATACCCAATATTATAACACACTACTAAACACACACTCACACTTTACCAAAGACACAGCACACCCTTTCTTTACAAGATACCAAACCTCCCCCCTACCCCCAACTCTTTTTTACACCACATCAGCCACATTTTCACCCCACCTCCCACTTATCAAACAAACACACACACAAATTCACTCTATGCCAAGCACACACAAACAATACATCCTACACCACGCTACCACAACACACACACACACACACACACACACCCCAAAATCCACACACACAAACCCCCCACACAACACCACAAACAAACCATGACACACACCACTCCTGACCGCACAACATGCACGCTAATGATATCCCCTCATAATGATCAGCCGCCCGCCAACATCCAGGTTTCGCTTGCCTCGCGTCGCCCCCTGTTGGGAAAACACTTCACTCGACGCTTACATCTGGCCTACGACTCCCGAACCTCTACTGCTCAAAAAACCCAAAAAAAAACAAAATTCACCACACGTGTGACCAGCCCCATGAAACACAAACATGGGACTGTCAGGAAATAAAATGTTGTGCAAACTTGAATTTCGACCACTTCGTCCTGTATTACCTCTCCCTCAGAAAATGTCAGCTGCAAGAGGAGAGTAACAACCGAAGTGGATTCCCCCCCCGCGGTGTCTTCGTAATCTTGTGGGGAATGCCCCCACGGGAACAAAACACTCCAAGTCTCACCGTACCACTCTCCTCTTGGGATCAATAGACCCCTCTCGCTTGTGCATGCCTATCCTCATTTCGCCCCAACATTTCCGGTAAGAAAAGTTCTCTATGAACTCGCTCTTGTAAGCTTTGCACCGCAAGAACACCAGCTTCTCGATGGAACAAAATAATATAGCGGTGAAGCCCATCCCCCACAATTCCTCTTTTGTTTTCCCCCTTCGTCCCCGTGCGTTATACCACTATCTGACTGGATCTCTGGAAGCCCAGGCTTTCGTGGTAGCTAGTAACAGCCTCAAGTAAAGACTGCGGAACCATCTCCACCGAAAAGCAACCCGATCAGAGAAACTGCCCCCACCAGCAAAGCGAAAACCTGAAAGATCAGGGAAAATAACAGCCGACAAAAATAACCGGAGACAGCAACGGTTTCTTTGATTTTTTCCCCCTTTGCGTGACAAAAATAGCCACAGGCTCTTAAGACAGCATTAAAAACGGAAAGGTAAGCTAATTTAGGCCCTACTGGCTTACTACATAGGAGCTTGAAGAAAAGAGTCTGTCAAAAGCATGCCAGGGCACAGTCGAGCAAAGCCACCTTCGAAGGTAGTTGATCTAATGGGGAAAAACACTTCTCCAAAACAGGTCTCTAGCCTGGTAATGCGAAGAGCAGACATCCGGAACCAGTGCCGCCACTCTGTTAAGATCAAGCTTTCAACCTCAGGAAGGTGTTTTTTCATCGATCTGTCCTTACCTGCATTCAAACCGAGGTTGACAATGGGGGACCAAGCCCCCAGCCATTTGCATATATCGCATAGGTCCTCCTGTTTTCGTGGCCAAACAAAACTTAGCTGGACCCCCGAGTTTCATTTTTTCCGGAGTTTTCACGACCAAAGCCTCTTTCCTTTGCCACCACCACTCATTGAACTGGGTAAACCCCATGGCACACACAATTCTACTAAGTGCCTAAGGAATTATGGAACATCTTCTTTTCCTTCACCGCACCGTTACTATGTACCACAGAAATGTGTAGCATAGCTCTAATTGCCCTCCAGGACTCTGAAAATGTTTGCCCTTATTTATACTCCCGCCCCGCCGGTACCCCCCCCCGCCCCCCCCCCACCCCCCTGCACTTCTCTCTACGACTTTCTCCCTTTTCGACTTTTGTTCTTATTTCCCGACCTGAACCTTGTCGGCGCATTCTTTCAGCTTTTCTCTTCTTGCTTCCCTTCCCCCGCCCACCACATGGAGTGCCTTCCCTCTTTCGGCCCTCCTCCCCGCAGAAACGGCGCGCATGTTGTTACGGCCCATCAGCTCCTCCTATAGATTTCATTCATTATAACAGTTTGCAACCTCACTTTACGGAACACAGAATTGAGGCACCAGCACCACCGAATCCCCTAACCTTTCGACATTGGCACCTGGTCCCCCGCTTTCCGGTGCAGCTCGCACAAAGATTCCAATTCTTACCGCCTCCCATCTCGACCACCCGCCCCCCCCCTCCCGCATCACAGTTTTGTCAAGGCAAATTTTTTTTGCACTTTGTTGCGATCACATTTTTCATTTTGATGGGCTCTAATACCATCCTAGCGTCCCCTTGCGTGTTTTCCATTTACCCCCTTCTTGGTCCCTGTTTGTTCGCAAATGTTGGCGTTGTAGTTTTTTTTTCCCCTAACACTATCCCCTCCCTTTCCCCCCCTTCCGCCTTCCCCCCCCCCCCCTTGACACTCTACAAATTATAAGAACCCTCATTAATCTGACTGGCAGTTTACCATCTTTACAAAGTTGCTTGGGCTGGAATAACAGCAGCTGCGCAGGATGGGTGTCACAACACAAAAAAGATGATCTGACAGCGGGGCACCCATGGACACCCCCTCTCTGTCCTTAGCTGAGATGCCCGCCCAGTATCCCTCAGACGGGTATATGCCCCTGAGGTCATCCCACCACGCCCCCACGCCTTCCATCTCGAAATCCCCAGCCGTCGTGCAGCGCCACGCACTCTGTACATTTCCATTACCTCCTTGCTCTTGATCCCCTGCTCGATACTCCCCCAACCTACAGCCCAAAGTTTCCCCCCCCCTTGCTCTTCCTTATTCACTGCATTTAACTGCAAAACATATACATTTCGCCCCAGCAACGTGGATAGCACCCTCCCTACACAAAAGGCCATAGTGAAAACAACGACAAGCAATGAAACAGCCCCACCTGCTGCTAGTTACAAAGGACAAAATGAAAAGTTCTGTGACACCATGGCCTGTTAATCCAAAATAATACATTTAGATGGCAACACAGCTTGCCTCCGCCGTCCCTTACCAGCTCGCTACTGACATTTCTTACATCCGCCTTCCTACCCTTTCCCTCTCCCCCCCTTCTGCTTCGTCCTAGTCTCGCATCTGGGAGTCCTACGTACACTGCCCATTAAACAACATGCGCCTAGACACATAGCACTTCTTGTCTACCGACATAGTTTCCTTGGTGCCCCCGTTAGTCCTTCCCTTCCTTCTATCAACATTGCATGTGGCACCTGGCCGTCCCCCTTCTTCGACCCCTGAATATATTGACAATCATTTTCAAACTCAGGCCACTCCACTTTCTTGAAAATTCAACCCAAGGCCTATCCTTATATTGTGAAGCACCCTATCTGCAACCAAATAATCAACAACCAACCGGTGTAGGCCAGGCGACCCCCCATCGGCACCCACCTCCCCAATGATCAACATCAGTTCTGTCCAATTGCACCATACGCCCACAGCTCCCGATACACCAGGTTATCCCTTGTCCCTCGTACAACCACAATCCTTTACTTGCTCTGGTATCTTGCTGCAACTAAGCGAGACGACTTCCGCCCTGTTCACACACACACACATACACAACCCACACCAATGAACAATGATTGACGACCACCAGGTATAGAGTCTCAAACCGCTAACCTGTAGCACGCACCACTCCTTTGACCATTTTCGGAAAAGCAAGCTTACGCTCAACTGCCACACATAAACAATGTTGGCTGCTCTATCTGGGCTATACGGCTTTGGAAGGAACGGCTTTGGGAAGGAAAAGCTGCACAGTACAAAACTGTGGCTGTACAGCTTTCAAGGAAGACTGCACAGTATGTGACTTCAGCAGTATGTACAGCTTTGCCATGTTTTCTTTTTTTGCTTAAATATTTTTTTTCTTTTATGTACAGCTACAAGAAACAAATAAAGAAAAACAATAACACAAGAATGGAAATAAGTAAGCAAGTAAATAAAAAAATAAATAAACATTTTGAATTCAGCTATTCATATAAACCTCTTAAAACAAAACCAAAAAAAAAGCAAAACAGTAACATGTTGAGAGAATGAGAGAAGGGAGGAGACAAGGGGAGAGGGGGCTTGGAGGATTGGATGCAAGTCATAAAATCTAGCTGACAAAGACATTTTTCACACCACTACTTAGGCAAAGTATCTTTCTTGGGCCCCTGGATCATTTAGAATCATGTGATCATTTACACATTTCATCTTCCACATCAGAATATGATGCAGCAGGTTGATTTCAAACACAGTAACAATTAAACAGTTATAAATTAATGGTCTGTATACCAACTATTTGGTTTAAAAATCTGCATGGTTAAATTTCAAATATGTAACATATCCTTCAAGTTTTTTCTTTTTCTTTTTTAAGCATTTCTTTGTTGAACAGATATGTACATAAACAAATTATTGAACTGAAGCAACAACAAGCAGATGCTTATAATGTGCTCAGTGATGGAATATTTAACAACAAAAAAAAAACACATCGACGGATTGCATAATCAACATTGATACGTAAGAGAGAAAGAAAAGTGCTGAATATCATATGGGAAAATCTGTAGAAAATCTTATTTAAATTAAAAGACAGGAAAGAAGATAGAACTGATCAGAAGAATCTAACAGTGATGCAACTAGGCAATCTACACAACAAAATATCATGATAATGATGATTCCCCACGCACGGAACATACAGAAATTTGAACAGAGAGAGACAGACAGACAGAGACAGAGAGAGAGAGAGAGAGAGAGAGAGAGAGAGAGTTTTTTTAATCTTAATTTTTGGTTCATCCAGGAATACACATACTCATGGCAGTAGGTTGTTTATCTAACCAGCAGTATCTCTCTTGGCTATTTGGCTTTCGGAAAGAAAGTGCTAGAGACACAGTGATGAAGCTTCAACCATGCAATGTCTACCTGGGCTATATGGTTTTAGGAGGAAAACTGTAATAGACACATTGAAAAAGCTTCAATTGGGCATCTGCATGTGTTAACAATGTGTGAGCCTGCCTGTGTGAAATAATGAACCATTTACATTCATATATAAGTTGTTGTATGGTGTAGATGTGTGTGTGTGTGTGTGTGTGTGTGTGTAATGCCTATGTATGTATGGTATGTGTATAGTGTGGTGTGTGTGTGTGTGTGTGTGTGTGTGTGTGTGTGTGTGTGAATGTCTATGTATGTATGGTGTGTGTGTGTATGTGTGTGTGTGTGTGTGTGTGTATGTGTGTGTGTGTGTGTGTGTGTGTGTGTGTGTGTGTGTGTGTGTGTGTGTGTGTGCGCGCGCGTGTGTGTGTGTGTGTGCAAAGAGTGCAGATATACCTCCATGCACATGCATATGGAAGAGACATTTTGAGAGAGACATTATAGAGGGCGGCGACTAACAGCTATGGGAAAATGAACTGCAAGCCCAGCTGGCTTGCCACGAATCGAGGTCGAAGGGGGCGTGGCTGACTGACACGTGTCAGAGATGCGCTGCAGAGATAAGTTTGAGTGACCAGCTGGACTCCTACACCTTAGCAGCATTGCTCCCCAGGTTCTAGAGACCAACAGCAAGTGAATGACTTTGTTTTCATAAAAAAAATATTGCTTTCAACAGTGAGAGTGAAAGGGATGTATGTGTGTGTGTGTGTGTGTGTGTGTGTGTGTGTGTGTGTGTGTGTGTGTGTGTGTGTGTGTGTGCGTGCGTGCGTGTGTGTATGGTTTCTTTTCTGCATAACCTCATTAGTCATATCACTAATCATTCCTCTGAATGTTGTTTCAGGAAAGCTGGTGAACAAGGATGATTTTCAACCTGTGGACTACTTCCAGCTCTTCTTCTGCTGTTGGAGTATGTTGATTTATAGTTGGTTTTTTTTGCATTTTTCTGTTGGATATTACATGCTTTCACGTCTTTATTTTTGTGACTGGAGTATTTTTTTTCTTCTTTGTTCAGAGTTTAATGGCATGCTTTCTTCTTTTTTATGTTGAGATTAAAGATAGCATTCATTTTTTTTTTTTTTTTTTTGCATTTTATTTGCACTTGAAATTGCCAAAAATTTGAAATTGTTGTTGTTCAAACCATTACTAACATTCTATAATTTAACAAAAGTACATTATTTCCTCCGTTTCCCCTAAAACAGCATGAGAATTGGTTGTTTAGTTCCAGAGATATCCGCATTTAACACATGCTGGTATTTAACAAGATTTTCTGAAAATTGGTTGGCGATGGGGATTCATGCAAAACACAACATCTGGCGGGGAAAGGGTTAAACCCCTTGACACCGAGGCTCTCTGAACTATGCTGATGGCCAGTGCCGAGTCATCGGCAAGCACTGCTGAGGGTATAGGACATTTTTCTTACCACTTTAACTCATTCAGCTCTGTTTCTGGATTGCAAAACTCACACACTACAGGCCACAGACGATAACTTAAAACAGCTCTCGTAGCACTTTCTAGTTCCAGTCGAACTTTTAGACCCGATCCATGTGACAGTCACACACAGTATCTCTTCTCAGACAGCAAAAAACAGTCATAGCCTAAGTAAATAGCTTTCAAAGCTAAAGTCAAATGGAGGCCAGCTGTACCTGGTAACTTTAGGAAGAAGAAAAAGAAATCACAGAGCTGCCTTCAAAAAGAGAAAATAGAAGACTGAATTGGGCATATGTAAGAAAACAAGGAAAGCTTTTCTTTCATGAAAGCAAGACGGTCGGAACAAAAAAACAAAGCTAGCAGACCAAGAATTTCTAGAGGCTATGACATTGTTGTTTCTGCTGCTGACTGAGGGATCAAATTTCCCTGGATTTTCAGCAACAGGGGAATGATCAAACCCTCCAGTGAGTTTCAAATGGAGAGTACCTTACCTAACTTTCACCGTCATTGACTTTGAGGGGGGGGGGGGGGGGGAGTATACTTTGCAATTTACAATTTTTCTTTCTTCTATTTCATGGACTTGACAAGTGCTATTGCAAGAAAATAAGATGATCGAATTCTAACATTTTTTTCCCATCGGCATATGTGAACCTTGGTGTATGTGAACCGTATCGTAGTATACTTTTTATCTCTGACCATTTTTTTTTTTTAATTTGGGAATGTGTCCTATAGTAATACAATTTGTCGTGCAGGCAGGAAATCACAGTGTACATGATTCTGTCACATCATACAAAATATACAGAGAAGGGTGATGGAAGAGAAGAGGCGTGTCGAACACTAACCAAGTTCTTATAGCACCAGTGGGGGATGTAGCTGAGCAACTGTGTGCGGAATATATGCTGCCCCATGCAGGGTATGGAGGTAAACGTGTTCTCCAGCACCACAGCACAGATGTGTTGAGTGTACACAGGTGACGACGCCAGGTGGACAGCCACGGCGCCCCCAAGTGAGCGACCAAACACAAAGACCTGTCGCAGGTCAAGGTCACTTCTGTGAAGAAGAAAGTCCATAGCGGCTTCTGCGTCTATATACAGACCTTATGAGGGGAAACAAACAAAAAATTATGTATGATTATCAGCTGTATTCAGGAAATAGTCCACAAATATATACACACATTTACACACACACACACAGCATACACACACACACACACACACACACACACACACACACACACACATGCACACACACACATATCAATTTCAGGTACAGATACCCACATAAACCACACAGAAAGAGATAAACATGCATGCAGTAACAAAAAATATGGACACACACTATAAAACAAGACATACTCAAACGCATGGGGAAAAAAAAACTCTCACCATTAAAATTAAAACAATGAAATGAGGTATCAAATATAAGGAAAGAAAAAGTCAGACATTGCCAAACATTATGAATATTACACTCTCTTGCCCATGAAAGTTACATCCCTTTGTCAGAATTTTCTTTGTAACCCTCTTGCATTCCTAATGGGAACATCTGGGAGCTGCTTCATGCGCCATTAGATTCGACAGCAAAAGTATCTGAGACCGAGACTATTATGTACAAATGTACGTCTCAGACGCATGAAATTCACTTCTGACATACTAGAGTTCTGACCAGTGCATCGCTAAAATGTACCAGAATTCACCCCCAACACAATGTTTTCCTATGAACACATTACAACTTAAAGCGTCATGTCACATAAAAACACTTTTTCCCAATCCGCCGTAATTTACATCAATAAAAAACATGTACTTTCCCCAACGTTTTTGATCATTCTGAATCCATGAACATCCGCTTTTTTTTTTTGGTTGTTTTTGTTTCTGCATGTTTGGTTTATTTTCTTTTCAATTTCCTGCTGATGAAACCAACAGGTGCCCTTGGCAGAAGCAAGCTATGAACGGAGCACCTGACCCCTTTCAGCCTACCTGTGTTTTTGTGGGTGACAGTGGAGACTCTGACATTTAGACTGCAGAGGTGCCAAGATCTCAAAAGCACAGCGTGTATACCACTGACATTTAAAAGTGCAGCACTCTTAATTTAGCACTCATATATGCAATGGAACATGTCAAACGTAACAGCACTCTCTGTCACACTTCACATGCAACATGATGGTGGATTAAGGCTGAAATCTTGCTAATCATCATGAGGTTTTGACCTCAGCAGCTAAAAATAAAAATGATCAACAACAAAAGTAATCGATAGGGAGGCAAAATCACAATCGTGCTTAGTCGTTCTTATTTTACTTTTTCATGCAACCGAAGCAATCAATAGGAAGGCAAAAATCACAGTTGTCTACAGACATTTTTCTTTTACTTTTTCATCCTCTCCTCACTCATACAGCCATTTCAATGAAACAAGTCAACAGTCTAGAGATCTACATTACCTGAATCCTCTTTAAGCTGCCATTAAGTGCCTGATGTGTGTGTGTGGTTTTTCTTTTTTTGTTTTTTTTTTTTTAGTTTTTTGGTGAAGTATTTCATCACAGTGAAACAGCAGTAAAGCATTGTCAAAAACTGTAGCATGCTACGCCAAGAGTGTAGCACTTGGTAGTTCTGTGACTGTGGCTCTGTACAAGCTGATATGCATGTCGAAGAGCTTTGCTTCCATTTGACACTAACAACACGCATCAAATGCATGATGTAGCCTCGAGTCTCCATGTTGTAATGTCATCATCACCATAAAATGAGACAAATTAGTAACAGTCACACAACCTTTCACACTCAGACAGATAAATATATAACACAAGTTACAGCACAGGGTGACATGAACTTACCCACCAAATTCCATTATCGTAGAGTACGTTAGTCCTACAAACATATTTTGAGAGTAAAACTATTAAAAAAATAATAAATAAAAAATCCTGGAGAAGTTTCACCTTGAGCAGTCCAAATGCAAATGGGTTAACTATTTTTTTAAATCCATTGAAAAATAAATGTTAACTTGCGTTGAACTGATTAAAAAAAAAATTAAGTCTTAAGAATTAATGCAATGTTTGATTTACTTTATATTTTTCTGCCATATGTTTTTTGCAAAAACTTGACTGGACAAGCAAATTTCATTACGCAGGAACAAAATAAAAATACTTACATACATTAAGCCAAAAAAAAATGAAACTTCCAAGACAGAACTCTAGAAATTCTTAAAAACTAGGTCTAAGTAATGATGGGTGGAACCATATCTGCAAATATAATCTGGTACAGAAAGAAAAAATGTTCCAGAGAAAGATTTTTTGAAAGCAAACACACTGATTTCTTTTTTTTTTTTTTTTTTTGCTGTCCCAACCTCTGCGCCACCTCAGAGGTAGTGCACCCACGCAGCTCATTCTGACACTCCGTCCACAGCCACAGCCCAGTCGGCCCAGCGCAGCCCCGGCACCAGCAATCCACAGGGAGCAGTCAATGTCAAGTCGTCAAGAGACAACCCACCGGAGGAGACACTGCACTGCTGCCGAGTCACTTCGGTGGTCTTCAGTGGTGCCTGTTCTGATCTAACATACGCAGGACACACCTACTAAGCCCCCTACTGACGACAACAATTGTTTAGTTGCGGAGCCGGGCGTGAGTGAGCTCTCCCTCTGGAGGGCACCACCACGTCCGTCCAATGACAGCCCCCATGGACTCGCCAATGCCGGTGACCCCGACGGAAGCAAACCAAGGCCACAGACATGGAGAGGACATCGAAATTGAGGTCACTATGAGAGCAGGGCATGAAGGGCCACAGAATTTTGAGACATTTTTTTTTAATGCTGATCAATGAGAATGAGGATGATTAAGATGATGCTATGGATTTCCATTCTGGTCTGATACTACATGACAGGGCTGTACTCTACGCTTCCTTTCATAATATATTCTGGCGTCAACCAGGCCTGAGAGATATAGGCACCTGCAGTGTTGGTCAGGAAATTTGAGCAACACTCTCAGAAACGCATCCATTAGTGGATGAAACTCGACTGTGTGGTCCCAGTCTTCCCAACTGAGTCCGCAGTATACTCAACTCTGGGTAGGAGCCAGTCGGGGCAGAAAAAGCCCACATGACTCTGATGGGATTTGAACCCATGACCTCCCAGCTGGGAGTCCGCGACGCTAACCACTTCGCCATGGCGGCTGGTAAACAGACTGATTTCACTTGGCTATTGAAAAAGCACAGAAAACATACAACTAAAAACAAGATAAGAAAAGAAAAAGACAGAGAAAAAAGAAAAACTTCAGCATTTGAATCACAAAAAAGGGGAAGCATTCTTACTTTAAAGGCTCTTTACTGCAAAGTTTCATTTTGTATACAAATTAACCTCTACAGTGCAGTCTTGTGTCGATGAAATACCTTTTTCTGAAGGACTGCCTTCACTGCGTCCATAGCCACGGTACTCTACAAGCAAAACATTGAAGCCACAAGCTGTATAGAGTCCAAGCACATTGTGCATTCTGAAACAGAAACAAAGCAAAGATCAATATATAACCAGCAAGGCACTCGGAACAAAACAGACCTCCACTATGGTCAAACATTTACTAGATCCACATTCTGTGAATCAGTTTATAAAGGGAAACACAATCATTTTTTTCCACTTAGGGAAGTGATAGTGGATACACACTGAAAGAATTTCTTCCCTGCAGTTTTAAGCAGACTCAATTTTCGAACTGAGCAGCCAAAATATGCCAGGTTGGGAGGGTTACGCAGTCAGTCACTGTGTCAGGGCTTGATGATAGGGTTAAAATTGTGTCAGGGCTTGAAAGGGTTAAAATGATTCAAAGATCGGGAGAGCAATCGTTCTGCACATTCTGTCACAGTAGATTACAAGTTTGAACTGAAACATGCTGTGCAGCATGCTTGCCAACTATTACCTCCCTTCAAGAGAGTTCCTGAATTCACTGTGGTTTTGTTGTTGTTTTATAGCATCCCTAGCAAATTTTGACAGGCACCTTTTCTCAGCTTTACAATTTGCTGTTTACATTCAAATAGACATTCATAACAGCTCCTGAGTTACCACTTTCAAAGGACCTGCATAAAAGATTTAATTATTCAAACACATTATCCCTCACTAAACATCTTACTCCCTCTTTCTCCATCTCTCTCCCCATCTCTCTCACCTTTTCTACGTTGTTATGAAATATGTTAAAATCAACATTAATTTTTCTTTCTTTCACGATTCTGCCAATCATAAAATAAAATCTTTAAAATAAGATTGTTAAAATCATGATTCCATTTATCTATTTTTCCTTCTACATTTTTTTTTCTTTTCTTTCTAAATCTCAGTTTCAGTAGACTCTGCCTACCAGCAACTTGTTCTAAGGTAGTTTGCAAGAGCAGATATATATTTGCAGATCACTATTGGTTGAAACGTCTTTTTAACAGGGAAAAAAACATACCGTAAAACTGTATTCTCACTCTTCATACCAGACTATTCAGACACAACAATCTCTCTCTCTCTCTGAAAACAATTTTTTTCAGCAGATCATTTTCATTTTCAGCCGAAACCAGGAAAAAATCAGCAGATTTTCCACCAAAATCTGAGGAATTTCAAGCCTATATAAGTGTTATTCAAAAAGGAAACCCCATAACAATGAACAAAAAGCAATGGATTAAAGTAATTGTTGAAATGTGAGGCCAAGTATGTACACATATAATTTTCTTTCTTTTCCTTTCCAAATAGAAATAGCAATTGTGATCATTCCAGAAATGCCCACATCTTCCTCTTCCGGTTCACATTAAAAAAAATTTTTTTTAAAGATTTTTTTAAAGTTCTCAGTTTGCGAAACATTTGCCACTGACTATACTGGAATAATGTCAAAATGACTCTATGAGTACAACAGCTACTGCTAGTGAGCAACGCCAAACAAAAAGGGTCTGCGACAACAACTGTTCCATTTTTAAATAAAAATGTGTTTTTCTTTCCAGTCAGATTTCAACCAACCTGTGTCCTATATTGCCAGCATTGCCATGCAGGTAGAGCAAGGTAGGACAGCCGTGCTTGGTATGCTTGACGAAAACCAGGTTGACCCTGGTGCCATCCTGCGTCTGCACAGTGTGGTTCTCAAACGGTAAGTGGAAGGCATCAGGAAGGATGACATACAGGCGTGACTCTGGTGGGACCTCCGGGTGGTACAGAAGCATATCTTGGGCATGGTACATCAGACCTGAAATGATAATTCAACTGTTGTGACTATGTTCGCATTTGGAGCAGGTTTCTTGTGTCGTTGTTGTTATTGTTGTTGTTGTTGCTGTTATTGTTGCTTTTGTTGTTGTTATTGTTGTTGCTGCTGCTGCAGCTGCTGCTGCTGCTGCAGTAGCAGTATTCTACACACTCATATTGGGAGCCTTTATGAGGAGTTCTGGTGGTGGATAGCTGTGAGAAAGGCTTGTTGTCTTTTCCAGTAAGCAGAAGCTTGTTGCAGCAGACTTCATCGGGTTATATATATGACTGGAACATTTACGGCAGGTAAAATAAGGAAACATGCCTAGTTTCACTTGCTTGATCATGAAATGCTTTGGCAAGCTTTCATTCCATGCAAAATTGGCTTGAGTGAGCAATATCAGTTTACAGGCTGGGACATGACATTACAAACTTTCCAGTGAATATGAAGCAAGCTTCAGTTTACTGGGTATTGCTTGCCTGCTTTAGCCTAGAGGTGTTTTAACTGAGACATGTCAGGAATGCTTACAAGTTACATCAAGGAATCTCCAGAGGTTAGTGAACATGAGACTCACTGAGACTCTAGTGAGAGAAGTTTAAAGTTCAATCTTCATCTCTTTTTCTTCCCAGCTAAGCTTACAAACATTCATGATAATGTATACCCTGATACAACATGAAATTTGTTATCTAAAGCATGTCCTGTAGGAGGATCTACCTGAATATTTTGGACTGTGCTGTACATGCCAAATTCTCACCACAAAGTACCATTCAATGTGTCTTTCCAACTCTAGCAATTTACCCAAAGAAAATTCATTTTCTGATGGAATAAAACACTTAACTATTAATCAATTAATGGCATTCCTTTTAGTTCTTTTTACACTCCCCATGCTGACCTCCTGAAGACACTGACAGAGCTGACTCAATACATTTTTGGGACTGCATTAGTGTATGTCAGCCTTTCAAGTATGGCAAAGCATTTCCACTTTAGAAATCATTGATAATTATTTTGTGTCATACAATGTGTATTAAAATTACAGAAATATAAACAGCCCTTTGAAAAAGTTACAGCACATTGTAACGCCATGCTGTTCCTACATATTCTGCTGCAGAAAACTGGCTTACAAGTCATAAAAAATACAAGCCAAAGGCAGTTCATTCTGTAATTCAGTGTCAATTGAATCTGACACCTGAGCAAGTATTTTCTTGATATTTTTCAGGATAAAAGTAACTGGAAATGATAGTTTGTTGGTAAAGGCTGAAGCATATTGTTATTTCCAAATTTATTACATCATGATCAATGTATTCTGAACTGTTACATAAATAATACATTATCTATAGAATGTTATTAGTCACGTGCACTCCTTAATCTAAGCTGAATCAGTGAATACTGTATAGCTGGAAATCATTCATTAAATGCAAAAAAATTAACAAAGCAGACTTGTTCGTCTTCATTTTTCTTACATAACTTTCTTATCTTACAATGTGCAGCCACATCTTTTACTGAAAGTTTCAGTTTGTCTTCATCATCATTTCATATTATCAATCTTACTTACTTGACAACACACACTGAAGTCTGGAGCTTTACACAGAAATGTTGCTGGTCTATGTCATAAAAACTTATTTACATTGTTGTTTTTTGTTTTGAATATTATTTTTCAGTGAGGCTGACCCCATTGGCCTACAAAATATTAAATTTTAAAATCTCTTTATTTCATGTAGATGATTCTGACACAAGGTATCAAAGCTGAATTGGCAAATGATAGGAACTGAAAAAGAACCTCAAGCATTTTCTGCATTGATCACCCTAAACTACTAGGAAAAAAAAAAAGGATGACATCTACTGTTCTTTATAAAAGTAAAACACTGCCACGAGTGCCAGTGTGAAACATTTTTCATCTCATTTCAGATTTTTACAGAGGAAAAGGTTTTAAAGCAATTTTAGCAGGTTAGAAATTTTTTTTTTTAATCCCTTGAGTGTCTGTGTGTATGTGATTTTTGTTGTGGCTTCCCTCCCTCCCCTCCCCATCGATTGTGTAAAGATCTATTAATAGTTGACACAATGACAGCCCTGACAATAGTGACAGACCTTTATGGTCAGCTGGGGCAAAAACAACACTGAATTAAGTTGCTCTCTGCTCTTCATTACTGATGTCTGCCCCCTTCACTTCCCCTGACCTCCCTCATGTGTATGAGAGTGTGTGTTAATTATACCTTTTCCCTCTTTTCTTGATTAACCTGCTCATTTTCATTGTTACTGATTTCATACTGTTCATTTTTTTTTCTTTTCATTGTATGAATCACATCGTAATCTGAAAATGTTTACCAAGTATAATTTTAATATTTTCTGGAAAAATCTCTTTGACACGTATGATACACATCTGGCACAAAGAGACAGTGACACATAATCAAAAATTACATTTGCAATTGCATACAGATACACAACAGTTTTGTGGACATCTTGCACAATTCTAGAGTATGCCATGGTCAAACAGATGTCAACACGAAGAGACGTAGGCAAATGCCAAGTAACCATCATCACTTACCCAAAATTCCCAGAACAAGGAATGTAAAGGCCAGAATCCCTCCATGGACACAGAACATAAGAACGATGACAAGCAGTCCAGTGGTACATAATCGCCAAAACCTAACGACAACTGCTAGAGAACAACTCGGCTCACCAACTCGATTGTTTTGAAGCCTTTCCCAACAAAATTTCGTCTACCAGGCATTTTGGAATCTTCAATATCTTTACCTTCATCGACAGATTTTTCATTGATCATGTTTTCCACGCATGTAACTAGTCCTTTTCATATTTTGCCACGCGCACACCTAACACGCATCAGCTGTGATGTTACCACAGTCTCCTCTCTCTCCCTCGAACTTCGTGTCTAGGATGTCGCCATCTTTGTTTAGAGAGTTACACGTGGAGATAAATTTGGCCGATTTGTTGAAATACCACAACGGAAACAAACAAACAAAAATAAATAAATAAAACCCGTAAACTCAAAAATACATGCATGCATGCATGCACGTGTGTGTGTGTGTGTGTGTGTGTGTGTGTGTGTGTGTGTGTGTGTGTGTGTGTGTGTGTGTGTGTGAAACAAGAACAAGAACAAGAACATATTTTATTGCCATATGAAACCTGAGGTTTTGTGAGGCACAGATGACCAGGTTAAGACATTCAATTAAACTTCTTCTTCTCCTGTTAACGACCAACATCATCATGCTGATGACTCTGTACTTAGGAGTTTGCGAAGGTTTGCGCTGTGGTTGTCAGACATAATCTAGATTTTTAGCTTGGAGGGGGGGGGGGGGGGGGAGGGGGGGGGGGGGGGGGATGGGGGAGGGGGGGGGGGGGGGAGGGGGGGGATGAGGAGGAGGAAGTGGGGGGTAAAGGTGGGGGGTGTGTAGGAGGAGGTGGGGAGATGGGGGGATGTTGTCGTTGGTGTTATTGATGAGAGGCGAGTCTGAACCTGAAGCGGTCCAGGTCTCCGCCATCACCTCATCCTCTAATTCCAACGTTGTCACATCTTGCTATATAACATTAATAGCAGAAAGAAAAAGCATCGTGTGTAGCCGGGTCTGATTACATTTTCTGTCTCCGAAGAGAAAAAACACAACAGGATATACTGGACAAGCACAGGTTGGAAGCAGTCCAATAAACATGAGATCCGAGGGTTTTGTCATTAATTTTTAGTCTGTGGTGGAACATCTGTTTTTGTGATCCTTGTCATTAGGTCATAACGTTGTTGGTCACATCATTTGCAGTCATCGAGCAAATGTACTTCGTCCTCAACAACGTGGCATGTCGTGCATAATCTGTCTTCTCTGTCAGTGTTGGTATAACTGCCCCTCTCAATCTGGAGTTCATGGGCGCTTATTCGTAATCTGGTTGGTGCTCGTCTGCAATTTGTGTCAATCTGTTGCTCCAAATAAGCCGCCTGTTTGTATTCAGTAGCAACGGTGGCATGAAATTTGAGCTTTTTCTTCTTCTTTCTTTGAGTATCCACCTTCATCGAGTTGAAGATTCTGACACTTTGTTTTTTTTATCCCGCCGTTAAGGCAGCTATACTCCAAGCTTGAGCTTGGGTGTGCTTTCGTTCTTTTTGTTTCTTCCAGAAGTCAACATAAAACGTTTCCAGCTTCTCATTGATTAAAAACTTCAGGCAAGTCACACTAAATGTACCTTGATTTTCCCAGACGTGCTGTAATCCTATTGTTGACAAGGTTTGTCGCATAAACTTCATCCATTTGCTTTCTTCGGTGTCCTGAGAGATTATTGACTGATAAATCTGTTGTTGATAAAGCGTCTTGGTCTGACTCTAATATGTGTATCTAGAATGCGACAGTCTAGGTTATCACTTTAAAAGTAATCGGGGATCTTCCCAGTTCACCCAAAACCGGCAATGTCATAGCTTTTCTGTTGACTTTTAATAATTGCCTGCAGAATTTAACGTGCGCATTTTCATGTGGGAATTTGTTTGTAAGACAGGTTTTGAACAGATGCTGCATTTTCTTTCTTGACATATTTCATCATTGTATTGGTAAGAGGATGGGAACCACTCCTCCGACCCATATGTGAAGATGAGAGAGACTAACGAGTCAAATAGGGTTGTAACTGTTCTCATATTTACATTTTGACCATAAAACGTTCTCTTCAAGGTATGTGCAGCTTTATTCCCTTGTCTTGCTAAGTGTTCTTGGACTTCTGTAAAATGTCCGTTTTTATGGAAAAATGAGTCGAAGATATTTATATTGATTTACTGTTTCAACGATATTTTCACCGCAATTCAAGAATAGTGGTACCTTTGGATCTGATTTGGTGAATACAATGATCTTTGTTTCCTCTTTGTTGGTTTTCATTCCCCAGTCTAAACAGTAGTTATGTAACTGGTTTAATTTACGTTGAAGTCCCTGTTTTGAAGTCGAGAGGATAGTTAAATCGTCTGCATATAAAAGACATGGAATTTTGATTTGTTCTTAATCGGAAATTCTTGGGGAGTCATGGTCTCTATGATATCTGACAATGTCATTTATGAACACGTTAAATAAAGTGGGGCTAAGGGTACTGCCTTGGATGACACCTTTTTGTACTAATATTTCCTTAGTGAAACCACACTGGCTTATTGTACAAATTGTAGCCCCGTTGTACATGTCCTGTATCATTTGGTAGCATTTACATTTACCTTGCATTATTTTCATCAGTAGAACTTCGTGCCATATATTATCAAATGCTTTGCTGAAGTCAACAAAACAGCAGTAAAGTCTTTTAGTTCTATATTTTAGTACCTTATCAACTAGTTTTGACAATATGAATATTTAATCAGTGGTCCGTGATCTCTTTCTGAACCCTGCTTGCTCCTTTGTCAAGAGGTTGTTTGCCTCAAGATAATTAATTATCCTTTCATTTAATATGTTGCAAAACACTTTTTTCAAGCGACCTATTCAAAGTTACGCCTCTGTAATTGTTGGGGTTGGATTGGCCACCTGACTTATAAACTGGGATTGTGGTTCCTTTTTCCAGGTCCGGGTATTTTTCTGATTTTAAAATCAAGTTAAACACGTCTTTCAGAAGAGGAGCGATTTCAGGTAACATTGCTTTAAGCATTTCGTCTCTGATGCCATCTTTGCCCAGAGATTTTTTTTTCAGCTTTCTGACCACGTTCCTTACTTCCGTTTCTAATATTGCATAATCTAACTCCAAATTCTCGGAAGTGCAATTATTTAACCTCTTAAATGCTGTTAACATGTCATCAACTTTTTTGTTTTTCTGCGATCTTCTGTTTCTCTCCTGTTAGTGTTTTAAGATGTTCAGACCATTTGTTTCTCGCTGAGACAATTTTCTTGACCATAAATTTCGTGATCGTATGTTTGCAGTTCTCGTACGGTTTTCCATTGAATTGGGATCAGTTTCTAGGGCTTTGTTTAGGGAATTAAGGAGTTTGTTACGATATGATTTCTTGGTTTTCTTTAAAAGTCGTTTATATATTTTTACATTGTGAAAAGTATTTTTGCCTGAGTTGTTTGTTTTGGGGTTTCTGTAGACCGCGTTCAGCAGTGATCTTATCTCTCTACTTTGGGAATGACAGCCTCTGTCAAACCACTTCTTCTTTCTACGTGTAGATTTTTTCCCTATCTATCTTTGTTTAAGCGCCATCTTTGCTGTGGTTGAAAAAAATATTCGTTATCTGTTTGATAGTCGTATTTCTGTTGATATCATGTTCATTTGTTACAAGTTGTGTCACAATGTCGGTTTTGATTTCTTGAATCATGGTGCGTATGTTGGGCATTTTGGAGGTTGCTACTACTTTTTCGGCAGATTTTTCATTATACTGAAATATTACATATCCTTCTTCTGTGTTTATTGTAGAATTCCTTTAAATTAAGTCTTTAAGTAACTTGTTGTTGTTGTTGGTGGTGGTGGTGGTGGTGGTGGTGCGTGTGTGTGTGTGTGTGCGCGCGCGCGTGTGTGTGTGTGTGTGTGTGTGTGTGTGTGTGTGTGTGTGTGTGTGTGTGCGTGTGGGTGGGGGTGGGGGTGGAGGATGGTTGTGTGCGTGAAGAGATATAGAAAAACATCAAAGGATTTCGACCTATATAACAAATCAAGGTTAATACCAAACTGGATAACAACAACAACAACAACAACAACAACGGGGGGGGGGGGGGGGGGGGGGGGGGGGGGGGGGGTGGAGGGGGGGGGGTAACTATGAAAGCAAAACGCATGTCGGAAAAAAAAAAAAAAAAAAAAAAGAAACAACTCATTCACAGACATGTTTCATGAACATGGTAAGTATTCCCTGAGAGGCCGAGAGTCAAAGAAAATTATGATATTTCTGACAAACGTAAAAATGAAAATCACTATTCCGCCAAACAAAACAGATAAACAAATGTCAAGGCAAACACGATGCGTTTCGACCTCTTTGTCTTCTTCAGACACGACAAACAACATTCACGACAACGGAAACGAAGAAACAATTACTCATCTCCTGAAATAGGGGGCAAAATGGATGTGCTATGAAAAATAAAACCAACACTTTTTTGTTTTGTTTGTTTCACAGCTTACAGATTTCATAGCATTACTCATTGTGAAAAAATCCAGTTTCGTTCTTTCAGAGAGAGAGAGAGAGAGAGAATGTTAAAACAATTTCTCTGGTGGCATATATAGCCAATCTCCAGGTTTTTATAATTCAGTTTTGATATGTTCCAATGCAAAACAGGATCTTTCTTGCAATTTCTGAAACGGACCAAACTCTCTTGTTTAAACATTTGATGGCGTTTTTATAAAGTAAAGGTGTGGCAAATGGTATGCGTACAAATTTCAGTTCTAGCACCCTTTTTTGCTGATTCACTTCCCGAATTTCCACAGTGTGAAGAAATCTAAATCTAACAGAAAGGTATATATATATCTATATATGTGTGTATGTGTGTGTGTGTGTGTGTGTGTGTGTGTGTGTGTGTTTTGAATTGGGTGCCTTATTTTCTTT
This sequence comes from Conus betulinus, assembly GCA_016801955.1. NCBI lineage: Eukaryota > Metazoa > Mollusca > Gastropoda > Neogastropoda > Conidae > Conus > Conus betulinus. Next base: position 261,402 of record JADBJO010002692.1, on the reverse strand, counting down.
TTTCTGTGAGCGTGAAATGAAATTGAAAAAAAAAAATGACTGTAAAAGTGACACTGAATCCACACAAAACTGTGCGTCAAGTTCTCCCAGTGGATTGATTCTTCCTATTAAATTAGCTGGGAGGGGGTGGCAAAAGGTAACAAATCACAGTACGATGTCCTCGTATAACTTTTGACTCCCTCATCGGTTCTTTCCTGGACGAAAGAGATGTTTTCTCTCCTGGGTATCGTCGCTATCTCAGCTCAGCAATCATACTCTTTGGCGGGATGGGTTCATGGGATGATCGTTCTTCACATGTATTTTTAACGAAACGAACCCAAACAACATGTTAACAACAACTACGAGGAATTGATTTACAAAAAAAAAAAAAAAAAAGGAAGAAAAAAAAAAAAAAGAAAAAAGAAATCATTGCAATATGCAACAGAAAATAATAATACCATTTTCCATTTTTGTTGACATCTTGTTGAACTGTTTCATTCCCCCTGCTGTATTTATGTAAATCCTAGAATTTTTTTTGGGTGTTTTTTTTTTTTTATGTTTTTGTTGTTGTTGTTGTTTGTTTTGTTTTGTATCCGGTGCTTCCTGTAATCTGATTTACAATTGTCACGTCGACCAATATTAGTTATTCTGGTACTATATCTATGTAAGGGAGGGTCCGAAATATTTTACGCGTGCACACACACACACACACACACACACACACACACACACACACACACACACACACACACAGAAACAAGCCGTCATTTCGCGGCCCCAGATTCTTAATCTCATGACAACTGGGAAACTGAGTAAAATTTGATGTACTCCTTAGGCGATTGGTGAAGGACAGACCAATCTGCGTGGGGAAACGGACTGGAAGAAACTGTGCCATAGAAACGTATGTAGGAAGAAAAAAAAAAGTTTAGAATGATCATCATAAGGGAACTCCTTAAAGTCTAGGCAAAAAATATGCGAGGCAGGTTAAAGAAATGCGCCAGTGTCTGTTTAACAATCCAGGCATTGTCAATCAAACCAGTAGTGCTTACACACGACACACACAACACAACACAACACACACACACACACACACACACACACACACACACACACACACACTCACACACACACAGTGGGAGAGAGACAGACAAGACAAGACAAGACAAGACAAGACAAGACAAAACTCTTTATTTACGAGGATAATAGATAAGCACTGATGTGCTTTTTTACATCCAGTCCTCGCGAGCTCGCCCTGAGTAGGTGAGTAGGGCCAACAGTGCAAAATAAGATGAGGCAACAAAAGAAGCATGCAAAAAAAAGTGACTAGAACTACAATACGATACGGAATTAAATTTTTTTTTTAAGAGAGAGAGAGAGAGAGAGAGAGAGAGAGAGAGAGAGAGAGAGAGAGAGGAGAGGAGAGAGAGAGAGAGAGAGTTTCTTGGGAAACCTTGACAGCAAACACCCTTCAGGGGAAGGGCCCCCTATGACAACCATTAGTTTCGATCCTAACTTCATCACACTATGAGGGGCCTGCGCTGCATCCCGGTCATGTCTCCTAGATGCCCTTCTGCTATCAGACACCTGTGTTCTACGTTAGGAAATTTAAACCCGATGAAGTTCATGTTTGTTCCTTGTCAGCCAGATACAGCCGAAACGCTCTTCTGTTGCGGCAGCTGCCTCTGCCATTTGTAGCGTTTGTACGTAGTTCGGTAGAAAGATGTAGTGAAATACATGCGAGAATGCATGCGGGGTAGAAACAGTACACCATTGTCTTTTGGATTTCGGTCCTCTTGCCAGAGATTGAGACCTCAGTGTTTCATGAGATCTGAGCCTACAGCACCCCCCCCTCCCTCTCTCTCTCTCTCTCTCTCTCTCTGCTTGTTCCAACCTGTATGTCGATCAGTATTGATCATACTTTGGCTTCAGATCCCCCCCCCCCCCCCCCCGTAGCTATGGGCTACACGGACACAGTTCTCTTGTATACGGATTCTAAGCTTCACCCATTCCGCTTTCACATGGCTCAGTGAATAAAATCAGAATCACGCTAGTTGAGGGGACTGCGAGCAGAAATTTAAAGAATTTTTTTTTTTTTTTTTAAAGTATTTGAAACAACTCCGTCAGATAACACAGACAAACGAATGACAAGCCAAAACGCAAAATCAGCGTGTTTGGACGAAATAGAGTGGAGTAATGTACGGTCTCGTGCTACTCTTCCTGGTAATCTCTGGTTAGGTCACTTACTGACAGTTGTGGGAAGCCTGCTGTGCTTTCTCCCAGTTCTCCACTTCATCCAGTGGTAAACCTCGCTTCCATATGCCCGATTGTCACAGTTGCTCCAGGCCCATGATCTGTGGCCCCCTTCTGTGCAGAACGTTGTTGCGAGGACTTCTTGTGTAGTCTTTGATCTTGATGTATAGTCGATAGGGCCACACTGTGGCATAACATCGATAGAAGAACTTGGGGAGAGCACAAAAACAACAACAACAACAAAACAACAACAACAACAACAAAAAATCTACATGTTGATGGTCTGACCAACCAGCGCACGTTCAGCGTGCACTGACATGATGCCAAGCCTCTGCAGCAGTCGTGGAAAAGGGAAGAACGGAGGGAGGGGAGGGGGGGGGGGGGGGGGGGGAGGAGGAGGTGGGGGAAGGGGGGGGGGGGGGGGGGCTGGGAGGTGTTTGTTTACTTCTCTTTGGGGGCTGTTGGAGGGAAGTTCTTGAATTCCTCCACAGCCTCTGCAGAAACAACACTGTTGTCTAAGTTGTTCCATTCCCTGATGGTTCGTGGGGAAAAAGCTGTTCTTGAAGACAAGTGTTGCAGTATGCTGGATGTTGAAGCAGCGCTGGTGGTTCCTTGCGTAGTGTTCCACTATGTTTTCCTTCCTTGTAGTAGTAATAATAGTAGTAGAAGTAGTAACAGCAGCAGCAGCAGTGGTAGTAGTCGTAGTAGTAGTAATAGTAGTAGTAAGCTGAGAAGTAGCTTTTTCCTCTGGCAGGTCCATCTGCATGTGCGATCTCTTAAGCCCCTGGTTGT
>JADBJO010002692.1:243381-248381 GCA_016801955.1 Conus betulinus | reverse complement strand
CTGGGCCCAAGATGCTCGTGATCAACTGATGGAAGAGGTCAAGGCCAAGGAAGCCACATCCCGAGCCCAACTTGCTGCGGAAAAGTCTTCCACTACTCTGGTCCATGACTCCCTGTCTTCTCTCCTGACTAGGGCCTCGCACGCCATTAGTACTGACCCAGCCGATGTGATCACAGTCAAGAACGAACTGAAGGAGGCGTTACTCCCAGGTGAAAAAGCTCGACAGCCATAAAAAAAGAGCAGAAAGGGGATGACCCTCCGTGGGGCTGGGATTACAATGCACTGGATGCCTCTGTACTGCATGCTGATGACGTCAAAGTGTACATGGGGAGAGTGGCGGAGGGACCGGACCTTGGTGTGGGCAAAGCACCTGTGTCTCTCTTAGAGAGAGCTGGCGAACAGAGTGGACCGTTGGATGAACGAGATGAGCGAAACCACCACCAACTCCGTGACATCACAGCTGACCTCGTGCACGAATGACGTCACAGCTCTGCAAAAGAAAGGAGCAGAGCTGGAGCAGAAACTCAAGTCAGTGGATGATGGAATAACAGCATCGAAGCAAAAGCAAGATGACCTCCAGGGAAAAGTTGAGTGGCTGACCACTGATACACAGAAGAAGTTTTCCAGTCTCAGTGACAACATCGCCACACAAAACAAGTCTGCAGCTGATCTTCAGAAAACAACAGAGTCTCTCAAGAAGAAAATGGGTAATTTCTTTTATTCATGCATATGCCCCAGAAAAAAAGAAACGAATGATTCTTGCAAACTCAAAGAAGGATGTGCATCTATATTCATGTGCCACATGTCATACTCAGAATGAGGATGGGGATGATGAAAAGTATAGTGTTGTTCACATAGTTGGGGGGAAAAAAATCCAAGTTTGCTGTGGGGTTTATTTCAAAAGGTGATAGCAATAAAAACATTTTGGCCCTCTTGCATACAAGTTTAGCTACTATTTATGATAATACCAAATGAATTTCTAACACTGCTGAACAAGTGACAAGAATAACATGATTATTCAGTTGGCAAAAAAAAAAAAAAAAAAAAAAAAAAAAAAGAAAATGTAGCAGGGAATCATGGGTCTTAAGCAAAGGAGAAGTGAAGTCAGGAGATGCGTAGCAGGCCAGTTCACAACCTCATCATAAACTTAAAGGACACATGGGAGAGAATGCAAACCTCTGTCATGATTGAATGGATTCTAGGTTTGCCTTCATGCCAAAATGAAACCCTTTGACATGCAGAATTATCAGTAATTTTGAAAAAAAAGAAAAAAAAAAAGGTTCGCCAGTTTCTGAACAAACCAGCTGCTGTTGCGAACTGGTGAGTGTAACAGATTCCCAGCTGGGAGGCTGTGAATTCAGCTGTGGTCAGAGTCATTTATTTGTGGGGTTTTCGGACGTGACCACCTCCTGCCCAGAGTTTTTGGTGTGCTATGGGCTCATTTAGGAAAACTGGGACCACACAGCTGAGTTTCATCCACTCAAAAGGTGCATTTCTGAATTTTTTTTTTTTTTTTTTCAAATTTGCTGGTCAGCACTGCAGGTGTCTGCATCTCTTGGGCCTGGTTGCTGGGATATCATAAATGAAAGCGTAAAGTACAGCCCTGTCATGCAGTCTGACAACAGAGCAGGCATAGCACTGCTGCTGGATCCTTGACTTTTGTTCTCAGATAAAAACAAAAAAGTTTTTTTGTTTTTTCAAAACATGAATGATATGAGGGTATGAATTTTAAAAAGTTCACAAACAATGATTATTTCAGAACATGATTAACACGAGGCTTATAGATGTAGAAGAGTTGACAAACTAATGAGCATGTGAATAGAAATGTTTTTGTAAATGTTGAGAAATTTCATAAATGATAAGCAAATAAAACAAAAACTCAAGAGAAAATGTGTTCAGCTGAAGAACAAATCTTAAACACATGCATGCAAATACTTGAAGCATGCACACTTCCCATGCACACAGAACAGAACTTACTACATAACAGCATAGGTTACGAGGTGATGAGTGTGGAAGTAACAATTATCTTCAGACTTATTTTCCAAAGAGGGAAAGAAAGGCTTTAGAAATTGTGTGTGGACAGAAAGAACTCCAGGTGTGTAATGTGCCATATTTTCTTTACAAAAATCTCCCCGTCTGTTACAATTCTGCTGTGGTGTTCATGTTTCAGAAACGAGCGGAAAGATGATTTCATTCATCGCTAAGGGCCTGGACACTGAGAAAAAACAAAGGATGGCACTCCAATCGTCTTCAGCTCAGCAGAAGTCAACAATGGTGGGTGTTATGACACCGCGACTGGTTACTTCACAGTGACAGTACCGGGATGCTACGTGTTCACAAGCTCCATGGGATCACGAGGGGATAAAGGTAATGTGGTCAAGGCATACATCGTCGTCGACAGTGATAGGTACACGTACATTCGAGGTTCCTATACAAGTGTGGGCTGTGGAAGCATCTCAGTGCAGCTACGAAAGGGACAGAAGGTATGCGTGCGGGCCGACTGTGGTCCCAATAATTACTGTGATGGTGAAGTCTGGTTCTCTGGAGCTCTGGTCCAACCACAACTGTGATTGTGTTGGCACTGGTGCAGTGAACCAGATACTGCAAGGCCTTGAACTGTGAATTCCTTTTCACCCGTGTTCATGTCAGATGGAGACCAGTCTTAAATTAGTGACTACTTAGAGTGAAAGAGTGAAAAAAAAAAAAAGATGGGAAATAAAGCAGATGGGTGAAGAAATACTAACGTTGAAAGTTTTTATTTTCCCCCTTTTTTGATTTAAAAAAAAAAAATCAGTACAATGTTGTTCATGGTTACATTCATCTGTTTGTTTCTACATATAGGGCACAGACAGTGTTGAAGAAATGACCAGTGAACAATGAAACACATTGTAATAAAGCATTGAAAAAACATCTGGTAGCATGCTGTTCACTCTCTCTCTCTCTCTCTCTCTCTCTCTCTCTCTCTCTCTCTCTCTCTCTCTCTCTCTCTCTCTTCTCTCTCTCTCTCTGTCTGCTCTGTCTGTCTCTCTCTCTGTGTCTCGCTCTCTAATTCTTTCAACTTTTACCTAACAATGTAGATTTTTACCAGAGGTAAGGTTCTCAAAACACTGTTCTTAATTGAACTGACTTCTAGATTGTGAACCTAGTTTGTCTAATTCATGAACTTAGTGATCCAGTGTTTGCTCTTAAATTCCTGATCATTTGCTTCTCCATCCAAAATTGGTAAGGTTCACGAACCTTGTTGAAACTAGGTTTACACTGAAAAAAGGATCGCTTGAAATATTCTGGGAATTGTGTTGGTCCATGCAAATGGAAATAACTGTATGACAACTCTCCTTTAATGAAATCAGTTTGTGACAAATCTCCTGTGAAGAAAATCAGTTTGTGCTTGTTTGACCTAAATATCCATTCTTGATTCACAAGTAAACATTTTGATTCCATACAACCGAAATGTTCAAATTCACAATGCTTTTGAAAATAGATAAGTGAAATTTCAAGCATGTTGTAAATTCTCATTCTCTGCCTGCTTACTCAGTACAACCACAGTATTCAAGTTCACAGTGCTTTAGAAATACATTCCCTAACTGAAACCACAGTATTCAAGCATGTTGCTAAATTCTTATTCCCTGCTGATTTCTTATTCCCTGCCTGATTACTCAGTACAACCACAGTATTCAAGTTCACAGTGCTTTAGAAATACATAAGTGAAATTTCAAGCATGTTGCTTGCTAAATTCTTATTCCCTGTCTGATTACTCAGTACAACCACAGTATTCAAGTTCACAGTGATTTACAAATACATAAGTGAAATTTCAAGCATGTTGCTAAATTCTTATTCCCTGCCTGATTACTCAGTACAACCACAGTATTCAAGTTCACAGTGCTTTAGAAATACATAAGTGAAATGTCAAGCATGTTGCTAAATTCTTATTCCCTGCCTGATTACTCAGTACAACCACAGTATTCAAGTTCACAGTGCTTTAGAAATAAATAAGTGAAATTTCAAGCAGATTGCTCAACTCTGTTTTCTCTGCCTGTTCAAATCAGTTCCACGTTCAGCAGGCATCATGAAATATCTCAGCAGAGTACCAGCAGGCAGTAAAAATGCAGATTGCATTCTCTCCCTTGGAAAAAAGATCTTTCAAAACTCGTATTCCTTCCCTTTGGAAAAGATCTCTCAAGCTTCAGTGAAGAATCAGTTCCTAGATGACCTGCTCATGGATCGTGGGGTTCAGGAAAGAGAGAAACTATGGATGGTCATCTGTTCCTGATCTAGATCAGTGAACCAGTGGTTCGTTCTGTTGACAATGGCCTTAAAGTTGCATGCAAGGAAACATGATGGTTGGTTGTTCCTGATCTCTAGATCTGTGAACCAGTGGTTCATTCTGTTAAGAATGGCCTTAAAGTTGCATGCAAGGAAACATGATGGGTTGGTTGTTCCTGATCTAGATCTGTGAACCAGTGGTTCATTCTGTTAAGAATGGCCTTAAAGTTGCATGCAAGGAAACATAATGGTTGGTTGTTCCTGATCTAGATCTGTGAACCAGGTTCATTCTGTTAAGAATGGCCTTAAAGTTGCATGCAAGGAAACATAATGGTTGGTTGTTCCTGATCTAGATCTGTGAACCAGTGGTTCATTCTGTTGATAATGCCCATAAAGTTGCATGCAAAGAAGCACTTCCTCTAGCTCTCCAACGACAGGAAGAAATTCCAGAAGATAGGCAAATTATTGTTGAAGTTTGCTTCAAAAGTTTCTTTTCCCTGCCCATTTGTGGTGGCAGCCTTGTTACGCCAGATAAAAATTGCTGAGTGTGTGTGCTAGATGTTGTAGGGAATGCAAACAGATGCGTGTAATGTTGCCTGCAGAGAGTGTGGTATGTTACACAGGTAGGTGTGCAATGGTGCAGAGAAGGGGGAGTGTTGGGTCACTCCACCCTCTCTCTACTTTCCCCCCACTTTCCCTTCCTCCCTCTCTCTCTCTCCCTCTCTCTCTCTCTCTCT
>JADBJO010002692.1:228381-233381 GCA_016801955.1 Conus betulinus | reverse complement strand
CAGCTGTCTTTACAACTGTTTTTCTGCCTTTGGGCCATGGCTTTGCAGCAAATCTTTACACCGTTTTCCCCCTGTAAGTGTGTTTAAAACATGCGTGCCAGTGTGTGTGTGTGTGTGTGCGTGTGTGTGTGTGTGTGTGTGTCTGTAATCTAGCGATTATTGTGTGAAACCGTACCTACAGTCCATAGTGGACTGTAGTTGTCTCCCCTGTGGTGTCTGTCTGTCTGCCTTCGTCGACTTCATTTAGTGTGTGTGTGTGTGTGTGTGTGTGTGTGTGTGTGTGTGGTGTGGGGGGGGGGGGGGGGGGGGAGTGGGGGGGGGCATTTTTTTTGTGTTGATCTTAACTTTTTCAATTGTTGGTTGTTGTTGTTTGTTGCTGTTGTTTTTGTTGTGTTGTTGTTGTTGTTGTTGTTGTTGTTTGTGTTGTTGTTGTTGTTTTAATCGGGAAGCAATGAATGAAGGGAAGGCCTGGAACAGACAGCAGGGCCCAGTCTGATATCAGTCTAAAAGATAGCTGTCAGATTAATGGTCGTGGAAGCAAGATATTCTGTGTAATTTCCTGTAACAAATACAGATGATTATAGACATCTCATCGAAATAATTTTTGCATTAGAATGTTATCCAAACAACAACAAGAATTACAACAAAAACTACAACAACGACGACGACAACAATAACAACTAGAACGACATCATCATCATCATCATCATCATCATCATCATCATCATCATCATCATCAAACAACAACAACAACAACAACAACAACAACAGCAACAACGACGACGACGACGACACAACAACAACAATAAAAATAAAGAAACATGAAGGACGGAAGCGGATGAGATTGACTGGAGGTGGGGTGGGGTTTAACTATTATTCTATTACCTTCATGTATGAAATGTATAAATTGTTGCTGTTTGTTTGTCTGTTTGCTTTTTACGACAGGACTAAGTGGAGACAATTAACCTTGACAGGCCTTGTGGGGGTCGACTGGACTATAAACAGAAAACCGAACTAAATCGGCCGTATTTGTTCCTGTACGGTACGTGGACCTGGCGCCCCTTGACGTCGGAGTCACTCGAACGGAACCAAACTACGCAAGTACCTGTAAACACCGGGCATGCTTCATTGACCCTTACAGTCAATGTTACGCTTTCTCTGACCTGTAGATGTACACAACCCCGTCAATGCCTTGGTCACTCTCCTGCGGTCACTGGCACTGAGCGTGCTGGCCAACCCGTTAATAGCTCGCCAAGGTGAACCAGACTGACTTGTTCCATTTATAGTATAGGGACTGATATTTACAGAACGACCAATGATATTTACCAGTTGTACACAAACCCGGAGCTACGCTTTGCGTGCCCGAAAACTCTCGCTGATACACATGCGCACATGCTCTCTCTCTCTCTCTCTCTCTCTCTCTCTCTCTCTCTCTCTCTCTCTCTCTCTCTCTCTCTCTCTATATATATATATATAACACAAATTCTGTCTCTCCCTCTTTCTCCCCTCTCCCCCCCCTCTCACACACACTTACGTATGCACGCACGACCCCCCCCCCCCCCCACACACACACCCCCCCCCCCCCCCCCCCCCCCCACACACACACACGTACCGCAGGCATAGGCATACGCGCACGCTCTCTCTCTCTCTCTCTCTCTCTCTCTCTCTCTCTCTCTCTCTCTCACTCTCTCACTCACAAATACACTCACAAACCCCCACGCACGTACACGCGTACGCGCTTGCGCGCATACACACACACACACACACACACACACACACACACACACACACACACACGCACGTACGCACGCACGCACGCAGTTTAGAAGGGGTTTTTTTTTTTTCACTTTTAGATGCAAACTCTAGACAGAGGACAATAAAAAAAAAAAAAAAGGAAACAGGTCCTGAGGATCCGGCTCCTGAGCCCAGCTGTTGATCGCACAGGTCCAGAGCTGTGGACAGAAGCACTGTCCTCTCACACAGCTCACACAACTCTGGCCGACTCACAGCTGAAGCGTTCAACCGAAATGCTGACACGCTTATTACCTTCAGGGGTAAGTCGGATTGGAGTTATGTTTCCTTGTGGGAGCAAGAGTTACCTTGTTGTTAGAGTTACCTTAACTTCTAGAGAGATGTTGAAGGGGGGTTGAAGGCGAGTGTGTGTGTGTGTGTGTGTGTGTGTGTGTGTGTGTGACAGTGTGTGACAGTGTGTGTGTGTGTGTGTGTGTGTGTGTGTGTGTGTGTGATAGTAGTAGTAGCAGTAGTTTTTGTAGTGGTGGTGGTGGTAGTAGTAGTAGAAGAAATAGTAGTAGTAGCAGCAGCAGCAGCAGCAGTAGTAGTAGTAGTGGTAGTGGTAGCGGCAGTAGTAGTAGTAGTAGTAGTAGTAGTAGTAGTAGTAGTAGTAGTAGTAGTAGCAGCAGCAGCAGTGGTAGTAGTAGCAGTAGTTTTTGTAGTGGTGGTAGTGGTGGTGGTAGTAGTGGGTAATAGTAGTAGTGGTAGCAGCAGCTGCTGCTGCAGCAGAAAAACAGCTACTGTAGTAGCAGCAGAAGTAGCAGTAAGAAGTAGTTACATGTGTAAGCTGTGGGACAGATGGAAGGATGGGAAACAAAGGGCAGACTGTGTCCACACGGCCTGTGGTCATTGGCAGAACGTACCGCTGCCAGTGACAGGGGCGGTTCCACTGACTACTACCACTTCGCTTCCAGCTGAATGACAGCCCTGAAACTGTTTACGCTTGGGCGCCCATCATGTTCGGGGACCGGAATAGCTCAGTGGTAGGCCGCCGGACTCGTAAATCTTGGTGATCCTGGGGTTGCGGGTTCGATTCTCCGCCGGGCCGTTTCGGTACAGGGGGATTTGTCCCTCGGAGTTAACATTGTTTCGATTTCCTATACAGTCCTTCGAATGAGACTTTAAACCGAGATTCTGTGTGTGGACGCATGCATAGCATCTTGCACACACGTAAAATCCTATATTACCAACTTTCGAAAAGAAGGCCAGTTTTGGCCGTTGGTATGGATGACACGTTACACATAGTAGTAATGCCACCCTGCGTGAAAAATGAAAAGAATAAAGGAAGTAAGGAAATGGAGTGAACAATATTGAACGATATTGACTGGATGACACGGGAAACGACTGGATGAAGCGCCAGCTGGCAGCTCTTCAGTCGGCACTACCCAAGTAGGCAGCCCGTTGTGTAAACGAGTGTGGATTGTCAATCGCTTAGAGCTGGGTTCTCTAGCCCAGAACAGACGCTATATAGGTATTCATAATGATAATAATAATAACAATAATAATGATAACAACAATCATAATAATAACAATAATAATGATGGTAATAATAATGTTCCAATGCAAATACCTTATTACCACCTTGGCGTGGACAATAACCATCTGATCTGAAAAAGACAGGAATCCGGTCTTCACCAGGAACAAAAACAAAAACCTTGATTCTAACAACTAGCATGCATGTGACAGAAGGAATTCTATCTCTAAGACGAGTAACTTCTTGTTTCTTGTAGGGGTCTCAGTTAATAAATCTTTGCCAGTTCTTCAATTCCTGTGACTGTGATGTCGACTCAGTTTACCTCTTAGTCGAATAGTTGTAATGACTGTGACTGGAATGACAAAATCATTGCTATTTTCAAGAAAAGGTAACTCCTCCCTCTGGATAATAAAACAGGAGCTTCTCACTCCAAACAAAGTCAAGCTGCTTTCAAAACGAGGTGACCGAGGGCGGAAAACGAAGCTACATTTAAAAAGAAAAGGGGGTATTTATAGTTACCACCGCAGACACAGACAAACAGATTACAGGACAAAACACAATGTATTTCGACCTCATAGGCCTTCTTCAGGCAAAAAAAAAACAAACAACAACATTTAGGACCATGAAAAAACAAAGAACGAGAAAACCACTTATCTTCGCATTAAAAAAAAAAAAGTCAAAGCTGGTCATGTGCCTGTGAGAAGTGTTTGCCTCAATAAGGAAAGGAAACTCCTCCCTCGGACAAACCGACAAACAGATTTTCGAAGACACAGAAACCACTGGGAGACAAGCACAAAAAAAAAATTCAACAAAACACCGAAACTGCAAAAAACAAAACAAAAACATTCACAACAGGTGTTGAAATCAGAAAAAAAAAAACAGCCAAAAAAATATAAAAAGAACAAACAACAACAGTGTCTACCAGGATGAAAAAGACCTCATAGGCCTTCTTCAGGCAAAAAACAAAACAAACAACATTTAGGACCATGAAAAAAACGAAGAACGAGAAACCACTTATCTTCGCATTAAAAAAAAAAAAAAGTCAAGCTGGTCATGTGCCTGTGAGAAGTGTTTGCCTCAATAGGCTTTCTTCTTTCAAACGCTGTATAACCAAAATGACTTGTCGTAAATGAAACCAAGTTCACGACACCTGCCTTTCTGGCTCCCAGACCCTGTGGATAAAGGTTCAGAGCAAACATGTCAGTGTTTCTGGTTCTTTTCAACAGGAAATGTCACCTCCTCCTCAACACCACTCTCACATTGATTTTTTTCAGGGAGTGTTGCTCCTGCTTTGTACGTTTTCTGTTGTAACGGGGATGACAGAAAAAAAAAAAAAAAGCTGTGGACTTACTATTTTTTAAGTTAAAAAAAAAAAAAAAACCACTAGCGCAACGTAAATCTAAGAACGTACCAAAATTGTCAGTGTCTCTTCATAGTTGAAATACTGTAGTGCCAGATTTGACACCCCCCAAAATCAGTTCTTTTTTGATGTTCTCAACAAATGACAAAATACTACGCTCCTGGGAACGTGCAAGACGCTTGGTTGACACAGTTTTTTGTTGTTGTTTTTTTCCTCTACCATCCCCGCCTCTAATATATATATATATATATATATATATATATATATATATATATATATATATGTATATATATATATTTTGTGTGTGTTTGTTTTTGTTGTTGTATATATTCTTGTGTTTGTTTGTTTTTTTTTTTTGGGGGGGGGGGGGGGGGG
>JADBJO010002692.1:205881-210881 GCA_016801955.1 Conus betulinus | reverse complement strand
TGCGTCTGTCCGATTATGCAAAAACTTCTGAACTTGTAGCAAAACTCGGTGAATCGATAAAACGTGGTCCAAAGCCGAATCCATTAAATTCTGGTGTCGATGCGAATCAACTGGCTGATCCAGGATTTTTTTGTATGAGGATTCTAGAGCTGAACGAAGGATTGCGCTTTCCTGGGTACTCTTCCGGTCTGTTAAAGTTTCATGTATGTGACTCTGTAACTCAAAACGAGTTAGGCTTACTTGTATCCCAAACACTACCATGAACAACATGACTAACCATCAAACCGTTGGATTATCGATCTGAATTTTTTCACCATAAGCTATTTTTCAATCAGAATCCATACACCCTTAGGTACATTTTGTAAATTCCATCATCCAATCGGGTACAAAATTGCTCAGTTTTGACACATTCTGTCTTTTTTTTCCTCTTTCTGGAAATGTTACAGTTAACTGTAGTTTTCTGACACAAAAGTTTCTCGTCAAGGAGTAACCATTGAACAGCTGTCAATGCTAGCAATCTGATACGGATACGTTCTTCGCCGCTAAAAGTAGCATTATAAGTTTTTTTTTTTTTTCAAAGTAGTTCCAGTGGAACGGATGTGGGGAGGGAATAACTCATTCCGAAGTGGCACTCCACAATTAGTTACAATGTTAAGTCGATAGAATGAAAGCACGTTAAAATGGCCTCTCAAGACTATAGATATATCAGAAACCAACCAGCCAACCAACAAACAAAAGGCCTCTCTATCTCTATTTTTGAAGGCAGATCACAGTGTTTGAAAGCGCAAAGAAAAAAAAAAGTTTCTTGCAATGATACCAACATCAAAAGTTTTGATAAAATGTAACAAACGTAAGAACTCTCCCCCTTTCTTCTTCCCCTCCACCCCTTCCTCCCCTCCCACCATTCCCCCGCCCCCCACAGGCTATTTTCGCAATTACGTTTTACCACAAAAAGAGAAAGGAAGGACTTGTGACCAACAAGGGAAATAAGTGCACCTTGTAAGTAACCGAGTTGCTTCCTTCTGTAATCGGCAAAGGCAGCAACAACACACCTTTAAGAAGGTGGTGAACGAAAAAGCGTATATTACGGTTAACAGCTTATGTCTACCAAACTTTGATACAGTTAAAATGATGATTTCTGCACGAAACAGTTATCAAAGAATGATGGCAAATTTTCACCGATTTGTATGGTTTACAACTCTCTCTCTCTCTCTCTCTCTCTCTCTCTCTCTCTCTCGTGACGTTGTAATCATATGCTGCAGACAGAATTGAAAAAAAAAAAAAAAAAAAAAGTGCACGCAGACAAAAGAGTAAAGTGTCGACAACATCATGAAAACACCCGATAACCTTCAGCAATTAACGCGGAGCGACTCTGGCGGTATCATTATCGGCGGAACGACACGAAACAGGTCATAACGACTACGAAGCCTCTCGGCAAAGCACTTCGCCACCTCTTTCTGACATGCAGACAGACATGCAGACAGACAGACAGACAGACATTGGGGCCGGGTGCATGAATGTAGACGAAGAGATGGTAAGTTTGTGGGTCGGGTGTCAGGTGTCCCTGGTTGGTTCAGCTGGTTACAGCGCAGATGTGGAGGTCATCTGTTACCTGTTCGAACCAGACCGGCGCCCAACGGTTAAAATGGTCATTCTCGCTGCCTGTCATCTTAATATGTTGTCATTCTGGTGATAGATGTGTAGTGTAAGATTACCCCGTTGCCCCCACTCTCCTACCCGTCACCCCACTCCCCCGATATGGTTACCCACACCTGCCATGACATCTGATACGGATGTTGAAATGAAATCACAACGTCACTAACTAGTCAGCAGAAATGGACAGGTGGAGCCAATCCTTCTGATGAAGACGTGGCGACTGCTGGTTCTTGCCAGATCAAGAAAAAGAAAACAGGCGATAAAAATGCATATGCAGACCTGCCTTGCGAGGAGAGGCAACGTTTTGAGTCGCAGACTGTTCTTCGGGCGGCTGGAGATGAAAGATGGCGGGCGGTGTGGATGTCAGGCACTGGTGAATTCAGTGTGCAGGCCACACGTCACAGTTAGGAGTTTGCTCTCCATCACTATGTTACGCATGTAGGCGTTTTGAGATGCAGCATGAAGTGGAGCACACAAAAAATGATATTAAACTGATAAGAGATCAAATGAACACACACACACACACACACGGTGCGCTGGTGATGCAGGTAGTCGATATTCCCACTGTGCGTTTCATATCAAACGTTTGAATCTCCAGATCTGCTCATTTGGCCCATAAACTGAAGAAAGATAACACTACTTGCCATGGGAACACGCGTTCTCTTCCCCTGATTTTTTTTTTTTTTTTTTTTTTTTTTTTTTTTTTTTTTTTTACCGAACATTTTTCTGTTTGTGTTTCCTTTAAGATTTACCCCAGTAGTCAGCTTGAAAGTTTAATGAATGAGAGAAAGTGTCAAAGTGATGGATGTGAAACGCTGCGCTTGTAGTGCAGGCACTGTATTACCCACAGTTCCACTTCGCCTAATATCATGGATCGATTCAGATCTGCACATCTTGGCTTTAATGTGACGTTTACTTTCAAATGATGTATGCAAAAACTGCGTGATGATCTTCACTCACAGATCGACAAAAGGTAAACTCTATTTGCAATGGAAAAAAAATCAGAGGTTATCTTCCCCTGCATTTTCTTTTTCTTTTATCTGGAATAGGTCTATTATAATCATCAGAGAGATTTTTGAATGGCTAGTAAAGAAAGAACTGAATAACGTTTTGTGAGCCCCAACTTTTATCATGTATAGCTATAGTGTGCTGGAAAGAACTGACTTTATTTCAGGATGTTCAACTTCCAAACGCAGATCTTAACAGTTCACTCGGAAAGCAGACGACATGCCCCAAGAGCATGCTGGGTAACAATACTGACGTATGGACAAGGCGAGAGCTTTCCAGACACAGGGCGAGCGCAATGAAGAGGTAGAAAACTTCACGCCACAACACCTACTTTAAGCAAGGCAAGGCAAGGCAAGGCAAGGCAATTATTTTATTTCATACCCACATGGGTCACAGAAATATAAGCGATCATAGTGTTCAGAAAATGTCTTTCTTCAGACTTTCTTTCATGCATAGTTAAGAAGAAGTAGGCTACACGAAGGGTGCAGCTAACCTTTCTTTTCTTCATATGAGAGAGAGAGAGACAGACAGACAGACAGACAGAAGGGTTCGTAGATCGATGGTAGCATCATGTCGACTCACTTCACGTGTCACCGTCACCCATCACTTAGACGTGTCCGAAGTGAATCCGCAGGGATTGGCACATCAGATCACTTCAGTTTTCAGCACGCACATCTGTCGATCGTGAACAAAAACGCTGCAGTTGATATTCAGTTCTGGGAAATGAAATCGGGCAACATTTTTTTTTAACCCTCTCTCCCTCCCCTCTCTCTCTCTCTCTCTCTCTCTCTCTCTCTCTCTCTCTCTCTCTCTCTCTCTCTCTCTCTCTCCACCAAACCATTCCTTTCCATCCTCATTATATATTGTAATTTGGTTGTTTTTCATTAACCCTTTCACTGCTACAGACGAGTTTGTCCGACAGTGAGAGACTGTGTCATCTTTGTGGTAGAATTAGACAGTGTGACAGTGTGACGTGACAATTGACAGCCATCACCATCCTCTCTCTCTCTCTCTCTCTCTCTCTCTCTCTCTCTCTCTCTCTCTCTCTCTCACACACACACACACACACACACACACACACACACACACACACACACACACACACACACACACACACACACACACACAGCTTTTAGGTTTATCAGTTTACGTCATTTTAAAAACGCCTATCTTCTTCCCCTCAGCCTCCTTATTCTCTCCATCTGTCCGGCCTTCCTTCTTCCAAGCTGACACTACGATAAGACGCGCATCGTTGAAGACAACATGACAGAGAATTTTGACACATAACTGTAGAGCGGCTCATCGCCACCTCTTCCCCTTGTCATCTGATAGTGGCGTCTTCACTGTGTAAACTGCCCCGGTACTTTCCGGGCCATCCTCACCGCTACGAAGGAAGCCGCCATCACCCCGTCTTCCTTCCCCCACCTGGTCTGGCTTCCTGGGTAAGATCGTCATGATGCGGTCGCCCTGTCTTAATCAGTTTAGTGTGTGCATTATTGGGGGACCAGAACAGCTCAGTTGGTAGAGCACAGGACTCATGGTCCTTTGTGATCCTGGGGTTGCGGGTTCAAATCTCTGCTGAGCCATTTTGGTTCTGGGGGATTTTTTTCCCTCGGAGTTCACGTTGGTTCTGACTCCATTCCCAATGGTACTAGTACCGGAAAGTTTATCCTTCCACCGCAAGTAAGAGAGAGGGAAGGGGTGAATTTTGATCTGCAAACCACTCTATATAATTCTGATAGAGAACGCACACACTCGGAGTCCTTCCCATAGAGGACCAAACTTGCAACCCTTATTCTTCACGGTTACGTTTTCTGAAATCACTGTTACTTCTCGCTTTTTCAAATAAGAGATTCTTACAATTCATCCAAGCAAAGCAACTACACCCATAAGATTGCGCGGAGTTTTGTGACTTTCTTTTGAAATCTGTATATGAGTGCCTGTTTTCAAATGTAGTTCAGCCGGAAGAGGGTTAATGACTGAAACGTTAAAAAAAAGAACGTGAAATAAGTAAATAAGAGACATTAAAAGGTGAAGGTAGAATCCCAGTATACAGATACACGAGGCCTCGGCGACTTGCGTGATGGAGTGTGTTGGTCGCTGAGAGGAACAAATGACGCAGGTTAAGCGAAATCCAATCTCTCATATTTCCAGTCGTGGGCTGCTAATGCGTCAGTATGCCCCCCCCCCCCCCCCCCCCCACACACACACACACACACACACACTCTCTTCACTCCATTTCTCGGTCCCCTCTCCTCCCCTCATCCCTCACTTACCCCATCCCTTCTTTCCACCCACTTCCTTCCACTTTCACCCTTCTATGGTGTTGTGCGCGG
>JADBJO010002692.1:185881-198381 GCA_016801955.1 Conus betulinus | reverse complement strand
ATCACGGGCCGGATGATCGCGAAGGCCTGAAATGTGACGTCAGCTTACATGGATTATATAGTGATTTGGTACATAATCTCAGCTGAGGCGTGAGGCCACTAGGGTTCATGGAGGACTACTTCGGAAAAAACTAGTCTGGCACTAATATAAGGAGATCGCCGGCCTTCGCCGGTTTTTCTGCCAAGGGAAGTAACAATGGGTGTAGGGATCGAAAAGGTTACTTCCCTTTTCCTTCTTTTTTTTTTCTTTTGGTTTAGGTTTTTTTGTTGTTGTTTGTTTTCTTTGTTTGATAAAAAGCTATGGAAAAGATGAAATGTCAACATTTATGTCTTATGGCTGTTCCAAAGAAACTGCAGTACGTCATAGGTTTCAGAGGGACTGAGAGGACTAGGTGCAGATGAGGCTACTGAGCATTGACGCGAAGAAAGTGACTGTGAAACCACTTGGTGTTAGAAATGGCTGGGATTTCAGAACAGCAACCGCGATTTGCCCAGAAAAAAAAAAGCGCTTTGCTAGCTAAAGTTTGGCCAAAACGCTGTGTGCGTGTTCCACACACACACACACACACACACACACACACACACACAGAGAGAGAGAGAGAGAGAGAGAGAGAGAGAGAGAGAGAGAGAGAGAGAGAGAGAGAGAGAGAGAGAGAGAACAGTATTCCCCAGATGATATCTACCAGTGTGATAATGCACAGAGCAGCATTCTCCAGATCGTAACTACCAGTCTGAGAATGCAGAGAACAGAATCCCCCAGATCGTAACTACCAGTATGACAATGCACAAGACAGTAATTCCCGTAACGCTGTCGTTGGAATGACAACGGTTCTCTCAGACCTGGCTGCAATTTGGGTAGTACTTTGTGCATGTTTTAGGCCTTTAGTAGTGGCGGGCACTTTCAAAGAAAAACATAATCGTCGGGACATTCACTGGTCTGTCTTGTATTGTGTGTCAGAGAAACGTAACTTTTCGCTCAGTTTTGTGTGTTTATTTGTGGTTTGGCTTCTTTTTGAGTCAACGGTGTGGGCTGTTTCGGTTTCCCGTCTTAGCCTTGTGTAAGATCATGATCTTGACATACAGCCTGTGAATCGGTTAAGTATGGAGAGAGAGAGAGAGAGAGAGAGAGTGTGTGTGTGTGTGTGTGTGTGTGCGCGCGCGCGCGCGCGTGTGTGTGTGTGTGTTGTGTGCGTGTGTGTGTGTGTGTGAGAGAGAGAGAGAGAGAGAGAGAGAGAGAGAGAGAGAGAGAGAGATGTGCTTGTTCAAGAATACCCGAAATTCTAAAAACAAATGTTGTAAAGAAATGTTTACCAAGAAACACATCCACCCCTAATCAACGTTTAATCTTTACAGTTCTTGTTAGCTCGTAAAAGTCATCAGCTAAGAATTAGCGAAACTTTCATTTTAGTAAAATTGGAAAGCAACTTTTACTCAATTTGCGAGTTAACATTCTTTTTTAATTGCCATCTCTCTCTCTCTCTCTCTCTCTCTCTCTCACACACACACACACACACACACACACACACACACACACACACACTTATTCAAATATTGTGTAGATAGGCGAACCTTTCCCTCTGTGTGTGTGTGTGTGTGTGTGTGTGTGTGTGTGTGTGTGTGCGCGCGCGCGCGCGCGTGCGTGCGTGCGTATGTGTGTGTGTGTGTGCGCGTGCGCGCGCGTCAAAATTCTCTCTCTCTCTCTCTCTCTCTCTCTCTCTCTCAAGAGAGAGAGAGAGAGAGAGAGAGTTTCCTGTTTACAACGTTGCATTTAGAACACAATGAGACATTCAAGGTGAATATTTGGGTCAGCTGCCTTTGTCACGGTGGTGGGTTATATTTTCGCAGACGTCGGTCGGTGCGTTGGTCTGTCTGTTAGCAGCAAAACGCAGAAACCACTGAACTGATAACACAGAAACTAGGTGGGAAGACCAAAGTGACCCAAAGAATACCCTTGAAATATTGGCGGAGGTTCGGATCATAGGGCAGGTCCATTTTTTTTTCTTTCACTTTTAACCTTCTGCGTCATTGCGGTACACAACGTGCTGCTTCGTTTTACATGTACACACACACACACACACACACACACACACACACACTTCTCCAAATATTGTGTAGAAAGGCGAACCTTTCCTCTGTGTGTGTGTGTGTGTGTGTGTGTGTGTGTGTGTGTGTGTGTGCAGGAAGGAATTCTGTTTTACGTCTCGTCACACATATAGGTGATTGCAGACGTCTAAATAACATAGTGTTTACAATTTTAGACTATGATCATAAAAGAAAAGAAGAGGACGATGTGGTTACATAGAACAAAAACAAAGGATAGATGAATTATAGGACAGTAACTATGAAAAATTAGAGAAAAATAACTAAAGTAATCTAACTTACGATTATGATTATAAAATGTTCCTTAATGGACTTTCCAAAAGGTGTCTCGTTAATTTAACAAGAGACACAACCGGCAACGAATCTAAAAAGTCAAACACATTAACATGCCCAGTGTCAGCACATGGTATAACACCATTCAAAAAGGGTTTCGTTAGTTCACAAATAAAAAAAATCACATGTTGAACTGAAAGATCCCCACGACATACACACTTAACAGACTGGCATTACTTTGTTCGTAGGGAATAGCGTAAAAGTCTAAAAGCCAGGCTTGTAACCGGTCGGCTAATCGACACAAAGTTTGACAGAGTTTGCCGACGAGGTTTTGATGAGGAACTGTATATGTGTGTGTGTGCGTGCGTGCGTGTGCGTGTGCGTGTTTACGTTCAGTAGATGTATTGAGCTTTGGTGCGGTTCTAGTTCACAGTCTGGATTTGGTGATCAAAGGTTGAATGTTCGATCTTGGTATAGAAATCTGTGGCTTCCCTTAATGCCTTTTTCGGGTTCTTTCTTTCTTTCCTTCTTCTTCTTTCTTTTTTTTTTTTTTCATCGTTTTATCTTCCCACGCGCGCTCCACGTGGCGTCACTACCGGGCTTCTTTCCTGGCTCTCTCTCTCTCTCTCTCTCCTCTTCACCCATCCCTGTGTGTAGCCATACCCAGGGTTCTTCCGTCCTGGTTCCAGCTGTCAACATTGAGCCATATCATAACATTAAGAAGCAACCCAGTTACAGGAGACCCTACGCTATTGCCGAGTCACTTTGGAGAGTATTCGTCAGTGGCCGTTCTCTGTCAGTTTGGTGGTGTTCAGTAGTCTCTATTCGGATCCAAATTAGAAACACTGCGAACGAAGCCCTCCACCGCTTAGCTGTGGAGCCAGCAAAAGTTTGGAAGGAGCCCACGTGGTCGGGTGGACTGACTGAAAACTGAAAACACGTGTAAGCGCCATTCTTCAGAGGACGATCAGCACGTCCATCCAACTAGGCTACATGCGCCATACATGTACTTGCCGTCTTTTGACACAAAGCCACCACAAGCTTTTTCTTTTTTTCTTCTTAATTATTATTTTTAGTAAAATGATGATTAGTGATGAAGATGTTACCTCAGAGTTGTTTTGCTTGGAGACCACATGACAGGGCTCGGCTTCCTTTTGTCCTCCTACAGTAGTTTGAGGGCAGTTTTGGTCAAAGTTGTGTTCAAACACCTTTTGCGGAATTCTGTGTTGGCGACTGCTTCTTTTCTGTTACTCTTTGATTTTGCTTTGTTTTGTTGATTTTCTGTCGCCAGGTCTTGTTCTGCCTTCGCGGCCCATTCAATAGTCTTCTCTCTGGCAAATCTGTACAGGATCCACCCCCCCCCCCCAACTCAGAATTTAATGATTACCGCCCTTATCATCCTAGTTGCAGACTAGGAAGTGAAACCATACTTTGATCACGCGGGACGCTGACTGATGTATGAGACCTTGATTTGACTTTCAGCCTAGTACTCTCACCGACGTAGACATTTGCAATCAGTGAATATATGCAGCACTTCCACTGAAATGATGCAACTATCAAATTATGGATAAAACAAAAAGTGTTGTTTCGGGTCCACTCTTCCCATAGAACACTATGTGGACAAGTGTCAACCAGGGCTGAAAACGTAATGCCCATTATGAGATAGTAGCCCCTGACCTCGTCACCAACCATTACAAAATAATGGTGGGTCAAAGGGGAAAATTTGCTGTTGTTCGCCAGTACAAATGTTGCAGTACAAATACTCTACAGAAACTTCCAAGCAACACAACCGGTCTGTGCACATGCCAGAATTCTGCTAAATTCGGTTCTTTATGGATTACCAGAATGTAGTTATTGGCTAGGATGCCAACATATAGGGCCACAAAAGGGATGGAATCGTTTGCATGCATTGACATGAACTAATTTAAGAATGTTTATACAGGGCAGCCTTGCTTGCTGTTGTCAATACAATCCAATGAGCGACTAGTGTACGCGTGTAGCTGTCCTTTTGTTTTGCTTTCTTTTTTTCAAGGCGTTTAAGCTCATGCAGGTCAAATCAGTTCACAGAAACTTCAAACACACACATCACACATGTATTCAGTATGCTCACCTTACGGACACAAAAATTAGAAAAATTATATTTTTGTTTTATTGCTGCTTGGAATAAATAAAACTTCCAGTAAAATTCATACAACATTCAAGCTCTCCATATTTAACCTGTTCAACTCATCCAACACTTGTCAAGCTAAACAACCACACTATTTCTCCTAAAATATACTTCACTTTTACCCCTCAATCAAGCGTTCCAAAATACATCACCCAGAGCAGTCAAGAAACCAATAAATCAAATTCACACCAAATCTGCAACAGTTTATAAACATTCAATAAAATTCACCCAAAGATAACTCTTCTTGTTCCAATGAACATTAAAACCCAAAGAAACCAAGATAAACACATACTCACACCAAAAAAACCTCAATGATCTTAACTTTCAGTCAACCTTTTTTTTTTTTGGAACTCAATAAGCATCAAATTCACCAAAAATAACGTCAACCTGGGCAAGTACCAGTCACACACACAATACAATCAACCAGCTTGGCTTTGATTCATCCAGGCCACACACACACACACACACACACACACACACGAATCTCGAATCTCAGTCACACCAACCACGACCACTGAAAATCTAGAAAAGGATCTCTAAAGCCCAATGCCACTGTTTTCAAATTGTTGGAATAATGGAAATCAAAACACATGGCATACTGGTATATAGTATGATCGTTTCATTATCTGGAGTCTGTGTAAGGTAGTGGCTGAAGTTTGCAACCTTTTTTTCCCCCGTATGACCAAGTATGGTACAGGTATGAGGAGAGAAGTGTGGGAGAAAGAGAAGTCACCATTTCTGGGGAAATCAGCTCCATGCCACAGGACAGGAAGGAAGGTGCAGGCACTCGACAGCATACTACCCTTCCACCTCAGTATTGAAAAACTTTAAAAAAAAAAACAAATTTGGAAAGAAAGGGTTTAGTTACCGCCAAGGACATTTTGCTTCATTTTCCACCCTCAGTCATTCCGTTTTTAAACTTCAAAAAACAAAACAAAAAAAATCTGCCTAACCCCTTCACTCTGACCGGCATCGCTCCATATTAAGCTCTGTTTGCTCTCACAGAATCTCAATTTGACTTAAAATAAAAGGATCAAAAGGCTTTCCATCTCGGTTCCTCAAACCTGAAAAATGAAATTCAATTTCACTCCTTTTTTGGCACCCTCACAAGAGAGACAACTAAACCTAGCTCTTGGGACACTTCTTTTATATTAAAAATCAAGATTTTTACTGTGCACCCCCAAACTTCCCCCTTCAAATGCAGAAAACACTGCTTTTGATTGTAGCCATTTCCAGTAAATGTTGTTGGAAATGAATTTGACAAACTATCATTAAAATGAATGTAATAAACAAACTAATCTATAAATCAAAAGCTGCTCTGCTACCTTCCCAGAACTGTGTAAAAACAGGCAGATAAAAGAAAAGAATCATTTACTTCATGATGAACATCATAATTCATATATTGAAAACAGGTAAAAAGATGTTGCTTCACTTTGGGGGGGAAAAAAAACAGGAAAACAGGCCATAATTCTAAACAGCATAACTTATATCAGACAAAACCAAGAGACTGCTTGCACAGGTTGAAAGTTGGTCGACACATTCATCCTTTCCACATTTCCATAAAAAAAAAAAGTTGAATGTATATCATAGTTTATCACACTCACACCCTCTCTCAGTCACTGGTATAAATTACGCCATGTGCTATGTATTTTCAGACAGCCAAGAAATATACCATGGAGCAGCAGGCACAATACATTACCCACGCAAGTCAGGATCTTGACAACCAACCCATTTACCTGGCCTCTCTTACAAATTCCCTGTTGGTGCTTTTGGGGTCCCCCCCCCCCCCCCCCCCCCCCCTTTTTTTTTTTAAAAAAAGTTTTTAATTGAATACAAAACACTCAACTCAGCTGTCCAAACACATTCTAACTTCATATCAGATCAGCATAAAAACTCCTTACTAAAAAAAAAAAAAAAAAAGGCAGGTAAGTTCAGGAGGCTGGCACTTCACAACCCACTTCAACACAAGGCTCTTCACATGGACTTAACATTACTAAATGCACTTCATTTTGCCCCCTCATCATCCAAACCATCAAGCTGTGCATTCACCACCAAATCCACACTCGCACACTTGGTTGTGAACCAAAAACAGATACAGTGAACTTCACAGTCACACACACAGGAAGTGGAACTGATGTTCCCTGGCGCCAGGTTAGCACATGTTGCTGATATGAACACATCTGATCAGGACATTCCTTTGAGGTGTGGCTTTCAAATTCTCCTTTTATAAGTGAACATGAAACTTGCAAGTTCAAAATCCTGTTCTGTGTTGTAAAACCCCCATTGCTGCAGGGTGTTTGGACTGAAATTGTGACAACCGATATGTACATGCATGCTCTTGCTCATGATTAACAATACTTTTCTAATCTCTATACGTCTTTGTCTACATCTCACTAATACACTGTCATCTGAAGCAACAACTTTCCGTATGAAACTTAAAGCATGTTACCTAGACCAGCTGCTAGCCTGCTGCCTGATTAAAAGTATGACATTGAATTCTTCATTATTTATATTACACTGTACAATTCTTGGATTGTAACTATCTGATCTAAATTTACACTGTATGGCATCTATCTGCATACTCTGAACTAAAAAAAAAAAAATGAACACACATACACCGACCCCATTCTCATTCACACTGCACATTCACAGATTCAGAGTTGATTATTCCTCTCTCCAAGTGACTTTTTCACAGTCTGCAAAGTGGTATATCACCTTTAGGCAAAACATTCTTTCCACTTTTAGACCCAGCTGTTCACTAATATCATACTAGACGTAACAGTCACGACTCATACAAACCACTATTTGGCTGAACAGTTCTTGACGCATATATTCCACAGACTTCAAAGTCACTGCATCTTCTGAGGACAGGGTGTCCCGATGACTGTCAGCTCACTGTATGGCAAGTAACTTACTGCATATTGTACTGAACAGAGTGTGGTTTCACCACCACTATTTTCCTGAGCAAATGAACTTCCTCCACAGAAGTCTTGAACGCAAACTGAACAACAAAGGTGGAACCCGGTTTACCATCATGAGATGTATGGTAAGCAGTCCAAAGTGTGTAAGGCACCGGGCTGTCACTCGGATGGTCCCTGGGAAGGAAGTGCTATATCTGGCACCACCTGCAATCTGGAATGCTGATTATCGACTGGCTTGAGCAGGGAGGGGACAGTGCGGAACCAGGGATGGGACAGAATGTCTCCAGCAGACATCCTCTCAGCAGGATCGCGCCGCAGGAGGCAGCGAATGAGGCAGCGTGCCTTGGGAGAGAGGCCGTCAGGAAGGTGGAAGTGGCCCCTGCGGATCTTGCCAAAGAGGGCCATAGGCTGGGAGTCATGGAAGGGGTATCTCCCTACCAACATGGTGTACAGCATGACCCCCAGGCTCCACACATCCGCCGACTTGCCAGAGTAGCCAGCATCTGTGGCCGTCAAGATCTCAGGGCTGACGTACGCAGGGCAGCCGTGTTTATCTTTGAGGACATCCTGGTCGTCTTCCGACAGCACCACAGCATCCTCCCAGTCCTTCCAGCTGCAGCTGCGTCCTGTTAACAGAGAGCAGAACCATCATAAAGGAGATGTCCACAACCTGGCATGGAAGTAAGGAAAGTAGTATCCATCATTTCTATCAGGAATTTCAGAACAGCTGGAATGACTTCACTGAAAAAAAAACACAAGAAAAATGAAAAAAGGACAACAACAGAAATAAATTACATATCTGGAAAATGAAAGAAAAATGTAAACTAAACACATTTTACTTGCTTAACTGTCTCTTGCGGGCAACTTCTGGCAAGATCAAAATCAGCTGTTATTTGAAAAAATAAAAAAAAAAAGCTGAATAAAAAAAAAATAATGTGTTTTAAACATTACAGGGCAAAATAGCAAAACTTTACGGACTGTGATGAACATGATATGATTAACTGACATAACGATAGTTAGGGAATCTATCACTTTCATTTCTGAATGAAGTGTGGTTCTGGTAAATTTATCTATCACACACCCCAAAACAGTAAATTTACCTGCATACAACTACAGATAAACTCTTTACATCTTTTCAAAAGAGTTTATCAAATTTCTTACTTAAACTACTGTTCATGTTTAGACATTTTTAAACATTGGGTGGCCACTACCACATTGGTTTCTTTTTTCTTTTTCTTTTTTAATTGTGGGGGAAGAGGGAAAGGTGCATGGGGTTGTGGGCATGTGACTTAAATTAAGATTCATGAATGAATTACATTCTCCTCTTCAATTCCCTCACCTCTCCTCATCTTGGAAGACAAACTTGCGCAGCTTGAGGTCTCTCAGGACGACACCATTGTCGTGGCAGTGACAAATGGCCGAAACAATCTGCCTGAACAGGACCCGGGCCTCATCTTCATGAAGACGCTTCTTCTGCCGCACATAAGAGTGCAGGTCGCCAAAACTGCGGGGGAAGAGGACGTAGGCCTGAGTCTCTCCCACCACAATCTGGCAGCTGCTGGCGATGTGGTCGTGGTCGTCCACTTGCCAGTACGGGGAGAGGGCATCACGGTAGGTCTTCAAAGGAAACACCTGCACACAACACACTTACATTTCACAATGTTTCCTCTCCAAAAGTGAACATTCCTCCATTTGGTGATCTAATCTTTTTTTTTTTGATGGAGAGAGAAGAGTAGGGATAGGGTGGGTGGTGGGGGGGGGGGGGCCCAACCCCCCCCCCCCCCCCAACTCTTTGGTGTCGTTTTTTCTATTGTTTACCACTAGATTAAACTGCAGCTTACATAACTTCATAATACTGATGTACTGGTCTAAATGCCTGTGGCTTCTGCTTCTACTAGTACTAGTTATCCTTGACTTATACATATGAAAAAAAAAAACAACTCGGTTTTAAAGTTCTTGCAATCCAGGACAATGAATCAGAATGATAAATTTAAAGACCAAATTTACTATAGTGGTTGCCTAGTAATGTACTGATCTTTCATCAATTGCCATGATCAATGAGACCTGCAGTCCTTTTTCTCCTTATTCTAATTTTTATTGTATCAGATCTATCCTGTTACTACAGTGCTACTGTTAGTGTTAATACCACACTTTTGATAATATTCAAAAATAAAAGTTGAAATAGGAACATTTTCTATTTTGCAATGTTGCAGATGTTCAGTTCACTGACTGCAAAACATTTTTGGCTCTGACTTTTAGTGTTGCTTCAGTCTACAAGAAACTTAAAGAAATCTGGAATTTTGTAGAGTATGTTTTTCTTTGAAGTTTTTGAACTGGAATATTTTCCACCTTGCAGATGCTTGTACACTGACTGGAAAACATTGAAGATTATGTGTGACTTTTATTCAGCTTCAGTCTCTGTTGCTTAAAAAAATAAACAAAAACAAAAGAAGACTTTCATTAAGTGTGTCCACTATTAAAAGTTGTCACCAGCCTCCTTGATTCTGAACATTAACAGTTTGACCAAGGTACTAAAAAACTGTATGAATCGCTCTTGAAGTCCTGCACATTATCGATATTTCCATCGGAGTCATAGATAAACTCATATGACTGACTGCTTATCAGAGTTGCTGCAGGTTATTGCACCCCTTCCCCCACTTCTCGGCACTTGCCCAGTGATTTGCAATCCATCCTATTACTAGTACTGGCATGGCAATGCTGAAAGCATTGCACCACCGGTCAGAACTGAATGAAGAAACCTTCATGTAAGAAAGGAAGCACATGATGAAAGCATGACGTTTCCAAATTACAGTTCAGCAGTGTATCATGCCTAAATCTTCCATTGAATTAGTCTATCTCTTATCTTTTTTTTTTTTTTGCCGTCGTGCCGTCTTCTTCTTCTCTTCTCTCTCTCTCTCTCTCTCTCTCTCTCTCTCTCTTAAATAAAGATTTGGGGGAGGAGTCTGCCTATTTTCATGTTTGAAGTTGAACTGTAAGAAAACAGTTTTTTTTTTTTAAATCTCCACAGAAACAACAAAATCAACAATTTCAAAAACTTTGCCATGTTATTATAATCATACTGTGTACAGAATACTGATCAAACCTCATGTCACACACGTTCACCTCATGTTTCATGTAATTTTAACTTACCACTTTAGTACCAGTATTTTATCAGTTCAGATGACGAAATAACAACAAAAATATTGGCAAAAAGTTTTTGTGTTCTAATCAGATTTTTGTTTGCCCAGTGGCAAAGAGAACACTTTGTGCAGTTGACTTTTACCAACTGTATTGACCAAGCTACCACTTTTATTTGATCCATGTGCCTTCTCCCTCACTTTGCCCTTCCTGATTTTGAAACGGCTCATGCAATCACGGTCTCATAAACTAAAAGCTGTATTAATATAGATCAAACTTGTCAAGACAGTTACATATGAATTTTTTCCCCCCCAACAACAACAGAGACAAAGTATTCCATTGGTCAACTAAAGTTTTTGAATCCATGTCTGTTACTCTTTGATGGCAAGTTCAGCTTCTAGGGGTACATTCACACACACACACACACCTTTCTGCAAATTGTGTAATCTCTGTGGCAAACACTAAACAGAAAGATAATGAAACTTGAGGAGAGAGAAAGAAGAGCAAATCTTGAGGAATTCAAAGTTCTGAGCTTGGAACTGGAAAAGTGTGTGTGTGTGTGTGTGTGTGTGTGTGTGTGTGTGTGTGTGTGTGTGTGTGTAAGCGCCTGTGTGTGCACATGTATATTTGTGTCTGAACAATGTGTATGCATGGACCAGTATACATACATGTGCATTATGTGCATGCACGAGTATGCATGTTGTCTGTGAACATGTATGTGTGCATATATCAGCATAAAACTAAGTGACCAACAGAGAATTTTACTGTTCCACTCCATTATCAATTCATGCTAAAATTAGGTAAGGGAGTAAGTACTACGCAATGAATTCACCCCCTTTCCAACAATAGCGCTTTCTAACAACAGCACTGACAGACACTGTCACTATGTAATGTAAACTTCCTGTACAACAGGAAGGAGTAGGACATGATCCAAATTTATGCCCAGCTTGTGACAATGACCTTTCACCAAACCCACAAGGGGCACAAAAGGGCTGGGCCTAGGCTTTGGATCAAAGAGCTGTCAACTGGTGTGTGAAGGAAGGGCACTAAAGTTCATTCACACACACACACTGTTATCCCTGGCAACCACACCTAACAAATTAACAAAGCGAATTCCCTGCACCCTCCCTGCCTCTCCCACTACACACCAAGTGACCAGCAGGGGTCATCAGGATGGGATGAGGAAAGGGAGGGAGAAGTCACTCACAGACTGAAATTTTCTCCTATGTCAGCGTCTGACCAAATACCATTCTGACAGTAGATAGATACTTATCCTTACAATATCCACCAAACCTTTGCCAACACTCCCAGTCTGATTTAAAAAAAGAAAAGAAAAAAATGAGAAAAAAAAAAAAAACAGATGACATGAAAAATTAATCACGCATTTTTCATTTTCAGTGTTGAGAACCAAGGAGCAAGCAATCTACTACTATCAACCTCTGTCTTACCTCTGATGTACGAGTCCATTGCATTTCTACACTAACTGATTTCTTGACTTGAAAACATATGATTTTTGGGGACAGAATGAATCTGAACCCTGGATGGGATATTGGAGAAAAATGACAGACGTCTTGGGCATCACACACACACAAATACAAATT
The DNA here is from genome assembly GCA_016801955.1 of Conus betulinus. Lineage (NCBI taxonomy): Eukaryota > Metazoa > Mollusca > Gastropoda > Neogastropoda > Conidae > Conus > Conus betulinus. The sequence continues at coordinate 186,182 of JADBJO010002692.1, read as the reverse complement.
ATCTTTGCACATTGAGAGAGAGAGAGAGAGAGCTAAATCCACACAAACAACTGCAGAGATCTCTTATTTCTGCAGAACAAAATGCTGGAGCAAAAAAAAAAAAAAAAAATCAACCTAATCTCTGAGTCTAACCCTCTTATATTATACAAATTACATGAATTATATACATACCTTGCACGTTAACTCCTCACAGGTCGTTGTATCAATATAGCTTGGTACACAGTATCTAACAGCAGCTTGTCGTTTTGCCTGAAGAGAACATATTTTCCCAACTTTAGACAATCATCTTCTGCTTCTGAAA
>JADBJO010002692.1:173381-175881 GCA_016801955.1 Conus betulinus | reverse complement strand
CACAGGAATTGGCGGGACAGGATGTGGGGCCCTTTGATGTCGCCTAAGAGATGGGATATCCGGATGTAAGCTAGACAAAACGCAGGCGCTTGATTACGAGAGGTGTTTGAACTTCCCCCCCCCCCCCCCCCCCCACCCCCCCCCCTTGTTCTCTCTTCACGCCAGTGCATGTTCAATGCAAGGCAAGGCTTTGTACAATGTAAAGTGAAGATGGCTGACAAACACAAAAGACAAGCAATTTCGCTGAAACGAAAAATCGAAATTTTGGATGCTGTGGAGAGAAACCCGAAAAAGAAAAAAGACGTTGATTGCTGAAGAATTTCAGATTCCTCTTGCTACTCTGTGCAACATTGTAAAACAAAAAAAAAAGGACACAAATACAAAAATCAGTTCTTGGGCAGTACAACTGACCCGCAGCTACAGCAAAAGAATAGGAAGGCGAAACATGAGGACATTGACAATCAACTTCTGCAATCACACACACACACACACACACACACACACACACACACACATCTTTCTCCCCCCTCTCTCACATCACTCTCTCTCTCTCTCTCTCTCTCTCTCTCTCTCTCTGTCTCTTCTTTTTCTCGTGCATGTGCACGTATGTGAGAAGCTTGATAAATAATCAAGGAATCATGTGCTATGTTCGTATTCATTCGTTCATTTCACATTTGACGAGCATCAATATGTAATGGCCTACAACTTATGAGTACTGTGTTAACTCCAATTCAGAATATCGCTGGCGCTGTTAGATACTGCTCGTAAATACTTGTGTGGGTGCGCGTACACACACAGCTCTCTCTCTCTCTCTCTCTCTCTCTCTCTCTCTCTCTCTCTCTCTCTCTCTCTTCAAACTTTCAAGCTTTTATGTTCTGTTCCGATGACAAATTATAAAACAGTTCCTATCTGCATTTCAAGACGATTCTCAACACAAGGCTTGAAATAAATCTTTTGTAGTGTGATATAGTATTGTCTCTGATGCAATCCCCAGATACAACATATGGTAACATATTTATATGCATTCTTGTTAAAATTAAGAATATATACATGTACTTGCATATTTGTAAGCAAACACACACACACACACACACACACACACACACACACACACACATCATTGATGTCCGTCGCTAAGCGACGATGACGTCAGTGGCGCCTTTGGTGAGGCCACAGCCCGAACTCTGATGCGCAGATCCGTCCACACACAGGGCAGGCTACGGCAGCTGCTGGGTTGACCCTTCTGTCTTTCCTGGCCTGACATTTGGCGTCAAGTTTCTCCTGGCGTCGCATCTCGAAGGCCTTGACCCCTTTGGTTGTTGCCTGTCTCCAAACAGTGCGGTGGGCAGCAATTACCTTCCCAGCCAATGACCTACGTTACACGCGCGCAAGGATTGCTTGAGTGAGTCTTTGTAGCGCTTGTCTGGCCTCCCTGTCTTCTTTTGCCATTGGTCAGTTCGGAACAGAAGAGCTGCTTTGGGAGACGGCTGTCTTCCATTCTCATCGCATGGCCTGACCATCTCAACTGTGATTGCATGGTCAGGGCCTCGATACCGGGCAGATCAGCACTTCGGAGGACTTCCTGGTTCGTGACACGGTCTTCGCAGTGTATGTCCAGGAGTCTGCGAAAGCAACGGAGATGGAACTGGTCCAGCTGCTGGAAGTGGTGGCGGTAGCATGTCCTGGCATGCCACACACGCACGCACGCACGCACGCACGCACGCACGCACGCACGCACGCACGCACACACACACACACACACACACACACACACACACACACACACACACACGTGTGGGATAGTTTACACTGTAACTGATGGCGGGGTTAAAGCTGCCCTTTGAAGAGCATCATTGGACATTTTGATCAAATTACTTAATCTCTTTTTGTTTCTACATGTATGTGTAGGTCGGAGCACATCCCAGTCAGTGGTCCTGTCCTCAAAGTCAAAGCAGAGGAGTTGTCAGCAACTCTGGACTACAAGAATGGAAATGTAGTGATGGCTGGCTACACCGTTGGAAGAAAAGACATGATATCGTCTTCAGATCAGTGAGCGGCGAACGAAGAGCTGTGGACGAAGTCTTTACGGACAAGTGGATGGAGGATGTTCTCAGACCAATGCTGATGAATTTTGAGCCTAAGGATGTGTTCAATCTCGACGAAACAGCGCTGTTTTGGAGGCTCCTCCTCCCCGACAAAACATTTTCGTTCAAGGGAGATCAGTGTCTCGGCGGAAAAAAATGCAAGGACAGAATCACTGTCTTGCTTTGTTGTAGTGGACGTAGTGAAAAATTACCCCTTCTGACAGTCGGCAAGTTCATGACACCACGGTGTTTCAAGGGAGTGAAAAAGCTGCCAGTGGAGTACCAGGCCAATCGCAAGGCTTGGATGACTGGGGAAATTTTCCAAACGTGGCTGCTCTCCTTTGACAGAATCATGCAAAGACAGAATCGGAAAGTTCTCCTAGTTCTGGACAGTTGTGCGTCACACAAAATTCCCA